>CM052899.1:77857014-78176558 GCA_028534135.1 Potos flavus | reverse complement strand
GGAAGGAAGGAAGGAAGGAAGGAAGGAAGGAAGGAAGGAAGGGTCATTTTTTCATTAATTCTCCTAACACCTGAGTCTTTTGATATTTTGTTCAATAATTCTTCTAACACTATTTTCTCAAAAAAAGTCAACAGTTTAGTCATTTTTATGAAGTTAGAGAAGATTCATTGTTTTCAGATGTTATTAAACATGGGAATAAACACATCCTGGATTATTAACTGAAAGATGTGATCCAAGGCATACATTTCTAAATTATAAGGAAATTGAACAGAATAGGAATGGCTCTGGGAGCAGGTCTCACATCTGTTTGATGCTTCAGGATTCCCAAGTTTATAGTTTAACTGAAAAAGTAAGGTTGTATTGTGCCATGACTTGCCTGTTCTTGAGATGTTAATGGTTCATGCATCTATCAACAGGAATAAATCTTGTTTATTGGGTCTCAGTTATTAGCTGGTAGGTTGATCGGCTGCTGTGTTATTTTGTGTTGTTGTCATAGGTATTTTCATATTCTTGCCTGTCTTCATATTTTGAATTTTCTTTTTAATATTTAGAGGTATTCCTATATATTGAATCTGACGTGCTCCTTACACAGAAAGTCAGAGCTAAGTACCCATTCTATACAGTGATGTCACGTGTATATGACTTAATTTCCCAATCTGACACCTCCATAAGATTTGAATTCAGAAGTGAGCATTGTGATGAAATAGGCTTTCTCAGACATTAATTTTTACTGGTATGGTGAGGAGCAAAATATCTGCCCTCAGTGGTGGCAACATAGTTGCAGTGACCACAAGTTCTCAGTGCTAGAAAGCCTGATTCCAGTAGAGGGACTACATCAGTGCTAGCAGCACAGCAAGTGTAGTAAAGCATCGATTTCTCTTAACTTCTGAGCAGTTTTGAAACCTACCTAATATCATTTAATAAACCAATTTACCACTTAAACTATCCAGATTTGATTTGTACATTTTACTTTTTTCTTTTTTTTTTTTTTTAATTTTATTTATTTGTCAGAGAGCGAACAAGAGAGCGCACAAGCAGGCAGAGTGGCAGGCAGAGGCAGAGAGAGAAGCAGGCTCCCTGCTGAGCAAGGAGCCGGATGCCTGACTTGATCCCAGGACTCTGGGATCATGACCTGACCCAAAGGCAGCAGCTTAACCAACTGAGCCACCCAGGTGTGCCTACATTTTACATTTTTTCTAAGAACCCTGATGATTTTGCTTGTATGCATGCTTGCTTTAAGAATAAGATAAATTGAGTAGAATATTTTCTGAGTTGTATGTATGCATCTGTCAATACACATGACAATTAAATTTCTAAGATATAAAATATAGAGGACGTGATCCTCTACTCTCAAAACTTTGCAAGCATTGATCACTTTGCTTTTAGCATTTTTATTGTCCCCAGTTGACAAAGACAAGAACCAACAAAAATGCAAACAGGAGGTGACTCCTATCATTTGCACTCTCATTAATTTTGCTGTTGAATAGAATATGACTTTCAACTTAAATACTTATACTTCATTTTCAAATCAGTAAGTTTATCTGCGTAATAATTTTCCTAAAAATTTTCAGGTTTCTGTCAAGAACACTTTTCATTCTTATACTGGATCTCTGTTCTCTCTCTTCAGTTACATATTGTTCTTTCCATGTTTTTTCATCTCTTTATACCTTTTCTTTTCATTCTAATAAGGAATCCCAAGTTGGTTACAGCATCATTGATGTGTTTTTCCACATCATAACATTGTACTGTAACTATATCCAATATGAACATTTTTCTGCTAATCGAAATAGGAAATAAAAATTTTAAGTCTTCATATTTCTTTTTTTTAATATTATTTATTTATTTATTTGAGAAGAGAGAGAGAGTGAAAGCAGGGGGAGGGCGAGGGACAGGCAGAGTCTGCACTGAGTGCAGAGCTGACCTGGGACTTGATCCCAGGATCCTGAGATCACCACCTTAGCCAAAACTAAGAGTCAGAAGTTCAACCCACTGAGCCACCCATTCATGTGCCCCAAGTCTTCATATTTCTTTTTTTTTTTAAGATTTTATTTATTTATTTATTTGACAGAGAGAGAGAGAGAAATCACAAGTAGGCAGAGAGGCAGTCAGAGAGAAAGGGGAAGCAGGCTCCCTGCTGAACAGACAGCCCAATGCGGGGCTCGATCCCAGGACACTGAGACCATGAACTGAGCCGAAGGCAGAGGCTTTAACCCACTGAGCCACCCAGGCGCCCCCAAGTCTTCATATTTCTTGATATACCTTACTACAGACATACATTCCATCTCCTACTAAAGTCTTTATATTAATTGATATAAGATCTCTTAGCTGTAAGCACACCATGTTTCATATAATTATAGCATACAAATGCTATAATATGTCTGACACAAAGCAATTATTTATGTCTCTTTTAAGACAAACATCCTGAAAATAAAATCATGCAGAATGTAAATTTCAGTGCCTAGACAAACACACTAAATAATTTTGTTAGAAGTTCTCTAATGATCCTAAGACTCTGCCTTTTCCATACCAAAAGCCCTCAGGGCCCAGGAGGAGACCCCTGATCTATATTCATTCTGAAGATATATCGGAAGCATCATTATTGCTGTCTCTGCCTCAGAGACACAGGATCAGTCACATACTTTCAGATGTGTGTCTGCATGAAGTAACTCTCATTAGGATCAAATTTTAAGGGAGGAGAACTCTCTTACGGTATTTTTTTCCATATTCTGATAGTCTTTATGAATAGTCTTCTATTTTAAAGCCTGTATGGTGTTAGTGCCTGACTAAATCAGTTGAGCACAGCTAGAAAAGCTATTAGAAATCCAAGGAAATGCTGAAATATGTAAGTTTACTTCATGATCTAAGGCTCTGTACGAGATAATTACGTGTATCAATGCATCCATCTTTCTCTGGATCTTTTCCCCTCAATCTCCTTTTTAACTTACGCTTTTGGCTTTTTAATCAGATGTTCTAGGCTTCTCATTCCCATTTAGTAGATGTCAGTACTTTTTGAATCCTATCATAGATACTACACTGTCGAAAATGCTGTCTTCTATTCTTAGAGTAGATCATATCAATGAGGCTATTTCTCTAAATTTTCAGAATTCATTCATTCTCTTTCACTATTTAATTTCATAAATATTTGCCAAGCACCTAATTGTTCTCAGGCACTCCAGTAAGTACAGAGAATAGAACAGTGAATGAAATAGTGAAGAATCCTGTGCTCAGTGAGCATGTAATCTAGTCAGCAAAACCACCACTAGCAGAGAGATAAATAAAGAAGTCATATTTCAGATGTAATAGGCACTGTGAAGACAATAACACAGGATAATAGAACTTGAATGACTCAGTGTGTGTGCCGAGGGGAAGGGCACCTTACATTGATATTATTATAAATATTGTTATTCATGTTTACTTAATGTTGAAAGGGAGGTGGTTATCCAAATCCAGTTAACTTTGATGGATAATTGCATAAACCTACAGATCAAAGTATGCATAATTCTTAACCCAATTTCCAAAATTTATCTGCCCTTTATCTACTGAGTGTTTTCATCCATTGACATTGGTCCTCTCCCATCTATCTTAAATGTGTAGAACACTCATAAGAGATGGAGAATAAATACAAAGAAAAACCCTGTTAGAGCTTATCTTGTTTCCCCTCCTCAATTAGTACTCCAGTCATAAAAGTCACAGTCTCAGCTTTCAAGTCATTTCAAGTAATTTTTTTCCTTCCTTTATCCCAATTTTTCACTTGTGTGTGTATTTTTTTTTTTGAAATTATAATATCTTAAGTGATTAAAAAAATAAGACAGTATTAGGGGTTAGGGTTGGGGGCATGGGAAACTGTAACACTGCCTAAAATTTAGCATGCAGTCAGTAGAAGGATGGCTATTCAGTTTTCTGCTTGGTTGAGATTTTGTTTCTGATCCAGGGATTAGAGAAAGAGGGAAGAAATAAAAGTCTTTCTATCTACTTTCTGGCAGGCGGACACACTAGCAGCATCATACTGATTGTATATTTAATCCACTCTCCTTGGCCTTGTAGTTAATGGAAATTCCTCATATTCTGACAATAAGTTGACAGTGAGTCCCAGTTCACAGTGTTGTGCAATTTCATATTTTTAAAGTCTCTTCCTAACAACTTTAGAGAAAAGGTGGAGGAGGCTATTTCAAGGACTGCTAGCCAGATGACATTTTCAACTGGAAATGAAAGTATAGGTTTTTGAGTCTCCAATATATCTGTGAATTCTGTATAAGAAATAATTTGTTCAACAACAAAACAGATGTGCTACATACTGACCTCATAGAAAAAGTGGGAGAGTTAAAGCTAAGTAAATAGGATACACAGTTTGAAAACTTTCCATTGGGATCTTCATTACTCTTTTTTTCTTTACCATTTGTTACATTTACAAACTATTTCTAATGCACTCTTCAAGTCAATTACCATGTAAAGAATATATTAAAAAATTGAATAAAAGAGGATTTACTTGACATCTTCAGTACAATTATATTTTTCAAAAATATTATAGACTAGAAGAATTGGATCCTTTTTTAATATTAAAATGTGTACCCCTGGAGCAAATAATACATTATATGTTAATAAAAAATGTGAAAACCGTATACAAGCAATTTATATTATTTCCTATGCTTACAAAGACCTTTTCTTGAGATGTTTTTAATCCCATTATGGGTATTAATGGATATTAGTGGAGCACCAACTGCTTTTCTGCACTGTTCCAGGCACCATACATAGGGATAAATAGAACGGATAAATACTGCCTACGTGGAGCTTACTTTATTCCCTTTTATAAGACTTTGCTAATTTTTCATGCATCCTTCAAGTTTTGTGTCCAAAGCTACTTTTCCTGAACTGTCTACAATTCTTAATTCTAAGCTCTTTGAAGATGGAAACCATACTGATATTCCCTCAAAGCTCCCCATCTAGTTTTTAAGTATGTGCTTATTGAATAAAAACATATTTAACTACATAGATATGCTTTTCACAGAAAATGGCATTCTTGGGTGTCCTCGTAGTTATCCCTCAGGAAAAGTTCCTCTTTCTATAATATTTGCTTAAAATCGCTAATTGTAATTATTAGATAAGAAATATCTGTATCTCAAGTTATTTATTATGACAGGATATTCAGTTTTCATAAATATAGTTAAAACATTGCAAAACTTTGTAAAATGATATTAAGAATAAGCTTATGAATCTGAGAACTATTTGAAGAATTCATGAATACACTCAAAATACACATACACCCATACACACACACCCCTCATCTCCAGATTACCTGATGATAATAGCCATGTCCAAAACAATGGTTAAGTTTATAGAACTTATAAATTTATGGAACTTAGTACCATAGTAATATAAAAAGTGAGAAAGACCCTATTAGGAAGAATCAACAACGTTATATGAGTCTTGTAACTTATTTCACATTTTTTAAATTAAATTACAGAAGAAGCCATTATTTATAATTGGGTAGATATTTCCATTATGCCTCAATTTCAGTGTGTGAGAATTGAGCCTTTTCTTTTTCACAACTGAACTTTTTTTCTTGTAAAATGAAGAAGTTTGTTTTTATTTTTGCTCCGAAACACAGATGTATGGTCAAACCCTAGAATGGAACTTGGATTTAATTATTAAACTCAGCTTCGCTTCATTTTATTTTATCATTTCTTTTCCTTTAATCTTCACTAGCAGTTTTCACTATTGTAATTAAAGCTGTCTTCTATCTATTTTGGAAGAAAGCAAGATGTCAGTCATTAAATAAATAGGAAAAATATAAAATGAAATTCAGAAAATCATTTTTTAAATGAACTGACATTTTACAAAAATGACAAGAATATAATTAATAAACATAATAATTATATATTCCAAAAAAGTATTCAGATTAAATACAAAAATGATTATATCACTAACTCATACCTGCCTGTATAACTAAAAAGATCAAAATAATTAATTAGTTTTAGGCCTTTATTAAAGAGAAACATTGAAGTAATGCTCTTAAATGTAAATCTCTAATTTAATGAATTTCCCAAGTAAAAATTAATAACTATCCTTATGTAAATTTTACTGAATTTGCTAGAGTAATATCTGATACAATATCAGGAATATCATACTGAATGAAAGTTTCTTCTGATAGCAGACCTTGCTTGGATGTAAATCGTATAATTTAAGGATTACATTATTATAATTAAATTGAAAAAGAAAAGAATAAAAGGTCGTCCCAAGAGTAGTCCTGAAAACTGAGAATTATCACTTTTGTTAAGTGGAGCAGTCTTCAGGAATGGCCCCAATATGACACTATATTGACAGTGTAAATGAAAGTACTTACTGTAATATACATATGCATGAGAAGGCCTTCAGGTAGAGACATGTAGCAGAGTTTGACAGCTAAGGGCCTCTCTGCATTGCATTTGGGGTAAGTAAGGCATTGTTGATCTTCTAAGGAGTAAATTAAAATTAATAAAGAAGCAAAAAACAAGAAAATGTTTCTATTACACTGTTTCTTTTCTTACAGGAGATCAAAACAGGGGAGTTTAATACCAGAACATACAATATTGTTGCCAGTAGCACCAGTGAAAGACTCAATAAGCAAAGACAGAAATGGTCAGTTTTCTGTCTTCTCAGGACCAAAAGGATGGAGAGAGAGAGATTTCAAGAAACTGGATAATATGGTTATGGAGACTGGTAAATTGAAATCCTGTAGGGTGGACTGGCTAGACACTAGAAGAGTCAATGTTGCAGCTCAAGTCTGAAATCTGTCTGCTGACAGAACTCTTTCTTGCTCTGGAAATGTCAGTCTTTTGTTCTGTTCAGGCCTTCAGTTGACTGAATGAGGCCCATCCATGTTATGGTGGGCAATCTGCTTTGCTCAAAGTCTACTGATTTAAATGTTAATCTCATCCAAAAACATTCTCATAGAAACATCCAAAATAATGTTTGACCACATTTTTGGGCACTGTGGCCCAGTCAAGTTGACATGTAAAATTAGCTATTACACTGGGCCAGTCCTAGACAGAAATTTACCATTGCCTTCAGGAAATTTTAGCCTATTTCTTATATTTTGCAGAAGGATAACAAGAAATGGCTTGAAGTGAGGGAGCAAAAGGGGGCCCACAGTGCTCAAATCCTAGTGATGGAAGCAAAGTCCAAATTTGACAACTACGACTGTGAGTATATACATTTGTTGTTGTTATAATAACATGTCTAAACTGATGCTGTTCATCCTTCAAATAAGAGTGGTTATTATATCAGCAAATATATATTCTGAATAAAATCATTTAAATTATTTGCTTTAATTTGTGTCATGGCTTTCCTTTGAACTTCAATTATGACCCAAACTCAAAACATGGCTTAAAACCCTTTTGGGATCGGGGTCCTGTTCACTTCTCAAATTCATGTCTTGTCACTTCCCCCATTGCTCTCTTTGTTTCAGCTAAGAAGATAACAATTATCTTCTAACTCACAATTTTTGAACCCATGGTTTCTTTGGCCTAGAACACACACCAGCCTTCATAATTAGCAAGCATACCCTCATTCATTCATTCCATACTCAGGTGAAATTTGTCTTGAAAGGACTATCTCAATTGCAAGCCTCTTTTAGTCCCCGCTCCCTCATGTCTCCCTTTTAAATCCATAGCTTTTATCATAATTTTTAATATACATTTATTTGTTCATTTGTGTAATATTCTTTTGCCAGGATGCTTTATTCACTGCTACATTGTCAGAGCCTGGCATAATTTCTGGTAAATTATAGGAACTCAGCAATCCCATTTAACTAATATAATATTGTATTTTTAAGCAACTAAAACACTAAGATTTTTTATATATCAACTGCTGAATAGGTTGCCAAGTTTTTAGCTATATTAATAATATCAGATACTACAGCTATTCCTGTTAAACATTTTTAGTACAATAATCGAACATGTGAATAATTTTTAAATTTGAATTCTATCCTCTGTGTATCTAATATCTGTTATAAGTTTATTCCAATTTCAAACTTAATACACATGTCCCTTATGCAATTTCTCCACCCCCACTTAAATATGCAAACTAGGGAACTTCAGTTAAAACAATTTGATGAATTTATTCATTGAGCTCCTTGTCTCAAATAAATAGCAATAAAAAATGAAAGATAAAAAGACAACAAATTAGGAAAACATTGACAATCTAAAAAGTATAAAACAAACAATTTTTGAAATAAAATAATTAATAATGTAAGTGGTCCAGAAAGTCCAACCCCATGGGCTTAGACCATGATTCAGAATAGGCAAAGGAAGATAAGGAGAATAAATATATGTCATGTAGAACAAGAGACAAATATTAGCTCAGTGATGAAGCTAGACTTGCAATATATAAAGGCATAATGGCTAAAACTTTTCAGAATTGATAAATAAACAAATCCTCAAGATGAATATTTGATTTCTGAAGATTAAAAAAATCCATAAGTAGGTGATTGATAATAAATTTGTAAAATACCAAAATAAAAATAAAATTCTTAAAAGTTACCAGAGGAGAAAGGTTTTCTACAAACTCATGATGATTAGATGACAGCAGGCTTTTTTTTTTTTTTTTTTTCTTTCCCAGTAACAAAAAGGAGAAAGCAGAATGGAATATTTCATTTCATACACTTAAGGAATACATGCTATGTTTCAGAATTAAGTTTCATATAAGAGTTTGGGAAAGTTTTTGCTTGTTTATTTCTATAAAGATAGCCAGAGAATCTTTCTTCTCAAAATTCAAAGAAGCATTGCCTAAAGGGGTGCCTGGGTGGCTCAGTCATTTACGCAACCAACTCTTGTTTTTGGTTCAGGTAAATGATCTCAGGGTTGTTTGATTGAGCCCCACATTGTACTCCATGCTTAGCAGAGAGTCTGTTTGAGATTCTCTCTCTCCCTCTCCTTCTGCCCCCCCAGCTCTCTCTCTCAAAATAAAATAAAAGTATTGTATGAAAATTATTAGCAAATATAAGTTTAAAAAATCTGAAACCCCATAAAATAAAAAATAAAAAGGAAAGCCTCCAAAATAAACAGGAAGTCCAAAAGAGAGCATTAGGAGCCAAGGTTATGATAGGGGCTATGTGCCTGCTTACCTTGATCGTAAAGAAGCCTGGCCTTCTAACAGTGGATATGGGACAGGAATCAAGGAAGCCATAAGGTCTCACAAATTGGGAAGTGGAAGTGAGAGTCACCATATCCAGTATGACTCTCGAAGAGGTAGTGAAAAAGTAAAGAAAAATTTGGCCACCCACAGAAAATGAAAAATATTCAAAGAAACCTATAAGAACAGATATAAAAATTCTAAGAAATGCTTAGCTTATTGGGAAAATTATTGTAAAGCTCAAAAGTTTAGAATAAACAAAATTGAAAAGATCAAATATCAACTCTTACAGAACAGAGATGATGCTATATCTGAAAGTATCCATTATGTTATATTATTTTTAAGAAAATCAATGAGGTAATTATTATCAGACAAGAAAGTAGGATAAAACAAACATGAAAATAGACTAAGTTAAAATAATTAAGATAGGAATAAATTTACAAAATAAAAATTTAATAATCCAACATAGGTGTCAAAGAAAGATTAAAACACTTGTAAAAAATTTAAAGAACATCATAAAAGAAAAGCATATGCCAGTAAATTCTGAAACATAGATGTCAATTTCAAATATAATTATGTCAAATTTAGTCAAGAAGAAATGAAAAACTTGTCTAAACTGAAATCATGAAATTAATAGTGAAAAATCCCATCTAAAGATATCAGGTCAAGGTGGTTTAAGGAACAACTTTTACAAAACTTCGTGGAACATAGAACTCCTACTTTATTTTGATATTTTAGAAACCAGGGAAAAAAGTATATACCTAGTTCATTTTGATGAGACATCAAAATTAGTATCAAATTAGTACCAAAATTATGTACTTTACAGAGCTTAAATAAATAAACACATAACAACCTTATTTGCAAATGTATACATAAATGTCTACTAAGCAAACTACACATCACCAAATGTAGAATTTTTCTAATAAACATATCAATATAATGTAATCTATCAGATTATTTTAAAAAGTTATATAATCAGGTATATGGATTTAGAAAAACAATCTACATAGATTAGCATTTATTAATAATGCAAAATATTATTATAAAGTATTATAATAATATAAAATATTATAAAGTAGGAAGAAAAACTTAGTAAACTGGAAGAGACCTGCTTTATCATCATGGAGTGCAGTGCATACATCTTTCTTAAAGAAAAACTTTAGAAACACCTTACAGTTAGGAACAAGAAAAGGATACTGAGTACCACTCTCAAATTTATTGAATACATTACTGGCCTTAGATAATATAAGAAAGCAATAAAAGTAAATGAAATATAACAATCGTAGTGTTAGTCTTTTAAAGATGATATAATTGAGAACACGTATAATCTAATGAAATCTAGAAGCAGTAAGAATTGATCAGAAATTTCAGCAAGGTGCAGGATATAAGATCGAGATCCAGAAATCAATATCATTTCTATATACTAGCAACAACTAATTTTAAAATGTAATAATAACAAAAATCCTATTCTGCAATAACAGCAAAATTTTAAGTTATCTACTGATGAATTCAATAAAAGATATTTAAGACATTTATAGAGGAAATTATGAAATGCTACTGGAGGATATAAAAAAGAAACTAGACAAACAGAAAAGTATCCCTTCCCTGTGTGGAAATCCTCTATATTTTATAGTTGCTATCCTCTGATAGTTTATCTATAAATTCAAAGAAATTTCAATTAAAAACCATTTTTTAAGTGGAACTGAGCAAGTTGATATAAGGCTAAATTGCTTAGGATTGTCAAAAATTATGAGGAATAATAAAATAGGAAGTGAAAGAAGACATAAAGAACTATCATAAAGTCCATAATTTGGATAGTATGCTACTGGTGCAGTTTTACAGATAATATACCAAAGGGATGTAAAGAGAACCCAGAACAGAGCATGTATATATTGAAACTTAGTATTTAAGAAGATACATTAACAAGTCAGTATGGAAAATGTGTGCTTTCAAAAATCATTGTAGGACAATTGGCTATCACTGTAGAAAGTGAAATATAATTCTATTCTATTTTAACAACATATATAAATTTAAGTTTCAGAAATATTAAAGATCAAACTGAAAATAAATTCTTTAAACTTGTATTAAGAATGTAGAGAAGACTCTCTAATCTTAATGTTGGGAAGGATTCCTTAAGCAAAATACAAAAGTACAAGCCATAAAATGAAAATTGTGTAAATTGGACTACCATGCAATGAATATGTCTGTCCATCAAAAGATACTCTAAGCAAAATAAGGAATACAAGCCACAGATTTAGAGATAATCATTGAAAAGTGATTCAGATCCAAGAGTTCTAATCAGATTACAAAAAGAATGATAAAATAATAGAATAACCACAATTTTTGAAAAAATGGGAAAAAGACTTAAAAAGAACAGTCACATAAGTGGAAATAAATTGTGAACAGGTGCTCAAAGCCAGGACTAATCAGGAAAAAATACTTGAAATAATATTATTCCATTTCATATCCATCGGATTCAAAGTTGATGTGTACCACAATTAGGAAGGATAATAAATATGGGAACTCTCACATTATGCTGGTGAGACTATACATTGTTATGTCCAATTTGGAGAGAAACTTAGTACCAGCTAGGATCATTAGAGATATTCATACAAAAGTTCACATTTCTGCTTGTAAGTATATATCTTTTAGTAAAACTTTCGTACACATACACAAAGAGAGCTACACAGAAATTTTTACTGCATCATTATTTCTAATAAAAAACACATTGGAAATAAGTTTACCTTTCTACTCAGGCACATAAAACCAAGCTAATTATATCAGTCCATGCTACTATTGGTACTAGGCTGTATAAGATTAATTTTTTGTTTTATTTTATTGTATCTTATTTTTCTCTGGTTTCTGATCTTCATTTTTACTATCTGTGATAGCCTCAAAGATGTCCCCTAATGATGCCTGCCAACTGTTGTATGGTCTCCTGTCACATCTCCCAGGGTTGTTCTGTGTGACCTGTAGAATATTGCAGAATTGATGTTATGCCACCATCTGAGATTGTTATAAGAGACCTCACTCTCTTTTCCTCTGAATACGCTTGCACTGGAGACAGCCAGATGCTATGTCTTGAGGACATTCAGGCAAGCCCAGTGAGGAAGCCCATGTGGCAAGGAACTGAGGGCATCAGCCAACAGTCTTATATTATCCAAGCCATTCTTCAAAGTTAGCCCTCCAATCTCCGTTAAACCTTTAGAAGCTTATAGGGCTGACCCATATTTTGACTGTGGCCTCAAGAGAAACCCTGAACCAGAACCACCCCACTAAGCCATTCTTAGATTCCTGACCCTTAGAAAGTTTATTGTTTTAAGCCGCAAAGTTTTGAAGTACTTTGGTATGTAGCAATATGTCTGTTACCAATTCCTCCCTTTTCAGTTTAGAAACCTATGCTAACGTATTTGTTATTGATTCTTTGTAAGTATACATCCTTGGAAGATACATAATGCCACTTTTTGTAAATGTATTTTCAATTTACAAAAGTGCAATTGTATTACAAATGCCATTCTGTTTTGTTTTTTCACGTTTTTATACCTACCAATTTTGCTAAATGTATAACTAGTAACATTTTCCTCTAAATGTAGAAGAGCATCCCATAGGACACATCCTTTGTAACTCATCTTCCTGTGTGTCCTCTTGGAGACCTGTGATGAGTTTTCTCTAAGGTATATGCCCTGAAATGGATTGTTGGGTCACGGAATACACTTTTCATTTTCTTTTTGAAGGCTATCTTCATTGCCTTCCATCTCTTCTCTATCCTTATAAATATATTTTATGTAAGGGACCCTGGGTGTCTCAGTTGGTTAAGTATCTCACTCTTGATTTCAGTTCAGGTCATGATCTCAGGTCATGAGATTGAGCCCTGTTCTGGCTCCATGCTGGGCATGGAGACTACTTGAGATTCTCTCTCCCTCTCCCTCAACCCCTCCCTCCTTTAAATATTTAAAAAATTTGGGGCACCTGGATGGCTCAGATAGTTAAGTATCTGCCTTCAGCTCAGGTCATGATCTTGGGGCCCTGGGATCGAGCCCCGTGTGTGTGTGTGGGGGGGTCCCAGCTCAGTAGGGAGTCTGCTTCTCCCTCTCCTTCAGCCTCTGCCTCTCCTGCTTGTGCTCTCTCTCTCTCTCTAAAATGAATAAATAAAATATTTTTTAAAAATTAAAAAATTTGGGCGCCTGGGTGGCTCAGTTGATTGAGCAATTGCTTTCAGCTCAGGTCACGATCCTGGAGTCCCAGGATTGAGTCCCTCATCTGGCTCCCCGCTCAGCACGGGGTCTGCTTCTCCCTCTGACCTTCCCCTCTCGTGCTGTCTCTCTCATTCTCTCTCTCTCTCAAATAAATACAACCTTAAAAAAATAAAAAATAAAATAAAAATTAAAAAATTTTTTAAATTAAATAAATAAATAAACAACTTAAGTCTCCAGGGCGCCTATTTCCTTCAGCCTCCCATCTCTTCTCCCCAGAAGGAAGATAATTCACTTGGCTCCTTGAGCATCTTATTAAAATTATTTATTGTATATACAAACAAATTCAGATTCTTTATACTTTTACCCAAGTGGTAGCATATTAAACATATTGTTCTGCACTGTACTATTTTGTACTATGTAATTTGCCTTGAAGAAACTTCTACTTTAGAACATAAATGACTTATTTTTCTACGTAAATATATACTATGCCATTGTTTGATTTTATCATAATTATTTAATGTCTTTATAGACAAATTAATTCCCATCTTTTGAACTTTCAATAATCCTGCAAAGAATAATCTTAAACAGATAAAAGTCATTTACATGTGTACAGGTTTATCAATAAAATATATGTGTAGAAATATATTTCTGAGTCACAGAGTATTTATAATTAAAACAAATATAAATATTTAAATAGATCTCTCCCTATAGGAGATAAGGATAGATATAAGAGGTTGTATAAATTTACAAATTTACATCAGAGGATCAAGGCTTGAGATTGCTAATCCCACATTATTTTCCCTTTCTGGTGTGAATTCAAACTTTGTGTGTTTTGTTTACTTTGTGTGTGTGTATGTAATACAAATATTAAAATGCATATATATTATTGAAAGGCTTATATGCACATATTCTAAATTTAGGAGGTTCTAAAGGGGAATGAAAAAAGTAGGTTTAGCTCATATCACTTTACTCAGTCACACAATAATTTTCTCCTGTGGCAGCCATACTCACCAGCTACAACACATACATGTTTGGGCACATGGATGGATTCCTCTTATTTGGAGATATATGTACTTCTTTTTGCATTGCAAGAACTGGAAAGAGAAAGCTCTTGGCAAGTGCTGTTTAAAAAAGAGGCACCAGATTTCTGTGTAGCCATTTATGTTAGGGATATATGCCTTTATGATCTTAACATTCAGTCTCTGGCAAACACCATCATTTGTGGATCTTAACAATATGATACTTCTATTTATTTTCTACCTATTCAGGAAGACTGGGGATGGGGCTCTACACTATCGCTGGTGATAGTATTTGAACCTGATGCAATCCAGGTGGCTTGGGTCCACTGCACAGCACTCAATCTGGATATTTCCCCTAGGGCTTATCATCTCTGTCCAGTCAGTGGAAGGGAAGATAATATGTTCTTAAATGCATTGTTCCAGAATTTGTGAACATAACCTTGTTTACTTTTTACTGAAGAAAATTTAGACATCTAATTTCAATGGTGTCTGGAGAATACAATTTAGTTTTGAACATGTATTTGTTTATTACATGCCTGCATTTGAGCCATATTTTTGTCTTTTACTGTTTTATTGTTTTTAAGTTGTTTACTATGAAAAGGGAGAACTGATTGAAGAGCAGACATACTCTTTGTCACATTTTATAGTTTTAGCTTTCACATTTATATCTATAATCCACACAAAATGCACATCTGAATATGGTGAGAAGATATTTATCTTTATTTTATTTTCCCTATAAGAATGAGTTTTCTTAATTTTATACTACTGTTATTGACATACCTATTTCCATAATACATGTGGAAACATGTCTTCATATTTCTAATCTGTTCCTTTAGGTTTTTTTTAAACACTGGCTAATATTATACTATGTGATTTCTTTTACATATTTCTTAGAGCAATTTTCTCAGTATGATCCTTCCTTTAATTTTATTTTACTCTTTAATAATAGCTTTAAAATTAGATTTTATGTGTGCTCCACACAGGGCATGGAGTCTGCTTAAGATTCTCTCCCTCCCTCTCCCTATGCTCCTCCCCCCTTCTCTCTAAAAAGCTTTTAAAATAATACTAATAAAATTGATATACTATTGGTAGTTTACATCGGTTAAGTGAACATTTAATGAGTGCATGCTCTATCCCAGGTACAGAAGTCTTACTATTCATGGTGTCTAGGGCTTTAATATTACCTTCTTTCTCAGTGTTGATAAATGTTTGTGCGAGTCTGCTAAAATGTGAAAGTGCTTATTAAATTAAAAAAAAAAAAAGACTTGGATACGAATATTGTAGAAGATCTTGTTATTTCTAAAAATAGATGTAAAACACTTGGTTGATTAACTCACCAATTTGTAAAACAAATTTTATCTGATGGTGGGCAAAATCTAAAATATTTATCATTTAACTCATGTCTCGTATCATTCTTTTTTCCCTCCTTGATTGAATCCCCTTTCTCCACACAGAATGTCTACATAATAGCATTCAGTTAGAGAGTTGAATAGTGAAGATCTATCTTTACATAGTCTCTAAAATATTTTCATAATAGTCCTAACTTTCCATAAGTTATGGGTTTAAGTCTTTAGTTTAATTGACAAGATCATTTATTTTTATATATATAACAACTTCAATATCACTACATAATAGCCAAATCTGTGCATCAAATTTCAGAAGTTATTTTTTAACTGAAAACCTGATATAACCATATATGTCCCATTATAATCTCAATATTTATAATTCTGAGGTCTAAACTCATTTTAATTCTTCTTAAAAAATATTTTATGCTCAGTATTCCTTATCATCACCCTCCAGGCACCTTGATAGTCCTAAGACTGCCTCTTTTTCCCTTGACTCCAAAATGTAATTTGAAATCCTGTGGGTGCTCCATTCTTAATACCTTCTTCAAGCATTTCTATTTATTCCATCACTACTACCACTGACCTACTAATAGACCCCACCTAATTTCACTTACAATAACATGTATATCTTAATGATATCTCTGCCACTTTCCTATACCACTTCATTTATTTTTTGCATTACTATTAAAATGAAAGTTTCCTGTGTGCATTTGATCTTGTCTCAACCTGTTGTGATTTTTTTAGACATCCCAGGAGATACAAAAACCTTGTGATTGAGTCCAGCAAATTTGTCCAGAGTCATCTTACTGCCCTTACATATGCAGATTATATCAGAGCCAGGATAAACTACTTGGCAATAGCTTACACATATGGCGATGAGTATACCGTGTCCTCTACCTGGATTACCCTGGACATTTCTCATCTAACAAGTTCTACAAAGCTTTTGCCATTTCTTAAAGCAGATTCATTTCTCCCTACCTCAATAACACTTTGCTAAAACCCCAAAAAGAGAACCAATAGGATTCCATTTGACTCCTCGATGATGAGTCTGTCTGCAAGGACTTGTCTTTTTTCTTCAGTTCCTTGTGCAATGCTGTGAGCCTACAGATGTTTGCTAACTGTACACATTAATGAAAAGCATTATTTTTATAGTGTGCTATGATTGTTAATTGTATACAAAATCATCTCTCTGTTCATAGACATGGATATACGTTTGCATAAGTAAGAAGTTCATTACATATAGAAGTAAATAAGATTACTAGAATGTAAATCTCATTTAGGCCCCATTCTAGCATAAACTTTACAAAGCCAACAAAAGCTATAATACATACAGACACATGAGTTTCTAAGTTTCTTAACCTACATTGTTAGCTTTACATAGATCGCAGATAAACCAAGTATTCAGAACATCCAGCTTCCCTCTCATTTCACATACACTTGCTATAATACGTGTAAACAGACAGCAACCTAGAGTGTTGTGCACTTATTTTTTGTGCATGTCTGGCTCATGTTTATACTTCAATGATTTTTGAAAGAAGATTAATGACATGAATATTTACAAAGAAAATGTCTATATGACCAACATTTGTTCGCTCTTGAATATCAGTGTCACAGTGCTTTGCTCCAGCTGCCTTTTTTTGCCACACAACCTTATTTTATGAAGGTGACAGGCTGTCACATGTAAGGTTTATTTCTATTACTTCTCTTGCTGCTTTAATTTACAGTCTATTTTCAGTGTCTATTCCTTTCCTTTTCAAATGTTAATTGTGAGTTGAACCAATTAACATATCTAACAAATCCTGGAATTAATTTTTCAATTCAGATTGAAGCATATATTTGTGCTGAAATACATTAGTCCTTACTAATACTTCAGTTTCCAGTGTTTATCTACATTTTGGAGCAAGGTTATGCCTATAGTTACTTACTTTGTTGCTAACTTTCTGGCTTCTTTCAATGCCCAATTTTAAGAACTAAACTTTAATGACTATTTTTGCAAAAGAGTCTTATTAAACCCTATCTCTAAAGCAATCTCTAATCTCTAATCTCAGAAATACTACTGTGAGCTCAAATGAGATAGTCTTCCATTAGGTCATGTGACTGGGGACAGAGCTGTAGGGAAATGTGGGAAAGGAATCTGGGGCAAGAAAATATGATTACATTTTTTATTACATTTTTAAACGATGATATCTGAGATGTCCGGACTGGCAAGAATAAATAACTACATTTATGGTTTACATAATATAAATATCATTTTATAAGATCGTGATAAACAACAGCACACATGCCAAAAATTATTTAGTTTCATAGAAAACATTTTATATCCATTTGGAAATATCGAGGGATTTTATATTTACCTTACAGAGATATTTCATTTTATCAAAATTACAATATGGCTTAAAGACAAAATAAGTCAAAATCTGCAGGTTATAGAAATGAATTTCCCCTACAGCAGACAGCTTTTAAGTTAGCATTTATTTCCCCATTATCTACCTACACCATTGTGTTCAGATGTGAATAAAAGAGAACCTTTGTATGTTCAAAATTTAATTATATCTCAAATAATTTAAAGATCCACAACTCTAAAATCTTATGTATATGAAGGCATAACAAACAATGGCCTATTCACTACCCAGGTCTTCAGTTTATCAGGTAAAATGGAATTAATTGCAAATAAAATTTGCAATTTTAAATAATAAAACTCTAACTCATACTGACAAATGACTAAGGAGATTTAGGTCTTGCCTCACGTCCACATAAAGAATAAGGTCTACAGAGATCTCTTTTCCAATTCACAAATAACTAAAAAGCCCAAATTAATTTTAAGTGACTCTCAATATTACTGAAAAGTTCTCAACTCTATTCTCTTCTAGTTGCCATTGTCATCCACAGGTTAGGATATCTTGCAGTAGTAAAATTGATACTGCAACTTCAAAATCTCTTTTCCCATACTTTCCAGAAGGGAAAACATTTTTTTTTTAACCATTACTTAAAGTTCTGGTCTTGATTTCATTTAGAACAATTTAAGTCCAGATTTTGAAGCAACAACTTTGCAAATAAGAAAGCCAATCATGACTCTTGGAGATGGGAGATGAAATCAAACCCACTCATACTATAAGACTGCAAAACGATGATGTAGAAATGGATGACAGAGACAGACAACAATGTCCACTGTCTTCCAATGATGTAGACATTATATTTAAAGATAAGTCATTGTAAAAGTCTGAAATCATGGCTAAATATTTTATTGTGTATTCTTTTCAAACTATAAAGGCAATAAATGGTCATTGCAACAAAACAAACCACACAGATGCAGATAAGTAATCTGCCTATTTCCTTCAATGCAAACTATCAAGTCAAACAATATTTCAGAAACAACCTTCCACACCAGAGGCATATGACTAAAAATTATATCCAGTTAAGTGCATAATATACACCCATTTTTGTGAAAACAAAGAAAAGCATTCTCTCATTCCTTTTTTGTAAATTTAGTCTATTATTGGCTATGGCTCTTTTAATGACAAGTAAAAATCACACAGAGAAAATGGGATAAAATGTAACACTCCTGTGTAATAAACTACTTAAAAACATATCCACAAAAGGAAAAACATCCTCCACTATCATTATCACCTAAGATAAGAAATAGCGTATTTCGTTACCCCAGAAGCATCCTACTTTTTCCCACCGAACAGTTCCATCACTTTCCCCAAAGAAAACCACTATCTGGGCTTAACGTAGTCATACCTTTCTCTATGAAGATTACTCCTGAAAATGCATCTCTGTACATTAGAGTTTTGTTTTGCCTGCTTTCAAAGTTTTGATAAATGAAATTGTACAGTAAGTATACTTTTGTCTTTTCATTCTGTAATGTATATTTATGAGATTTATCCATCAAAGACATATTGCCATAGTTCATTCATTTTCCATGGTGAATAGCATTCTACTTAAAGATAGCTATACTTATTTATATATGTAAATAATATATATAACACATATATCATATATATATGAACAAAATGGGATTTGCTGTGAACTAATTATGTATCTAAGTAATCTTTTTAGAAGACTATATTTGTCTATCAGGATTGTTTATTGTATATACACCTGGTCTTATGAGCTATAGCTATGCCAGAGGAAAAAGTAGCATGTATCTTTAATCATGTATCTTCCCAGACATGACTAGCAATACATGAAAAAGTAGAAACTACAGGATTAACTCACCTCCCCTGCTAACTTGTACCATGAATGGTTGGTTCTATCTGAACCCAAAATATGTCTTGTAGAGAAAAGTGATTTTAGGAAGCTGCATATGAGAAATTTAGGGCCCTGTGATTATTGATTAATGGTAACCATTGTTGTGGTTCTCCTTTTCTAATTATGAGTACTTTGCTAATTATGTACTTTGCTAATTATGAGTAAATCTCAGAGCTGAATTAAGCTTGTGTATCATGAAAGTCTGCAAATTTAACCCTCTGTGATGGTACTAAAATAAAAAGAATAACTAAAATTTATAGTGGTTTTACGTGAGGTAAGTTTTTTAATAACCATAACAACCCTAGAGTTTAGGAATACTGTCATCTCTGTTTTATAAATAAGGAGATGGAAAGCTTACGTAACTTAACCGATGCCACATAGCAATTATGGGCCTGTCTCCAGAGTCTGTGTTCTTATATTTTAGAATGCCTTATATGTTGTGGTGTAAGAGATAATACTCTCCGAAAGAGATAATAATCTCTGAAAACAATTTGTGGAAGAACTTACAACACTGATCCTCTACCAGGTTTCTTTTTCTAGCTGACATGAGCTCTTCAGATGGGCTGGGTTGGGTGGGAAGAGTTGTTATGATTAGAATTATGATATAGATGAATATTATTTTAGTTCACTGAATAAACTGAATATATAAATACATAATAACAAAATTTCTATTTATATTGTATCTGGAATTAAAATTAATTTGTATACACTCTAGTGGTTCACAAAACAGGTCAACATGCAAAAGACTATTTTTCACTGTTATTTTAACTTTTCACTCAAAGTGTAATACCATGCAATTTGTCCTACTGTACATGGAAGCCCTAGGAATATGAACAACAAGAATATATTTTAAAAAGGGCATCTGGGTGGCTCAGTTGGTTAAGTGTCTTCTTTTGGCTCAGGTCATGATCCCCGGGTCCTGGGATTGAGCACCGCTTCTGGTTCCCTGCTCAGCAGAGAGCCTGTTTCTCCCTCTCTCTCTGCCTCTCCCCGCCATTCTTGCTCTCTCTCTCTGTTGAATAAATTAATAAAACCTTTAGGAAAAGAATATATTTAAAAATTATCTAGGAGTAAGCTTTGTTTTCATTATTCTTCTTTCTCCTTCTATTTTATTTATGCCTATAGTTACAAATGTTAATGATAGCAATTACTTTGTCTTCCTCTAAAAATAATTTATCACTTACCTTATTTTCCATATCCTGATGACTTTTCTGCTCTAGACTCATCTAGATGATGGCCTTTCCATAATATTCATTTCTACTTGATCTTATTCAGTGTCTTTCTCTTTTAATTTGTCCATATTTTTTTTCTTTCTTGAGATGTAGCTGTCTGACAAATTGTCTTAAATAAATTTTATCCTTTATCCAGTTAACATTTATAGTCCCAAAAGCACTGATTTCAAATAAATTCTTAAAAGTCCGTTCATGCAATAAATCACCCAACATTTTATTTAGAGTTCTCAAATAATTAAAAATTACAATTTCACACCAAGATTGGTTCTTGTATCAGTGAGGGGCCTGGCAGCAAACAAATCACTCTTGTAAAGTAATTGGGACTAGTTTAATAAACAAAACTTTTAAAAGCTATAAACAATATTTAAGACTACCAATAAGATATTCTAGAGCTAACAAAAATGGGAAATTTTACCTTCCTTAGCCCTTAAAAGATAGGGCAGGAATTCATTTTTCCCACCCTCTCATTTCTTTCTGGAGTTTTCTATTTTACAAAACACAAACATAAGCCAAAGGATAGGAGAGCTCTTTCATGACATCCAAACAGAACACTTTTCTGGGTCACAAAACATGATGGTGATGTGTAGATAGTGGAGTTGCAGGAAATTGCAGAAGATATCCAACAGAGTTTTATTGACATCCTTTTTATATATTGCTCAAATTGAAAATGCATGTGGATTCAGAAAGTGACTCCTTTCCATGTGCAACTTCTTATGAAGAATGATCCCTAGTTAAAATATGAGCCACTCCAGATATCATGCTGTCTTAAATATCTGTTTACCTTATGGAATATTTATACTCCAAAGGAGAGCATCATTGCCCAAAGATTAATAATTTCCAAATTTTACGAAATTACCACAAAGTTGTGCCACAGTGTGAACCATTTCTAATAATTATTGAAAGTTTTCATAACATAGTAGAAAGTTTTGAGGCATTACACCACTACACCCATGTAAATATGTAGTGTGAAGACTTCGAGAATATAAGTAATTCTGCTGCTCTATTGGGATACGTTTCTGTAATAATCCTTTTATTTAATGGGGAAAAAAATCTTCACGTTTCCCTTCTGTGCATATCAATGTCTGCAACAGCTCTTGAATGTTTGTTATACCTGACATCATCTTTGTGAAATACTGATACTACTCAAAGTTTTTGTTTTAGTTGTGGGTTATTTTTTAATGCTCATTGCATGTATGTTAAACTTTAATACCATAACAATAAGCATCAGAGTGATAAATATTTATCTTATGATTATTCAGAAACCAGTCCCCATTACTAAACTGTAATATCATTATGGTTTTGTGAGTTTTCCTCATTTTGACACTACTTAATCTTTTTCACAAGAAATCTACATCATAATCATCATCATCATCATGCTAATCATCATGCTAATCACTACTTGATATTAAGGATTCGTTATGGTGTAGGCACTGTATTAACTGCTTTATGTATATTTCATATTTACAATAGTTCTACAGCTTATTCAATTATGTAGGCACAAGCCACATGTGGCTATGTATGCTTAAATTTAAATTACTTAAAATTAAACAACATTAAAATTTTAGTCTTACTAGTCACATTTCAAGTGCTCAATATTAGTGGACAGAACAGATCTAGAGCATTGCTGCATCATATAAAATTCTATTTGGCTATTTAATGAGATAGAAATGTTACGTAACCTGAACATTTAACCCCAGGATGTCTTACTTCAGAATTAACAGTCATAAATTTCATATTATACTGTACATTGTATGACAATAAAAACCATTTCTATTGTTAATAGTTTGCAATATTTTAGCAAAATCCCTATATATAGTAAACCACTCGTGTATTAGTGATAGAAGGAATGAATGAATGAATAAAAAATCATCAAGATAAATGACTTGAAGCTAATTACATATCTAGCATTTATATAAAAGGTAATCATTCAATATCTGAGTGTACGATTTTGTGTGGATTATCATGTACTATATCCCTTCAATACAAAGATAATAATTCCATGTATGTTTTGTGCTCCTTTTGTAATTTGAAATTTGTCATAGTATTCTATATCCCCGGATTAATTTCCCTATTAAAAATACTATATTCTTATTATACATTTTGCACATTGGTTAACTTTGTAAGATTTAATCCATCAAAATAGCAATCAATTTAGTCTGAATAGTACTTGTCTTCTGAGTATGACAAAAGTAAAAATGAACTAAATGTTTCATTACTATTCCCTCTGGATTTTATCCATGTATTTCCAATACCTATTTATTGTTATGACATTGTTTTATCAATTTACAAGTATGTAGACTTCTTATTGTGTTCCCCTGACTATTCATTGTATCATCCAAATTTGAATTATGTGAGCTTTTCTTTCTACTGTGTCTCTGTTGTACACTAAAAATGGCATAAATCTTTTATTTATATTCAATTCCCCTTGAGATTCAGGTACTTTTATTCATTGAATGGTATTTAGAGTACAGTTGTGAATATTGGGAACATCTCCTCCTTCAGAACTTGTTTAAAGTTGATTTTATAACTAATGTGCATCTGGGATTTTTTTTTTTTAGCTGTATATATTCTTCACCTTGATAGGCATCTTTCAACAGCTGTCAGTATACAGAAAACTGCTCTAGGAGTTTTCTGTATACTCAGGAATACTTTATTCAGATTTGTAAAGATTAACTAAGAACAAAAAAAGTTTATGAATTATTTTAATGTGTGCAAATAAACTCCCTCTCTAGGAGAAAATTTCAGTAAAATTCTATACAATATTTCTAGTTTGTGGTCACTGAAAATTTAACCAATACTAGGAGCCAATAATCTGCTAATCTCAGCATAAAGATAATATTAATGAAAATAAACTCAGTTCATATATCTAGATTCAAGTGGTATAAGGCTTTAAATGAAGGTCAACATTATGTGGGCCTTGACATTTAATAAGATTGGGATAGTCTCAAATGGCCTAACAGCTCTGTCTCCATTGATAAGGTCCCCTAGTCAAACAACTCTTGTTATCTAAGGGGCCAGATGTAATTCTTGCTCATCCATGAGAAGTAGGCTTTAGTTCTCTAACAGCTGATGAAATTATTCAGACAAGCTAATTATATCCTTCCATGAGAAAACATGGGAAAACAAAACTTTAATAATACAAAGCCTGGCACCTCCTACAGCCCTTGGCTTACTCTGTTCCCAAGTACAGTACCATAGGGTCGAGCATAACATACAATATCCTCTTTCCCTGAGCTATGAGTGTATATGACTAATAATCTGCTGTCAATTTCATCTGCCCAGTGTTTTGTGTCTTGTATTGGGCAATCCTCATAACCTAGGATGGAAATTCCTCCCTTAACAAGAGAATGAATAGAAAATAACTAAAACAATTTGATGTTTTGTTGAGTGTCATGTGAATAATATTTGTATAGTCAGAAACAGAAGCACCGATAACTATACAAAATAACATGTGTGTAGGGGCGCCTGGGTGGTTCAGTGGGTTAAGCCTCTGCCTTCGGCTCAGGTCATGATCTCAGGGTCCTGGGATCGAGCCCCACATCGGGCTCTCTGCTCAGCAGGGAGCCTGCTTCCCTCTCTCTCTCTGCCTGCCGCTCTGCCTACTTGTGATCTCTTTCTCTCTGTCAAATAAATAAATAAAATATTAAAAAAAAAATAACATGTGTGTAAATATTGCAATCTCTTTTTATACCTTATTTATTTAATAATGTATTTATCACTAGGTCACTAAAATTATAAACACCTAAAAGGCAGAGACTGTAACTTGAAGTAGCATAGAGTCTAGTAGAAGACACAGAGACATCAGCAAGGAGATCAACAAGATGAGAAGCAGTGCTATGTAATCATGTTTTTGAATCTGGTTTTCTCAGTGTCCTGTGAGAAAGTAGAAAAGACATACCTCCTGGCACAGTAAATGAAGACAAAAAAGCTAGCAAAATCAGAACTAATGAAAAAAGACTTCTTCAAAGAGCTACCAGATACTGAGGGAACTCAAAAACACAAGCCAGAACAGCAGTCTTGAGCTGACAGCATGATAGCCCAAGAAACAGGCCTTAAGGGGTTTGACCACCTTCATGTTTATAAGACTATGTGACCTTGAGCTTCTACTCAATGAAAAACTAGACTAAGCAGAAGAGCCTGCCGGTAAACATGAAAAGTCACGTGATTTAATTGGAAATTAGGGAAGCACACTATTGAGACACAAGCCCAAATCCATCATATTCATATAATTCAAAATGTCTGGGTATTTTGAGAAATGTTAGGGATGTAAGGAAAGGTGAATTCTTACATATTACTGGTTGTCTCTAATCTATGCTAGTCAAGAAGAGTAAATATGAAGTAAAATGTTTTGAGAAACAAGATGTTCCAAGGAGAGTTGGTGTCATGTTTCTTTTTTTCATTTCTCATCATAAATCACGTAAGTTGGAAATTCATGTGTTTCCAATATAAAGTATATTTAGATTACGTTATCTAGGTTTAGCTAAACTAAGACTCATAAACAGATAAATGATCTAAAAGCTTTTTTTCCAAAAGAACCTAAATTGAAAATACTACTACTAAGATTGAAGCATAATATAAAAATGACTGAAAATGATAATTGTCTTATCTAATCAGCTCCGACATGATGTTAGCCAAAAAGTGAATTACCCAAATTATTTTAAATATAAATATAGCCCAGTGATCTTTATTGCTGGACCATATCCTATATGTATATTTTTACTTAGCCAGTTGGGAAGCATAAAATCATCAAAAATAGAAAGATTTTAGTAATACTTTTCTTTTCTATTACATTATTTTTTATTTTATGTTTATGTGTATATTTTATAGTGCATATATTGTTTTAATATGGGAGAAGAAAATAAATGCTTGAATGTATTGACTAGAGAGTCATTAAAATAATGAATTTTATTATCTAAATTCAATAGGGAATCACCCGGAGAAAAGAAAAGAGCTCAGTGGACAAATGGAGAGAAAAATTAAAGTGCAAATGGAATGGAGCAGTCTTTGCTCTAGTTCACCAGGCCTTACTCTTGGTATAATATAGTGGAGAGCAGGGGCATAAAAGGATTTAGGATTTGGAACTTTTATATGTTCTTGCTCCCAATATTATTTTTAAAATTATTTATTTACTTTTGAATTCCTGCTCTAACAATCTCTATCTTCAGCCTACAGGGAAATGAATCCAATAAATAATGGTACAATGTTTCATTATGCCAGACCACTAGAGATGCAAACCTAAAATTTAATATCATTTATTTTACGGAAACATAGAACCAGCCTTAAGAACTATCTAGATAATATGATTCATGTACAATGAACTCATATATACATGACAGAAGCTTGAAAATGCTGGGACAGAGAAGAGAAAAGGAAGGATTGAAATAGTAAGTAAGAAGAGAGAGATAGAGAGAGAAAGAGAGACTAGTAAGCCATGTGTTATGTCAGGCAGGGAGCCTAATGTTTAATACAGGCATATAGAAATACCATTTTGAAATTAGACTGAATATATGGCTAACTCAGACTATGTTCTCCATAGGATTTTCCTTTTCCAACACACAAGCCACACTTCTGGCTTTTTCCAGTGTTGAGAGGGTGTAATGCCAATCTAAATCTTAAATACTAGTTTAAGAGTAGAACTATTTTCTTTTTCCCTTGGTATACATTTGCATTATTAGTTTTTTTTTTTTTTAAAAGAATGTTGTAGAAAACAAAGAGAAAAGAAAGAGACAACAGACAACAACATAGGGTCAAGAAGAGGGAAATTAAAAAAAAAAAGAAGCAAAAAAAAAAGAAGCATTCTAGTTTTTATTTTAATCAACATTTAATCAAATGTTGTTTCCTTAATCAGTTTATGAAAACCAAGTCTCTAATACTATAACCATGTTTCAACCCTGTCTGTTTTAAATGTTAAAAACAGAACAAAACATGACAAAAAGTTGATACTAGAAAAAAAATTTATTAAGGGACATATCTGATACAATTCTGGTACCATTTTATGTTCTAAAGTTGTCCTAATCTTGTATGACTACTTTTGTCCTTCTTGTATGTGGCTACCCAGGTTGTTTGCTTGTCTCTAGAAAAACTACACATTTTATTTTACTAGATATTTCTCGGCACCCTCATCAAGCCCCTGACAGGACTATGCCTAGGCTTCCTCAGAGGTGCTTACTTTGAAGAATATTCTTTAGGTAATGATTAAGCCTAATTCTTTCCTTCAGTAAAGAAATAATACTCTCACCATGTTTCGTTTTGTTTTGTTTTATCAAGTTTTTTTTTTTTTTTTGGATAATTGTAGATTCACGTGCAGTTTTAAGGAATCACACAAAGAGGTCCTGTGTACTCTTTACTAGGCTTTCTTCAACAGTAATATCTTAGACAACCATAGTACAATATAACAACCAGGATAATAATATCCATACACTCAAGATGAAGAATGATTCCATCACTGCAAGAATCTTTCATAATACCCTTTTATAGACATGCCCACTTCCCTTCCTGCCCCTATCATCTCCTTAGCCTCTGGCAACCTCTAATCTGTTCCCCATTTCCATGATTTTGTCCTTTCAAGAATGGTATGATATTTATAACCATGAAGTCCGTTATCTGTTGGGATTGGCTTTTTTTTTCTCAGCATATTGACTGGAAATTGAGTCACTGATTTTATCAATAGTTCATTTCTTTGCATTGTCAAGTAGTAACCATTGATCCGGATGTGCCACTGTTTGTTTATTAACTACTCACCCGTTGAAAAATGTCATTCCAGATTTTGGCTATTATAAATAAGGCTGCTATAAATATCGTTGTACAGGTCTTCTGAGTGAATATAAGTTTTCAGTTTTTGTGTCTAATGCCCATAAATGAAATTACTCAATTACGGCAAGTTGTATGTAGGTATGTAAGTTTGTTTAAGAAACTGACAAACTATTTTACGGGGTGTAAAATAGGTGTTGTGTAATTTTATATTTCAAGCAGCAAAGTATGAGTGACCCAGTGACCCAGTTTGTCTGCAACATCATCAGCATTTAATACTGTTGCCATTTTTTAATTTAGACTTTTTTTTTCAAAACTGGCTTACCTGTTCTCATTTCTTTGCCTTTCCATATAAATTTTAAATTTTAAAATAAGCTTATATATATATATGCAAGGTTATATATAAGCTTATTTTAAAATTACATATTTAAATTATAATTCTATAATATATTAAATTAAATTATAATTCTATAATGCATTTAACTTATAATTATGTAATAATTAAATATTTAAATTATAATTGTAAAGTAAATATATATAAATATTGATGGAATTTTGATGGAAATAATGTTAAATCTCTTTCAGTTTTGGAAAATTGACATCTTTGCTATCTTGAGTCTTTCGGTCCAAGAATATAGTAGGACCCTCTATTTATCTACACTTTCTTTGATTTCTATAACTTTGTGTAGTTTGTAATACATACATCCTTGTGAGATTTACACAAGTGTTTTATTTTTTGAGTGATTGCAAATGATATTATTTTTTAAATCTTTGTATTCATTGCTAGTACAAAGAACTACAAGTGATATCTTTATAGACATCTTATATCTTGCGATCTTGCTAAATTCTCTTATTAGTTGTAGTTTTTTGTGGATTCCTTGGGATTTTCTATGTAGACAGTCATGCCATCTAAAATGGGGCAATTTTGTTTCTACTTTTCCTATGTTTATGCCTTTTATTTCTTTTCTTGCCTTCTTGCACCAGATATGACTTCCAGCACTATATTAAATGAAAGGTAACAGAACATTCTTGCCTTATTCCCAATTATAGAAGAAAACATTCAGTCTTTTAACATTAAGTATAATATTAGCTCTTGATTTTTTGTAGATTTCTCTATGAAGTCAAGGAATCTCCCTTGTATTCCTATTTTTCTTAAAGTTTTATGATAATTGGTGAACTTTTTTCTGCACTATTGATCTAATAATACAATGTTTCTTCTTTATCCCATTATTATGATAGCTTATATTGATTGATTTCTAATATTGAAAAACCTTTCAACTTTGGAATAAACTCCATTTGCTCATAGTGTATATTTCTTTTTATATATTTCTGAATTTTATTTACTAATATTTTGTTAATGACTTTTCCATCTATATACATGAAAGATAATGGTTTATAATTTTTTGGAACTATATTTGTATGACTTGGTATCAGGGTAATAATAACTTCGTAAAATAATTTGGTACTTGTACATTGCAAAATGATCACCACAATAATTGTAGTTACCATCCATAATTGTATAGAGTTAACTCTTAGGATTTACTCTCTTGGCAACTTTCAAGCATATACTACAATGTTATTAACTGTTGTCATCATACTGTACATTACATCACCACAACTTATTTACTTTATAACTGGAAGTTTGTACCTTTTGATCCCCTTCACCCATTTCTCTGAGCCTCTACGCCTGCCTCCAGCAAACACCAGTCTCCTTTTTTTTGTTGATGAATGATATTTTATTGAAATTCGGACATTTAAGATACAACGCTATGAGCCTGGATCTTATTTAAAACTTCTGTTTCAGCTGGTTTCCTCTGAACTTCTCCTGTAGTAGGATTTCAGGTTCCTCACTTTGCCTCTTAGACACCCAGTGAGGGGTAATCATTATTATTGCTAAATGAGAGTGGCCATTCCGGCTCCCCATATATCTCCCCATATATCTCCAGTGATACCATCCTGACTGGGAGGGACATGGATACCTCATTATTGCTCTCCATGTGGCCTCCAGTGACACCACAAGGAAGGGGGTTAGTAATCTCTTAACTGCTAGTCCATGGTGTTAATCCTTATTATTCACTGAGAAGAATCTCATACTCTTCCTGCAGAGGGAGCAGAGTGTCTCTCTACTTGAGGTTGGGGTGGAAATCCAGGCTCCCTATCAAGCTCTACAGACATGACAAGATGTGATTAATGCCTGGAGGAAATGAAAGTCCTGGGTCCCAAATCTGCCTTCTCTGATACCACCCCTGGATCTGACTTGAGTGCTTTGTTTCAGCTTAATAAGCATGAAAATACAGGCTCCCCATTTGGTCTTTATGGATGTGGGTGGGGTTTGACTCACAATCTTTTGTGATGTTTATTTGGAGTGAAGAGGTTTTTCTTCAGAAATTTTTGTCCAGCTAGGCTGCCCTTTACAGGTCCTTTCACGAGAAAGATCAGGATTTTAAGGGAGCTTTTTTGTCAGCCCCCGCTAGTGCAGCAGGGGTTTCTGACTTCTCCAAGTCTGGAATATATGATGCAAAAAGAAAATCGGTGAACTTACTGCTATGTTGTTCCTTGGGTAACAAGTCCATAGCTGATCTGCCACCATCTCTCCACCATTCAGAATCTTATGTTTATTTTGTATGTAATTATATAATATATAATGTTATGTTTATTTTATATATAATTAGAGGGAGATATAAGGAAAGTATGCACATCCTATTATCCAGAAGTAGAAATCCTCTCATGTTTTAAATAAGCATCTATTAGAATCAAAGGTATTATATTTCGTTAGACACTCACCAAAAGATCAAAATAAATCTGTTTTTTTATTTTTTTTGAATAGAGCTATTTTGTAGGCTTCACATTGCTAGCATTCTTTTTGTTGCATTAGCCCATTCAACTCTTCATTTTCAGTTTAGAGATGACCTAAATAGCTATAGAGCCCAGTGGTTCCAGACTGTATTCTATCAGTTCTACTATGTCATTAATTAGAAGATAATTGTAACTACAATCAAATGGATGTGAGTTATATATCAACTTACTGATACATTCCAATTCCAATAAGAATATAAATGAAAGGTTGTCTAACTTGGGACAAAGAGAAAGACACATGTGACTTTCCTTTTCAAGTTTTTAATTTCCAACAAGGCATGCAGGGTGCTTTTTAAAGCAGAAAGCAAACAAAACAGCAGCAACATAGAACAACAGGTACAGTTGTGATGTACCAATATAGAACCATTAAAACCATGATTCTGAAGACTATTTAATAACACAGAGCGATGCTAAAATTTGTTAACATAATAACATTATAAAACAAAACCGAAAAAAAGAAAAAAAAAAAAAAAAAACGATAGGAAAGCTAAGTATGTTACTATGTGTCTTCCCTTCTTAAAAGTGCCCTGATTTTTTGCACAATGTTCTGTTTCTCACTTTCATGTGGGTGATAGCTCTGAAACCATATATTACAAAAGTGTAAGATTTTAAGTATAGTTGAAGATACACAGAATATTTAATTCGTATTGCTTATATTCACAATAAAAAAAAAATTTAAAAATCACACCTTTAACTACACTATCGGACTTGTGAAATAGTATAAAAGGTCTGCAGTCCAGGTTTTGAAAGCATTTGGGGTTCTTGATCTCTGACTCCCCAGGAGAATAAAGGTAAAGCCTAGATTAAGCTAATTAAAGTCTCTTTCCAGAGGTTTTGAATTTTGAACATAATAAAGCAAGGGTAGAATAAAACATTACAAAACATTACAATTTCTTTCATGCTACCACTGGTACCTGAATAACTGAATATTTTTTATCCTGATTTTTATCCTTGTTTTGTCCTGTTTCTAATTATAACAATTGAGTCTATAAAATTTCAGGTAGCTTTAAAGAATTTTTTTCTTCCCCATTCTTAATCAGATTTGGTTACTGTTATGACCTACTAAAGAAAAAAAAAATCCCAACTGATATTTGCAAAAACTTAAGTGAACTTACAAGTTGTTAGGAAATGACTTACCACAATTATACCACAACTGAGCAAATAGCAACTATTTAATGATAATAGTAATAATTTTTAGAATTTGTTCTATTTTTCCCTGTCATCAACAAAATAAGCAAAATTTTATGATATTGTTTTTATAATCATTAAAGTCATTTAAGAGTAAATAATGCAGAATATAGCTAAGTAGGAATCAGAAAACCATGGAAAGTCAAAGAGAGAATTTGTTGTATAGATAGCATAGCTCTCTATCCATTTTTGTTTATGTAACTGTTCGTAACAAAGTAGATGTGGAAAACATTGCATAAAGGTTGTACCACCATGTATGACAAGCTTCGATGAAATAAAGTTTCTAGTTAATTTCTCAATTCACGTTGTCATTATTTTCCCGAAATAAAAGTTCAAATAAAGAATACTACATAAAACATTTTGTTCTTCCCTCTCTTCCTCTTCCTCTTTTTCCTCTAATGATGAAAGAGTTGAATTGGTTTTGATGGTAATTGTATCAGGATCCCTAATCTTGGTTCCATCAGGATCTTCCTTTGAAAATCATGACATTTCTGCCTTTGAAATTACAACTTTAACTGACAGCTATGTGATTAAGGATATCGCACCATATCTAGAGCCCAAATTTATGTGGGTCATTTTATCTAAAAAATGTCTATGAGCTAAAGAATAAAAGAAGTGTCAAATCTTAAATACTGCTTTAGTATTTTAATCAAAGATGATATATTTTGGAAGTAATTTCTTATCTGATTTTGTACTATTTGGGCAATTGATTTGAGGAGGTTTCAATATATTTTGTATATAGTCAATTACTTTTATAAAAACCATAGCTAAATGAGTTATTCACAAGAAGGCTATATCTTTGGTATTATGCTATAGAGTAGAACTGAACCTCAGAATGGCTTCAAATAAGCAGAATATAGTATTTTGTATTATCCATTATCTCTGTGAACTCAAACAAAAATAAAGTTTTTTTTTAAAGATTTTATTTATTTATTTTTCAGAGAGAGAGAGCACAAGCAGGCAGAGTGGCAGGCAGAGGCAGAGGCAGAGGGAGAAGCAGGTTCCTCGCCGAGCAAGGAGCCCAATGTGGGACTCGATCCCAGGACCCCGGGATCATGACCTGAGCCGAAGGCAGCCACTTAACCAACTGAGCCACCCAGGCGTCCCTCAAACAAAATTTTTAAAATTAGTGCCACTTACAACTACACAATATTCCTGTTATTTCAAACTTTTCTTGCAGTAAATTGGTTAGTAAACTAAATTATCAGAACAGCAGACAAATTAAAAATGTGCAAATCTGGGTTCTTTTTGTCATAATATATACACTTTATACCACAATGATCACTTTTTTATGGTTTATTTGAAAATAAATAATTTAAATTGTTATGAATTTAAATGACTTTTAAAATCTTATTTTAATGCAAAAAATGAAACAGAGAAAAATGTGATTATTTTTAGAAAATTGCCTCTTTAGGTAATACATTTTCATATAATACTATTTCAGTTTTAACTTTATGTTCATATGGTGGAAACTAAAGAATGAATTGGCAAAGAATATTACTTACTTGGTGGGAAAAGTACTATGCATACAAATACTAGTCATAACAGTTGTGTATTCTCCTAAAAGCTCACTGATCATTTAGATAGTAATGTTTTTTATCAAAATAATTGATTAATTATAATTGGATTATTTATTGTTGCTATATGTTATTAAAATGAAATAGCCTCGGTTCATAGAATTTTATAATATTTTACATATCTCATCTAAAAAATAGTGAATCCAGGGGTGCCTGGGTGGCTCAGTCATTAAGCAGCTGCCTTCAGCTCAGGTCATAATCCCAAGGTTCTGGGATTGAGCCCCGAGGTGCTGAGCAGGGAGCTTGCTTCCCCCTCTCCCTCTCTCTGCTGCTTCCCCTCTTGTGTTTTCTCTCTTTGTCAAATAAATAAATAAAATATTTTTAAAAAATAGAATAAAAAATAAAAGTGAATCCAGATGTTGATAAGCAATTAAATTATATTAACTATGATATACAATAAAACAATCTTGAGGATGGCTAATAACCTAAAAATCTATATTTATCTGAACTCTAAATAATGAAAGTACAAAAAGTACAGAAATATGCAACATCCCCACTTCCTTATCTTCGCATAGTTCTAAATCAGATGGGAAATTACTTCAAAATGCATTCTCTTCTATTAAAATAAGCTCAAAATCTAATTAGAACAGATCTCTCTTGTTAAACATACTTTCTCACTATTATATAAATAATTGTTTTAGCCCTTATATTTTTAGGGAATTATAAATGGCATACAGTGTGTTAATTTTTGCACACTGTCCTTCTTTAGCTAAGGGAGTACATTGTTGCAGATAAACACTACCTTTAAGAAAGACCATGATATTTTAGAGATATACACAAAGAAGAGGAAGAATGGGCTTGGGTTGAGACATTTCTGAAATTAACTGGCGCTCTGTCTACTCATCTATAAAGTGAATATTAGGATACAACATACCTACGTCACAAGATTATTCACAGCATAAGATACTAAATGTATAGAAGTACTTTGCAAAATATAAACAGTATATGTAAGAGAAAAAGTCACTGTATACACACCTATAGACAATATATGTATACATTTACAGACATTACACAAATACTACAGGTGTAGAGACATAAGCCTTTGTTTTGTCCACACAGAGTATCTGTGGCCATATGACAGAACTGTCATGTTTGCATTAAATTTATACTTTTTCTGTTGTATACTTTTATCAATTAGACCCAGAAGTGTAATGATCAGTTATTTTTTTAAGTCATCTCTAATCCCAATATGGGCCTTGAACTCATGATCTCAAGATCAAGAGTTGCATGTTATGCCTACTAAGCCAGGCAGGTGTCCTGAGCAGTTAATTTACTTATATTCTGTCAGTTCTTCTTTCCTAGCTAAAGTTCTGAAGCTCTCTTTTTTTCCTCTCTTTCTCTTTTTTTTTTTTTTTTGCATTTTTAATTACATTCCGGGTAGTTAACAGACAGTGCAATATGGCTTTCAGGAGTACTATTCAGTGATTCATCACTTACATACCATACCCAGTGCTCATCACAAGTGCCCTCCATAATATCCATCACCCATCTAGCACATCCCTCCTCCCCCTCACCTCCATCCATCAATCCTGTTTGTTCTCTAACATAGAGTCTCTAATTGCTTGTTTCCCTCTCTCTGTTTTGTTGTTGTTCTTATTCTTTTTATCCTCCTCCCCATATGTTCATCTGTTTTGTTTCTTAAATTCCACATATGAGTGAAATCATATGGTATTTGTCTTCCTCTGACTGACTTATTTGCTTAGTATAATATGCTCCAGCTCTATCCACATCATTGCAAATGGCAAGATTTCATTCTTTTTGATGGCCAAGTAATACTCCACTATATACAGCTAGATAGCTAGGTAGCTAGATAGATATAGAAATATATGGATAAGTGTATATGTATGTGTATACCCACCTCTTATTTATCCATTCATCAGTCAATGGACATTTGGACTTTTTCAATACTTTGACTATTGATAATGTTGCTATAAAGTTTGGGGGACATGTATCCCTTCAAAGCTGTATTTTTGCATCCTTTGGGTAAATATCTGGTAGTACAATTGCTGAATCTTAGGGTAGTTCTATTTTTAACTTTTTTAGGAACCTCCATACTATTTTCCAGAGTGGCTGCAACAGTTTACATACCCACCAACAAGGAGGGTTCCCATTCTCCTCATCCTCACCAGCAACTGTTCTTCCGTTATTAATTTTAGCTATTCTGCCATGTGTGAGGTGTCATCTCATCATGGTTTTGACTTATATTTCCCTAATGATGAGTGATATTGAGCATCTTTTCATGTATCTGTTGCCCTTCTGGATGTCTTCTTTGGAAAAATGTCTATTCATGTCTTCTGCCCATTTCTTAACTGGTTTATTTGTTTTTTGGGTGTTGAACTTGATAAGTTCTTTATAGATCTTGGATATTAGCCCTTTATCTGATATGTCATTTGCAAATATCTTCTTCTATTCCATAGGTTGCCTTTTAGTTGTGTTGATTGTTTCCTTTGCTATACAAAAGCTTTTTATCTTGATCAAGTACAAATAGTTCATTTTTGCTTTTGTTTCAGTTGTCTCTGACTATGTGTCTAGTAGGAAGTTACTATGGCCATGGTCAAAGAGGTTGCTGCCTGTGTTCTTCTCTAGGATTTTGATGGTTTCTTATCTCATCTTTAGGTCTTTCATCCATTTTGAATTTATTTTTGTATATGGTGTAAGGAAATGGCCCAGTTTCATTCTTCTGCATGTTGTTGTCCAGTTTTCCCAACACCTGTCCAGTTTGTTGAAGAAATTGTCTTTTCCCCATTGGGTATTCTTTGCTGCTTTGTTGAAGATGAATTGACCATAGTGTTATGGGTCCATTTCTGGGTATTCTATTTTGTTCCATTGAACTATGTGTCAGCTTTTTGCCAGTACCATACTGTCTTGATGACTACAGCTTTGTAATATAGCTTGAAATCGAAGTCATGATGCCCCCAGTTTTGTTTTTCTTTTTCAGTTTTGCTTTGACTATTTGAGATTTTTTTGTGATTCCATGTAAACTTTAGGATTGTTTGTTCTAGCTAGTGAAAAATGATGGTGGTATTTTGATAGGGATTGTATTACATGTGTAAATTCTTTTGGTTAGTATAGATATTTTAACCAAGTTTGTTCTTCCAATCCATGAGCATAGAATGATTTTCCATTTCTTTGTGTTTTTTTTCAATTTCTTTCATAGACTTTCTATAGTTTTCAGGGTACAAATCTTTTACCTCTGTGGTTTGGTATCTTTCTAGGTATCTTATGTGTTTGGTGCAATTGCAAATGACATCAATTCCTTGATTTCTTTTTCTACTGCTTTGTTATTGGTGTTTAGAAATGCAACAGATTTCTGTAGGTTGAGTTTATATCATTTAACTTTGCTGAATTAATGTATTAGTTCTAGCAATTTTTTGATTGAATCTTTCAGGTTTTCTAGAGTATCATGTCATTTGCAAATATGAAAGTTTGACTTTATTAGTATGATGTATCATGTTGATTGACTTGTGAATATCAAATAGGGTGTTAAAGTCCCCTACTAATATTATATTATTATTAATGTGTTTCTTTATGCTTTTTTAATAATTGATTTATACATTTGTGTGTTCCCAAGTTGGGAGCATAAACATTCATGATTGTTAGATCTTGATGGATAGACCCCTTAATTATGATATTTTAAAATCTAAGTATGGCTACCCTGGCTTTCTTTTGATGTCCATTAGCATGAGAGATGATTTTCCATCACTTCACTTTCAATCTGGAGGTGTCTTTGGGTTTAAAATATGTCTCTTATAAGCAGTATATGGATGAGTCTTTTTTTTTTTTCTCTTTCTTTCTTTTCTGATACCCTATGTCTTTTGATTGGAGCAGTTAGTCCATTTACATTCAGAGTGATTGTTGAATAATATGAATTTAGTGTCATTGTATGACCTGTAAAGTGGGTGTTTCTGGTGATATTCTCTGTTCTTTTCTAGTCTTTGTTACTTTTGGTCCTTTTTTCCCATTCAGAGAGTCCCCCTTAATATTTCTGGCAGGGCTGGTTAAGTAGCCATGACTCCTTTAGCTTTTGTTTGTCTGGAAAACTATTTCTCCTTCTATTTTGAATGACAGCCTTGCTGAATAAAGAATTCCTGCCTGCATATTTTTCCCATTCAGCACATTGAACACTTCCTTCCACTCTTTTCTGGCCTGCCAAGTCTCTGTGGACAGATCTGCTGCAAATCTGATCTGTCTTCCCTTGTAGGCTAAGGACTTTTTTTCCCTTGCTGCTTTCAGGATTTTTTCCTTTTCCGTGTATTCTGTGAATTTGACTATGCTTTGGCAATAGCCAGCTTTTGCTGAATTTAATGGGAATACTCTGTGCTTCTTGGATTTTGATGTCTGTGTCCTTCCCCAGATTAGGGAAGTTTTCAGTTATAATTTGCTCAAATAAACCTTCTGCACCTTCTCTCTTTTCATCTTCTGGGAGTGCTATGATAAGAATATTATTACATTTTAATAAGTTCCTGAGTTCCCTAAGTTTACCTTGCAATCCATTACCTTTGTTTCCCTCTTCTTTTCAGCTTCGATATTTTCTATAATTTTATCTCCTATATCACTGATTTGTTCCTCTGCTTCATCCATCCTTGTTGTTATGGCACCCATTCAGGTTTGCATCTCAGTTATACCATTTTTTAAATTCAGCCTAACTAGATTTTAGTACTTTTATCCTTACAGTAAGAGATGCTCTAGTGTCTTTTGTTTTTTTCAAGCCCAGTTAGTATCCTTATAATTGTTGTTTTAAATTCTAGTTCAGACATCATACTTATATATGTATTGATTAATCCCTGGCCATCATTTTTTGGGGGTAAATTCTTCCATCTTGTCATTTTGAAGATCAAAAATAATAAAATAAAATAAAATAAATAAAATAAAGTGAAATAATATAATATAAAATGATAAAATAAAAATCAGTCAGTCAATCAATAAAGGAAGCTGGATCCTGGGTGTGTTTTGGTGTGATTGTTAGGCAAAGCCTGACAGAAAAAAAAAAAGATAAAAAAATTAAAAATAATTTAAAAAAATAAAATAAAATAATAAAATAAAATAAATTGCTCTTTCCACGTCCAAAAAAACAAAACAAAAACAAAAAACAAATAAAAAACCCAAAGGAAGCATTTCAGCCCTCTGTGATCTGTAGACTAGTGCATGGGGTTGGAGGGGAGTTGTGCTGGCCTTCTGTGAGAGAGCCCTGCTGTGCCAATTCTCAGGTGGACTTGCCCTAGTGGAAATACACCCTCCAGTGTGCAGTGGGGCAGGGCTTGGTGTAAGCAGCCCTGGCGTCCACTTGGTGACACTGTTTTTCTCTCACTGAGGTTAGGCCCTGCTGGTGGGTGAGCCGGAAGGGGAATTTGAGCCCATCACTCTTCAGGAAGCCCCCACAGAGAAGCAAACAACTGCCCCTCCTGTGTCTCCAGCTTCCATCAGATCCCTCTTTCACCCTGTCTTGTTGGAGCTGTTCGCCTTCTAGTGGCACAGCACTACTGTGTTTTATCTCAGGCATGGCTGAGTTTCAAAGCCCCACACTTCAGAGACCCCCACAGGACAGACCATGCCGATCCTCTGGGGGAGGTCTCACTGCACTGTGGTTCGTGCAGACTTGTTACATAAAACAGTCACACAACAGTGTGGCAGTTTGGAATTTGGTAAACCGCAACACACAGCCAGTGCCAGGGTTTGCTCCCTTTAGCTGGTGTCTAGAGATTTCCCCAGAATAAGGGAGATATTGTCATATCTGTTTGTCCACGAGAGAAGACAATCATGGTAAACCATAGGACAATCATGGTAAACCATGGTAAACCTATGGTAAACCATAGGTTCATCATAGGATGAACATGATACAGGTGAGCTTCCCAAAGGTATGAGTTGGAAGGAAAAGAAGGACACAAGAGGACATGCTACATAGAGAATACTTAGATCCAAAATGTCAATCCAAAACCATGAATAAAATGATATTGATGTGTCAAGTCACTCTTGAAATCTATTTTTACTGCCTCAACATTAGAATCATTTACATGATATAACCCTGAAAATTGAGAAGCCTTATCACAATAACAAGTATTTGATTTGTTTTTCCTTTTTTAATACTCAAGCTCCATAGATAGCAATATTTTTCTTTTTCATTGTAACTTTTCTTGTCACTGTGAAGTTAAAATTTCTGCTAGGTAGCTTAATCACTTGCTCCAAAATAAATGTTTCTTAGTTCCTAAGACATGGCTATCATCTCAAGGAAGATTTATAACTAGTTTACCGAAATGTTGGAGTCTGAACATGCAGTAAATCTCCAAAGACTGTGCATTTTGTTTCTAGTACACTTCTAAAAATTGTGTTAGAAACAATAAATGATTTTTCTTCTTGAAAAACCCTTGTCTCAGACACATACAGACCATATTCTCACGCCTTATCCTATTGCAGGATAGAGGGCATGCATGCATTTGGGCATTTCATGTGTGCAAGTAGACACATGTACTGATGATGTCTATATGCATTAATGCCCATGGTACACTAATTTGAATAGAGAAAGTGTTTTATCTTTGTAAGATTAGGACAAAATCTAATTATGTAAAGAAAACTAGATGGAGAAGTATCAATGTCATGATTCTGGCTATATTACCTCTACTTGTGGAACTTAATTTCACTGCTAACCCATTTCCAAATTTCCATTATTAATGGTCATATGCACACTGAGACATACATGTTTTCTTTAAAAATAATGGATTGAGACGTACATACTTCATTAAAACAGACAAGGACAAGAAAATCTACTCAAATTTCCAAGAGCCATTGGCTCTGGAGATACTGCCTATGGGGTTAAAATGAGGAGTTCTTTAAAATTGTCATCAGGCAGCTTATTCTATGCCTTTCATAGGTCCCTTTGTACTTGTACATTTGAGGAAAGTGGGTGGGGTTGTCTTTTTAATTTTTACTCTATCCATGTTAGAGTCTTCTTTTCTACAATTGCTTCACTTTTATCCTACTTTCCCTTTTCACAGTAGCATTGAACCTTCATTTGCTGCACTGTGTGAAGTCTATGAAAATCACTCATCCTTTATAATGATGCTTCTATTGCAGTACTGCACTTGCGGGTAGGGTGACTGGAACAGAACTGCAATTCCTATGATTGTACCCATCACTTAATTTCCTGTACCACTACTACAACATTAAATGGCTTTATGCATACATAAAGATGTTAAAACCCATAAGTAATCTAAAGAATGCATACTGAAATGGCAATGAAATATAATTTCATAATGATTAGAAAGAAGATGTTCGATTACCAGGGTTGATGGGAATGTTGAGTACTAAGAACTCTAACTTATTTACTACTGTTTTGTGTATAAATTGACATAACCACGTTATAGAGAGAGTGGAAATTGCCTAATCATTAAACATGTGAATAGTTTATGATCCAGTTCCATGGTTAGGGTATTCGCTAGAGAAATTCTTATGTATGTGCATTGATAGTAATGCTTGAAAATATTCTTAACAATCTTCAAAATATGGTGAAGATTCAGTAAGGATTTGGAAATCTATCCAGTCTTTTTAAGAGAGAGAATTAAACATTAAAAAATGGTAATAGATATGACTTTGTTAAATACATATCAGAAAAGGCAGAAAGAAAACAAAAAGTTTTCCCAAAGGTAGAAACTATTGGAAGCAGCTAACAGCCCTAAGGCCAAGGGGGGAAAATAGAAAAAATTGAAAATACTAAAACTCAAAGACTTAGGGAGAAAGCCCTGCAGAGCTAAAAAGTAGCCAGGAGCTCTGAGGGAGAAGTGGTGAGCTTGGATCTAGACCTCTGGGTAAGGGGCAACAGTTATCCAGTGCTGGTGTCTCTGAGGAGATACAATAAGGTTTTGTGAATTGAAGTGAAACTACAAAGCAAATCAAAATATTGTTACAGATAGAAACTCCTATTGCTAAGATGAAGATGTTTGCTGGAATGATTCTCAAAGGAAGCAGACAAAAGCAACAAGAGGCAAGTAGGAAAAAGAAAGACATTTCTCTTCCTCTAGCTTCATAATCTCTCTAGAACACCACAGATTAATGGAACCTAACCAGGAATCAGCTCACAAAGTGAAGACATGATTTGCAGAAGTTCTAGCCCAGAATCTCAAAGGAGGGTATAGAATTATGTTTGGAGTTGAGGATCAATAACCTAATAACTACCCAAACTAGAAATAACCTCATTGTCTATTGTTGGGTTGACACAAAATTATGGTATGGTAATTAATATACTATACTTCTGAGTGAGTTAACTATTGTACAAAGCACCTTTTTGCAGTAAAACACAAGAAAGAAGTATTTATTTCTCACAGGTCAGCAGGAGAGATCTTTATCTAAGGGCGGCTAGGGGTTGGCTGACCCAGGTTTGACTGAGGTGACCCTCCTTCAAGGTCCAATGTGTCTGGTCTGTTTTGGATCCCAGACTGCAGGAACTGCAGTAATATTAGTGATGGCAGAAGCACATAAGGACCAGCTGGTAAAGTTTCTTTAAGTTCAAATTCTTTTAAGACCTAGACTTGGAATCACTTCCACCACATTTAATTTGACCAAGCAAATCACAGAACTGAGTCCAAAGTCAAGGGTCCAGGAAACACACCCCATAAACTCCTCCTTCCTGAGGTAATGTCAAGCTTGTAAGGGGCAAGGGGTAAAAAAAAAAAAAATGTGGCTATTAGTTCAGCTTACCATAGTCTTCTCTCTTAGGCACAATTACTCAGAACCCTCCCATTCACAGATAGCACTTACCCTCATTTTAGGACCTTGTAAGCCTCATCTGAGTCTAACACCAAAGATCTCATTAAATACATTAGGCCCTCGGGTTTGATTGAAGTTGCTTTTGATCCAAAGCCCTGTGAACTAAAAAGTTATCTGCTCTGCACACAACCAACCTTCAATCATCAAACAGTGACGGTTTGACAGGAAAATCACAATAAACACTACTGTTAAAAAGGGAAGAATTGGAATGATGTGACAGTCTCTAGTGCATAAAAAGTCTGAATTTCCACTGAGAAAATGTTAAGTACACTACCCCTACTTAGAGTACACAAAGTACCTTGCTTAGGCTCCCATTCTACAACTTGGGAGTGTTTCCAATAACCTTGGATCTATGTTTTGTGCATTTCCTGCTCCTTGCCTATAGAAAGTTGGGGGCTCAGATGTCTTTGTATGTCAGAGTCTCATTTCCTTTCATTTTAGGCTGACAATGCTTTTGCAAATATGGTTGTCTCTAAAAACATTTTGGGCTTTCCAAATATGTGATTCTAATCAAGTTAATTTGCCATAAGTCATACACACAATGATTTTTTAAGATGTGCCTCTCTTTCTAGAGTCAAGTAGAAATATTTTGAACACATTGGGCTTCTGCAGGTCTATTTTCTTAACCTTTCTTGCAGTCCATTTCTAGTTGACATGATAACAAGTTGTCACCATAACTCTTTTAAAGTTCATAACAAAGTTGTGATGATTTTGGCCTTGACTATTTCTGCAAAGCCAATGCCACGTATTTTAAGATTGTGTTCAATTTGAGGCCAAAACATGTCAATATGTCATGGTCTGGTCCAAATTCAACAGACAGGAAAGTATACTTGTCCATGATGAGGCCTTAGCAAGAGTATGGTTGTAGGGAGGGGAAAAGAATTGGGGCCAATACTGAAACAAAACACGAGTGACAAGAAATCAACTCCGGCTACATGTATTGATACAGTTGCATTACAATATGTTAGAGGTAACTGAAAGAAGCGAATCACAGAATATATACCGTATGTTTACATTTAAATAGAATTTTAAACATGCAAAATTGAACAATGCATATTTTAAGGAAGCATGCACAGAGGATAGAAATATTTTAAAAGAATATCAAGGAACCATTCATTGACTTTATGATAGTTTTTAACTCTAGGGGTGGCAAAAATGGGATGAGATAAGGGAAGAAAGTATAGAGGATTCTATAATAATAGTAGTGTTTGGGGTTTTTTAAATAGTAGTGTTTGGGGTTTTAGTACACAGGTTTTCATTTATTATTATTATTTTTGTTTTATCTGTTTCTCTAAATTGTATAAGCAGATTTTTGTGTGTATGTGTATACTACATATATAATAAAGAGGGGTAAGTTTTAATCTACTTAGCTGTGGGAATATGAAAATCAAGGAGGTACATAGTGAGAGAGGTGATTCGTCTGTTGCTCCCTAGAGGAGAGAAGAGTGCAAGATGTGAGCAGAGGAGGACAGAATGGAGGAGAAAGCCAAAAGCATGGCCAAACTGTATCAAATTCAAAGTTCCTTTGCCCATTCTTTTTCCTGTGCTCAACAACGCAAACTGAGGTAATTTCTGTTCTCGTTACAAGCATAAACATTAAAAGATTGGTACCACTGTGTAATTAAGTGATATCCACATGGAAGCAAAAGAAAAATTGATCATCTAATTCAGTGAAGAAAAAAGAAAGATAATCAGGTTTATGAAACATCATGAAAAATTAAATCTACAAGCTCACAAATTTCTTTCAGTCTATTCATGATATATTACCCAAAGCTAAGTAGTAATTTGATAATACTTTGGAACAATTGAAAGAAAGATTTGAAAAGACATAAAAGCTTTTCTTTTTTAGTTGCCCCATAATGAATAGAAAGGATCATATTAGCTGAAAGTAATATGCCAACAGGATGCTCATCATAATTCATAATAATTCAAAAATACATCGGTGTTAAATTTTTAAGTGTTAATCAAATAGGTAATTCACTGGTGTGAATGTTAGATATTTGAAATTAAAAACATTAGACTCTAAAACCTTTATTGCAATTATCAGCAGAAATCTCTTTTGTAAATTTTAAATACGTTTTGAATATATGCGTACATTTTGCATACATGTACACATATTTAATCCATATTTTAAATAAATTTAAGTCATGAGATTAAGTCCAATTTTATGCAAAATGACAGAGAAAAAGTACCTTTTGTAAAAAGTAATTAAATTCAACAATATCAAGAGGATGTATTTTTCCTTATAAAACACCAGCAATAGCTAATCAAAAGAATTGCTGCATATTTGATTAACAGTGACTTAGCATTGGTATTATGCCTGTATTTTTAGGGCACAAAGGTTTAATTATTAACGTACTATTCAAAATGAGTATGTTAAGATAAATGTGACCATTCACTCTCTTTTGTCATTTTCAAAAGTCTTGACAAAAACCCGTTGTCTTTGTTTCCAGTTAACCCCTGGTTATCGGATATATCTTGTAATCATCTAGAGAAGTGTCAATAACTAACTTTTAATCATCCCTTTGGTGGCTCATCCATTAAATTAATTTGCATCTTTACCTACTCATCTTTGAAGTCTTCTTGAGTCAAATGACCTTATTTTAAAGGATCATGCAGGATTTCACTGTTCAAATCACAAGGCTTTTCTCATTAAGTTACAGGAAGCTTGAAAAACAAAGAAATTATTATTGCTGGGAAACTCTTCTCTGATTCTATGATGAGAAATAAAAACACTTTTAAGGATACTTTTTGAAGTCAAATTTTCATAAAAGAAGGAATTTTAGGAATGTAATCATGATAGGTGTCCTTTATATAATCAATTTATTTTTATTTTGAAGGGACAAGTATCAATGTAACCATAGGGAAGGAAACATAGTGACCACCAGGACAAGAAACAACATGGAAAGAGTGACAGTGGAGATTAAGGTTCACCTGTGTTTTTCCTCTTTGTTTGAGGCTCTTTTTTCCTTCTTCTCTCCCATCTGTCTCCCTCTCTTCCTGCTCATCCCACAAAAAGCAAAGTATACAAAGATACCTAATACTCAATAAAACCTATATTTGTATCTTAGGAAAAAACTTCACTAAGCCAAATAAATATTGATGAAATGAGGTGAGAAGTTTTTGAGAAAGTAATAACCGACAATATTTAAATAAATTTAAAAGGAAGTAAAATAAAGAAATCAACATAGTAGCCATAGATATCATCCATTCCCTAGTTTTTCACTTTGGCAATCTACTCTGTACCATTCTGGTGTAGTAAAATGGTAGTTTTCATTTTAGGAGTATGTAGGGTCATCTGCAGTAAGCCAAAGCATTTCAAAGTGTTAGTCATTAATGCTTGAATCTGCATGGCTCTATGCCTTGTGGAATATCAACTAGTATCTAGCAGAATATCTAACTAGTACTCATGAGGTTTGTATGCACTAAAAATAGCCTAACTAGTAAAGGAACTTAAATTGCTAAGCTAATTGATTGCTAGATATAATCATTTGGAGAGTTGTCAGGATAATTTTTTTTTATACTCATACACACATAAACACATTTAAATATTTTCATGAGAGTTACTTAGTCTTCATTCTTGAATACATTTGTTAATTCATTCAACAAATACTTTCTTGAAAGCCTATTTTATGCCAAACACTGAGCTGTAGCAGAGTATATACTGATCAGCAAGGCAGACTCGACCCCAAGCTTGAAGAGTTTACAACCTAAGATTTGAAGAAATAAACTAATAAACAAAAGAAAAATATGTCACTAGATATAATGGTAATAACAATGCAAGAAAAATCTAATCAGAGAACATTATAAAGTGTCTTTATTTGGTGAATACTATAGAAAAGCCCCTCAGAAGAAGTGCCATTTTAGGTAATATCTGAGAATAGAAAAGGGGAATTATTTCCAGGGAGAGTGAACTATAACTACTAAAGATCAACCCAAAAAAGAGCTTACTTATTTTGAGAATTAAAAGGGAAATAATGTGGGGGCACTTGGCTGGCTCAGCGGTGGAGCATGCAACTCTCGATCTCAAGATTGTAAGTTCCAGCCCCATGTTGAGTGTAGAGATTACTTAAAAAAATGAAATCTTAGGGGCGCCTGGGTGGCTCAGTGGGTTAAAGCCTCTGCCTTTGCCTCAGGTCACGATGTCAGGGTCCTGGGATTGAGCCCCACATCGGGCTCTCTGCTCAGCAGAGAGCCTTCTTCTCTCTCTCCCTTTGCCTGCTTCTCTGCCTACTTGTGATCTCTCTCTCTGTCAAATAAATAAATAAAATCTTAAAAAAAAATCTTAAAACAAAACAACCAAAACAAAACAAAACACCAAAAACCAAAACCAAAACAAAAACAGGAATATTGTGTTTAGAGGGTGTTGCAGGATATGATTGTTTTCAAAATGAAGTAAGAGATAGATGTGCTAGATCATGTTTTATAGGCCTTGTAAGCCATATTTAAAAGCTTAGATATTCTCATAACAGCAATTAGAAAACTGTTGAAGCGGTTTCACAAACATGTCAGTAATGCAGACCACCTTGAGGGTTATTTTGGTGTTCTGGTGAGAAAAAAATTCCTTGGTCTCTGAGCAGCAGTAGCAATGAAAAAAAGTGAATGACTATGAGAAATTGGGTGAAACAATTATGGAATTTGAAGATGGAGGCAATTAAGATATGAAGGAGAAGGCAGTGTTAAGAATGACCCCCAAAGTTCTTTTTAAGGTGAATGCTAATGATATTTGAGTAGGTGAGAAAAAAAGAGAGTGCAATTAATTTGCATGGAAAAGAAATTAAGAGTTCAATTTTGGATGTGTTTAAATTTAAAATTCTTGAAAGACATTCCACTCTAGATGTAAATGAGAAAGGTGGATGTAAAAGTATGGCACTCAAAGAAGAGGTCTGCTGTGGGATAAACATTTAGTGTTCAGCCTTAGAAAGACAGCATTTAAATAATCTAAGAAAAGAATGCAAAGCAAGGGGAAATCTCAAAACAGAGCAGTGAGGAACTCTGCTATTTAGAGGTTGATGGAAAAAGAGGAGCTAGACAAGGAGACTGAGCAAGAGTTACTGGAAGGTCAAAAAATGTGACACATTTCTCCAAAGAAGACATCCAGATGGCCAACTGACACATGTAAAAATGTTCTACATCACTTAATATCAGGGAAATACAAATCAAAACCACAATAAGATACACCTTACACCTGTCAGAATGGCTAAAATTAACAAGTCAGGAATCAAAAGATATTGCCAAGGATGCAAAGAAAAGGGAACCCTCTTACACTGTTGGTGGGAATGCAAGCTGATGCAGCCACTGTGGAAAACAATATGGAGGTTCCTCAAGAAGTTAAAAATAGAGCTACTTTATGACTCAGCAATTATACTACTGGGTATTTACCCCAAAGATACAAATGTAGTGATCCAAAGGGGCACATGTACACCACTGTTTATAGCAGTAATGTCCACAAGAGCCAAACCATGGAAAGAGCCGAGATGTCCATAGACAGATGAATGGATAAAGGTGTGGCTCATGTATACCATGGAATATTACTCAGCCAATAGAAAGGTTGGATACTTACCACTCACATCAATGTGGATGGAACTAAAGGGTATTATGCTAAGAAAAATAAGTCAATCAGAGAAATAAGTCATATCATATGATTTCACTCATACGTGGAATTTAAGAAACAGCACGCAGGATCACAGGGGAAAGGAGGGAAAATAGAATAGACAGAAATCAGAGGGGGAGAAAAACAGTGAGAGACTCTTAGCTATAGAAAACAAACTGAGGGTTGCTGGAGGGGAGATGTTTGGGAGGATGGGGTAACTGGGTGATGGGCATTAAGGAGGGCCTGTGATGTAATGAGCTCTGGGTGTTATATGCAACTGATGAATTATTGAACTCTACATCTGAAACTAATGTTGTACTGTAGGTTGGTTAATTGAATTTAAATTAAAAAAAAAAAAGAAAGAAACGTTGCCACATATATCAAGAGCAATATTGCCAAGAAAAAGGTACTAGTTAAGTACCAAACACTCTTAGAACTGGACAGAGTGTAGCACAAGAACGTTTAGCAAGGGTACAAGGAGCTAAGCTCTGGGAAAGCATCGAAGACCCTAGTTATGGCACCAGGACTCTGGCTGAGTGCAGGAATATGATGATAAACAATATGATGCAGAAATATAGGCTTGAAAGTCAAGGATTAAGATTTGAGAATATGATGAGAACCTATTTAGAATTGGGTGGGGTGTCACAATACAACACCCTTTTTCTCTGTTTATGTTCACTATTAAGTGAGAGAGAAAAGAGTCAAGCAGATTACTTTATTACTAAGAGAACCTGGAATGGATGTTAGGCTTTCAGTAGTATCTTAATACTAAAACCCAGAAATTAGAGAGTCTTATTTATTTAATCACATGATTAATTATAGGATTTCTGCATAGAGGACCACTCCACAGAAGACTTATAGCATGGTAGAGTGAGCAGAAAATGTGGTTTCCTTGGGGTTCAGGCTTCCAAACTCAAAAGTTACTCCAACTTCCCTTGTGAGGTAGAGCATGTGGAAATGTGGCTAGAGACTAAGAGTGCTTAGAAAAATCTCACATCATGGAAACCAGAGGAGACAGCCTGGGAAAAACCATCTTACCCCCACCCTTGCAGACACACTTATTGATAGTATGATAGTAATCAAATCCCTGGTCAAGAAACAAAGAAAGAATGGAATTAATAGTGTTGGAGTACAAGTCAGAATTTCTTCTCCAGGACATCATGTGGCTGATGTAGCTCATCTTAACACACCTACTGACCAACAGTTCCTACATTTCACCATCAGTAGTGACAGGATTGAACCTGGAGATTGAGAAGCATTTGACTTACAGGGGGTTTAAAGTGACTCCAGCTATGAATAGAAGGTGTTTTGGTTATGAACACAAATAGCCACAGATAAGAAGGCACTATGGGAACCAGGTAATGATCAGGAAGTTCTTCTATCAGGACAATGAAAGAAGAAGTCTATACTCTACGTGGCATAAAGGAGAATTTATGAGGCCAACAAAATGAGGAATCATGTTTCTAGATATAAGATAAAAATATAGGTGATTTTGATTTTCATTCTATATAGTTTTATCACAAGCTATTCAGGAAGTGATTTTCCTGGATCAAGGAATATATGGCAATTTTTTTAGTTGCAAAAAAGCAATATATTAATCAGAATGTTTGAGTTGAAAATGGCAAAATCCCAGCTCATACTAGTGCCTAATATGAGAAAATTTTAAAAGGAAATTAATTGTTATAACTGGGAAGTCCAGGTGTGGTATGGGTTTCACAACTGAGAAGGACACAAAATATAAATTAGGTTCTCTTGTCTCTCTTCCTTCTCTCTCTTTGTAATCTTTTCTTGCTCTGTATTCTCAATCATATTTCCTTCTTACTCCATATAGACCTGATACAAAACTTTTTGTAGGCTTATGCATAAAATCCAAGGAAATAACCAGAGACAGCTAGAGGCAAGGCCGCCTTTAACTGGCCTATGTGGAACTTTTATGTGAAATGGAAAACGTATCTGTGTAGGTAAACCAAATAGACCTAGCCATATGAGGTGTATCATGATCCATCATAGAAAATCATGCCTCTCTCTCTGGTGGAAGCAGTCCTGTGGTAAATCTTGAGGCTTGCCAAGCAGTAGTTAGGCTAAATTTGGTCTCCCAATCACCCACCTGTTTGTGCCTTTGGGCAGTTAGTAGGAGTCCCTTGGGCCAGGCTGACATTATTTTACCCGAACAACCCAAAGAAATAGAAAACTCCCTCTCACAATATACACATATAACTTTCCCTTCAAAAAACAAAACAAAACAAAAACAAACAAAAAAGAGACTCTAGGGGCCCCTGGGTGGCTCAGTGGGTTAAAGACCCTGCCTTCAGCTCAGGTCATGATCTCAGGGTCCTGGGATCCAGCCCCACATTGGGCTCTCTGCTCAGCAGTGAGCCTGCTTCCCCTTCTCTCTCTGCCTGCCTCTCTGCCTACTTCTGATCTCTGTCCGTGTCAAATAAATAAATAAAATCTTTAAAAAAAATAGACTCTAATTGCCTGGATCAATATGCTCATGATTTAGGATGCTTTGATTAGTCAGGCACCATTGGAAACACATGACAAAGGAGGTGGCCATTCTGCCAACAGTGCAGGGTATTTATTATTACCATAAAAAAGGAAAGAAGGGCTGCTGAGTAAACCAAAGCAAGAAATGTTCCCTGCTTCTCAAACCTAGTCTATTACACACACACACACACACACCCCACATTGCTAGAATGCAGATTTCCTCCCAAGAAAATCCTTCCCTTAGGTTTTAAACACGTCTACAATTCTCTAACTTACACACACACACACACAAAACTCTCTTGACTGAATATTATCCTCCAGCTATGCAACCATTATTCTTTTTCTCTTCTCTTTCACATGCAGATTTCTGAAAAACGTCTCCTAAAATTGCTGCCTCCATTGCTTTCCCTTTCACTTTTTCTTTAGCCCCATGCAAGATTTCTCAAATCATTCTGCTGAAACAGTTCTTGTGAAGGCTACACATAACTTTCTTGTTAAATCAAAGAAACATTTTTTTTCCCGCTTTCATCCACCTTGACATCGTAGCAGAGTCTGACTTCACAGACCACTCCTCTCCTTTCTTGAAGAAATTTTCTTCTCTCTGCACAAGTGACTCCACACCACCCCGATGTTTCTAGCATCTCTGACTGATTTCTTTTCAGTGTTTCTTGCAGGTTCATCTTCCTTATTCCAGCTATTAAATTTTGAAGCACCATGAATTTTGGTGCTTAGCCTACTTCTTTTTCACTTTGCATTCCCTCCTCAAGCAACCTCATCCATGGTTATATATCTAAATACACACATACAGAGATGGCTAAAAATCTGTGCCTCCAGCTGAGACATTCCCTCCAAGCTATGGATCTTATCTCAAACAGCTCTGTTAAAAAATTTTTTTGCATGTCTTAGGGGCACATTTAATTAAACATGCCATTGTTAAAAACACATTATTTTCCCCAATGTTTCCTTCATCAAGCATACACACACACACGATTACACGGCCCTCTTCTAATGATGCCATCCTAGTGTGTAACATCACCATCCACCACCACCCAGTGACTGCTCTCCCCAACCCTTGCCACCCATACTCAGGGTATTTCCACCTTCTATAGATTTAACCCTTTAAGATTATACTGAATTTGTCAATATCATGTCATATTAATTTTCACTACAAAAATCAATTCTATATTATCTCACATCTGGAAGCCCACAGTAGCTGGTCGGGAGGTTCCCTACCATCTGTGCCTCCAATCTTTTCAGACCACTGTGGTCAAAGCAGTCTTCTGGAACTGCAGCAATACCACTCATACGCCAAATCTAACACACAACCCAAAATGGCCCTCACTATCTGCTCCTATCCACTTCTCTGATTTAATTTTGTGCCACCTCCTATCACTTTGTCTTTTCTTTCAAAGACCTGGATGTAGCTCTTTATAATCCAGCAACGAATGCCTGAATGTTGGAATATATATTTTAATGGACTCAATATCACTGATATCATAATAATTCCATGGAGATTGGGAAGGTTTAAAACAAAGAAACAAACTTTAGTCACCTGTCCAGAACCTAAACTATACAGCGCTTATTGGTATTAATAAATACTTTTTTGACAATGGAATTAATTCCTTAGTCAGATGTAACAGATGCCCTGAAATGCCACCCAGATCTCCCCGTTCCATATTTCATAATCCTGTCCAAAGGCTAAAGCACTAATTTTTCTGAATATAGGGAGTGTTGTCCTCAAGAGCTTTCAGATGAATCCACTTCTGGGAGTTGCTTTAGATGAATAAAGCCACTACTCCAGGTCATGCTTCCCCTCCCTCAGTTCATATTAACAGACTGGTTAATACAAAGATGCAAATATCTAGACCTAGAGTGCCAATTTAGGACAACTCTGAAAAAAAAATCTGTATTAGTTTTCTAAGGCTATTATAATAAAATACCACAAACCGGATGTTAGAAATTTATTATCTTACTGTTCTGGAGGCTAAAAGTCTGAAATCAAAATGGCAGCAGAGTAGGGTGGATTATTTCTGAGGGCTGTGAGGAACAGAGTTGTTCCAGGTCTCTCTCCTAGCCTTTGGTGGTTGACTTGAAATTTTCTGGTGTCTGCTGGCTTTTGCTGCATCATCCTGATCTCTAGCTTCATCCTCCCATAACATTTTCCCTGCATGTTTTCTATATCCAAATTTCCGCTTTTTGTAAGGATATGGGTCATATTAAATTAGGAGTTCATGCTATTCAGTGTGGCCCATCTTAACTAATTATATCTGAAATAATCCCATTTCCAAATAAGGTCATCTTCTGAGGTACTGTGGGTTAGGACTTCAATATGAATTTTGGGAGGCTATCTTATCATCACAGCACCAGAGCTCCCATAGGAACAGTGAGGTATCTGTTGTCACAGTCCAAATTTAATTTTCTCCTTTTTCTTCATTCTCCCACAAATACTGGTCTTCAAAACTCTTCTCAATAACTTTTGAAAACCCAAATATCTAGCTAAACTTATGCATTTGGAGAATCTGACTTAGAATATTTTGCACTGGAAATTATCTGAGACAGCAGACCATAAAACAAGATTTTGGAGCTGGAACAGTTGCATATCAGCTGGCTTGAAGTACCACATAATAGGTGAAGGGAAATGGATGAGGATAGATAGCTCTGGCATATACTAGTATTACAATTGTGAACGTTTTCATCAGAGGTGGGGTTCACATGCAGATGGATAGACCAGTGTGTGCAATGTATCAGGGATTTGTGAAATTTGGGGAACTGATAATTATCAGGAATATGAAGTGTAACACTTATATTAGAGCAATTGATGATTTGGGAAATGACCAAAAAAATAATGAGGATTGGTCACTAATAAAAACTTAAATGCCAAGCTAAAGAGCCTCTTTAGAATCATATAAATAGATCCTCATCACCTGAATCTAAAAGGCAGACAAATATGATGACCAGGCCCAGGACTTAATTATAAGAGTAACAGAACTCCAGACAAGGTTGAATTTTTAAACTCATGAGAACTTCAATTCTCTCTATAAGATCTGGGATAGGAACACTTGGGCCAACCCATTTGGAAATCTTGAATCCCAGTAATCACCTAAAACCTCTGGACATTCACAATTATTCCACTCTTCCCTGTTAAAGTCACCTTTTACCTAAATATGATACAGAGTCCTCTGCCTTACAAGACAACACACACTCCTTCCATCAAGATATACCTTCATTTCCCTCCTGGCTACTATACCAATGACTAGCTATATCAGAAGATAACTCAGTGGAGAAAAAGCTGGATTTCTTAAGAGAAAAAAAGGAGAAACTATATCTCAAAGTAGCTACAGAACCTAGATAACATGTACTGACAATTGCTAGAAGAGTAGATACATGGCTAAATCCTATAAGGAGTAGATTGAGGGAATTTGAATATGAAGAGTTTAGCAATCTGAAAATATGAAATAAGAAAGAGTTTAGCAATCTGAAAATATGTTCGTAAGTCCTTTTATATATAATTATAATTAAAGATATAAAATTTCCCTAAGTAAATGAAGAGATTTGGCACGTTCATGGGTAGGAAAAAATGATGGCATAAAGATTCATCCACTGATCCAACAACTAGTTATTAAATGTCAACTACATGTCAAGTTCTCTTCCTATGAATTGAGATACCTCAGTGAGCAAATAGAACAAAACTTTCTAATTCTAATTCTCCACATATTATTTGATAAAACTATCACAATTCTAATACAAATTATAGCAGTATTGTTTTTCTGAAAAACTCAAAGAGCTAATACTAAAGTGTAAATGGAAGAACCAAAGACCAAATATAGTCCATATAACTGAAAATAAAAGGAAAGAGTAGAGATAAACTTTGAAGAAGTTGACTAGAAGGAAGAACAAGAACATATCACATGATCAGGATCACCACCCTATTCCCAACCAAAACATGGAACAGGGACATTTCAATAGATACAGAAACTAGAGCTATTTTGCTATAGGACTATGCATCCCATTGCTTACGCTTCCCATGTTAGTTCCATGCAGACATGGTCCTAGCGCCCTGATACTTCTAGAAATTATTAACCGGGTGCATGATGAAATCCTTTCACATTTACCAGATAAAAGGAATGCTATTGAGAATACTGCTTTTGCTTTGCAGAGATCAAATATTACTTTTAGAGAAGATGAAGCTGTATAGGACTCTCTAAAATATATAGATTATCTTGATAAAAGAAAGCTTTCAAAACATTTTCAGTTTATTAAACATTAAAGATGGTGTGAATTTATATAGTTCACTTAAACTTGTGAAACTATGTTTTTTTCCTTTCCTGAAAAATAGGATGTTTGGACTAGATGATATCTAAACTTTCTTTCTATTATAGAAAACCTTAATTCCTATTATTCTTTAAGCGTTATTATGGGTCCATTTTCTAGCTCTATTTTGGCTCAGAAACAGAATATTTTTGTTTGTTTTCTACATTGATTATTATTTGTTTTGGAGGATCTATCTTATCTTACTTGGCACATATGTTATTATTGTTGCCTTCTTTCCTCCATTTCCCTATAAATTGTGAGATACTTGCAAATATCTATCTTTTATCATTTGTTTTTTCATTCTTAGTCCCTACCCACCCAGGTATCTTATATTTAGTAGCCAAACAGTATTTATGTTTAATAATTGATAAATTATTTTAGCAAAACTGGAGTCAAGCCTTTTCAAATATCGAACCCAGAACATAACCTTTAAGGCTAATAGATATAAATATCCATTTATATCTATTATATAAAATATATATTATATATAATATATATTATATATAATATATATTTTATATAATAGATATAAATATCTATAAATAGATATAAATATCCATTTCTAATTAGTTTTTTTAAAAGCAGCCTCTACATATAGGGTTAACTGGCTTCTCTCTGCATAGCAAAGATATTGTCTTTGAACCAAACCACTGAATGAGATTTATAAACTGTTTTAAAAAAATATTGGAATGGTTTTATTTTTTTTGTTTTGTAGTATAAGCTATTGTCTTTTTGTACCTGAAATGCACTGTACAACCAAATTTTCAATTACTATTAAAATGTTAAGACACAGCGATTACTTGATTTAGAAACTCTGGTTTATAGCTGTTGATTTTATTAACCAGAATCTTCCTTCTTTCTATAGTGGGAATGAAAATGAACACACATATCTGCTACACCTCAGAAAACATGTTAGGATGCCAATATACCAAGAGTTGAATCAGGCATTGGATATATATCTAGAGGAAGACTTTGGCCAGTTAATTGTAGCTTCTGGCTTACCCAGTAGCTATAGTGCTTGAATATTTTGGTCATCCCAGTTTTTCTGAGGTACTGCAATGCCCTGAGAGAATTGTGAAAATAGGATATTCCTTCCTTTTATATTAATCAAATCCCAAGTAGTTCATAGAAAATCTGGGGGACTTGTCATGCAAATATCGACTCTTATGAAGTGTCCTATTAATTTTAGAAGACATTATCATCCCAGAAATGTAGTTAACCTCCAAATATCCTTTGATGTATTTATTTAATCGGTACATAGCTCTTCTGCTGTTCTCACTTCATTAAAAATAACCAAGAATAGTAACCAATGTTATCAAGATCCACTATGTTGTGCTGTAAAAGCAAGTTATGCATTGGCGGGTTTTTTACTAAAATACCTTTTTTTTTTACTAGAATACTTTTAAGCAACCCTCGATTAGGCCTTATATGATTTAGTACTAAGCCATACAAATTATACCTTTGGATCAATTAGGAAGGAAATATTTTCAAAGATAAAACCTAAATTTATACTTGATATTGATTGACAGTATATGTGGTTTCAGTTTTCTCCAACCCATATAATAATACATGGAAAATAATTATATTGGAAAAATGGATCGGCTAAATGAACACTGCATTACTAACATAGTTCAGCATCAGATTTTAACAGTAAGTAGTTATTTAGCAGAATCAGCAATTTAGCCTAATAGGAAAAAAAAGTAGTCCTTTAATTATGATAACTTGATCTCTTGGACGTTTGATTCATTGTTACTTTTAAATTACAATGTCTCTTGATCAATTATTTTTAGCATAATTTGAGGCTGGAAAGTAATTATAAAGGCAAAAAATATATGTGTTTCTTGATTTTTAAAACTCATAACTGAACACTAATTTAATGTGATAGAGAAGATGAAATTCAAACGCATATCTTTCAAATTGATGCTTTTCATCAATTTCCCATGACTACATATTAGTTTCATTTTACTGAAATAGTAAGAACATCAACTCTTTGGGTAATACAAAGAAAGTAAATAAGAAACATTATACTTTTATTATGTAATTATTATCCTCAATTCAAAAAAATTAAAAATAATTATAATTTGAATCAATACACATTATATTACATGCACATTTATGTATATTGAATCCATGACTAAAGAGAGATATAAAATTCATAAACATGATTTATGGCCTCTTCAACATCCAAGGTGCTAATATTATTGAAATTAATTTTGTTTCGCCATCAAAAGTTCATAATAAAATAGAAACTCCTTCATTTGTGAACTAATTTTCCCACAACAATATAATAGAAAGGCAAAAATAAATCTTTTTTAAGATATTAACATATTTTTGAAGTAAATTGAAGAGATAAACAAAAGTAATCAATCTTCTTAATTCCTTTACACAAATTTACTCATATACGTTTGACCATCTTATGTCATATGTGTTACAGTATTAAAAGCAAAGAATCTACTCTTGATAACCTTAACCTTAGTGAGCAGGTGATCAGTAATATCAAAACCATGTTTAAATCATTTAACAATTCTGTGATAGTCCAGGACAAACTTTATGCCAAGGGAAAGTTAAGAAATAATTGTTTACCTGAAATCTAATTAAATCCTTAATGTATTTAAGGTGTAATTGTGTTTTACAATGGCAGAATAGGCATAATAATCAAATTCCTTATGTAAGAAATGTAGTGTCCATTTTAGAGAAAGTGTTTGTCTTAGTCAGTTTGGGCAACTATAACAAATTACCACAGAGTTGGTGGCTTAAACAACAGAAACGTATTTCTCACAATTCTGGAGGCTGAAAAATTCAAGATCAAGCTACTAACAAATCCAGTGTCTGCTAAGAACCTTATTTCTAGCTTGCAGATGGCCATTTTCTCCTTGTATCCTCATATGTGTGGGAGAGAGAGGAAGTTGTCATCGTTTTTTTTTTTTTAAGATTTATTTATTTATTTTTTTGAGAGAGAGAGAGCACATGGAGGCAGGAGGAGTGACAGAGGGAGATAATCTTCAAGCAGACTGCCTGACAGAGTGCAGAGCCTGACGTGGGGCTAGATTCCATGACCAAGAGTTCATGGCCTGAGCCAAAATCAGGAGTCTGACACCTAATTAATTGAGTCACTCCGGTGCCCCTCACCACTCCTATTATAAGGGAGTTATTCCAATTCATGACAGTGCCACCTTTGTGACTTAATTGTCTCCCAAAGGCTCCTCCTTCTAATATCAGCACATTAGAAGTTAGGATTTGGTGGAAAAAAAAAAGAAGGTAGTATTTTGACACATGAATTTTCCATGGACACATTTAGTCCATTACAGTGTTTAATGTAGAACAATGAGATATTTCAAATATCTATTTTGCTGGTTAGGAATATTTTGGAGGACAAAACACAACTCTTAATCGCTCGTATTTTCCTTTTTATATTTTCCTCAAAAATTCACAATTTACAAAAAAAAAATTCACAAGTTACCAAATAATTTTGTTTTATTTAATGGTATTTTATAATTGTTGCTTCATACAGTAAAATTAATTCTTCTGTGACTTAAAATACCTGAAAAAATAATCTCTGTGAAGTAATTTTTAGCTTTTAGAACTGCACAGGCAGCAATACTTTGTTCAAACACTTAATTCACATACAACCAACTCTTTTTCCATAATACAAACTACTGATACACACTGATACAGATTCTATTCCTGGAGTTATGGATATGGACATTTTAAACCATATCCCACTCAACCTGATCCCTACATCTTTCTTTGTGATACTTCATAAACCAATAGTCTTGTCATCTTGTCCCAAGTTTTATATACTTTCCAGAAATGTTTTCCTATGTCAAGTCATAAGTATATTTCCTCAGACATATCAAAGCAAAGAAAACCTTCTCTATTCACACAAATCAGTTGTATTGCTTGAATAAATGGGGACATTTGTTTTTTCAGTATGTCAAATTTCAAAGTTAATTTTTAAAGATTTTATTTATTTATTTATTTGACAGAGAGAAAGAGAGCACAAGCAGGGGGAGTGGCAGAGGGAACTGCCACTTCCCTCCAAAGGCAGGGCTGGATTCCAGGACCCTGGGATAATAACTTGAGCTGAAAGCAGATGCTTAACCAACTGAGCCACCCAGGTGCCCCTTAAAGTTAATTTTTAAACTAAAATCTGCTTTCTGTTAAAATTGGAAAGGTCCATGAATTAGAGTCACATGGATTTATGTTTGAACCACGGCTACATTTCTTTGTTGAGTTACCTTGAGCAAGAGACCTTACCTAGAGTAAGTCCCATTAAGATTGAACTTCTTCATCAACCACCTCAACATGAAGGTAATAACATCTGCATCCAAGATCGTACACAACATGTCCTGCACCTAGTTCATGCTCGATAGAATTTGGACCACTGAAATTATTTAGGACCAGATTTTTAAAAATATCATTCCTTCTTTCATATTGCTAAGTGGATATGAACTTATACACTTAGAATATTTTTGTGCTATATTTTAGGACAGAATCAATTCCTAAAGTTTTACTGGAATATCATTCCCTTAAAAAGTATAGTTCCTGAAATACTGACTGTTGTTTTTATTGGTAATGATGCAATTTATGAACTCCCCTAAATATTAAAATATTTATAATTATGTAAATAACTAGAGAAAGGTTTTGAAATATATATGTCCCTGGAATACTGACTGAGCATGTGAACATCTTCCATAAAAATATATTTTGTATAATCGTTCACATAGAAAAGTTACAAAGGAATTGTTATAAATAAACTGTATATTTAACTTAATGCTGAAAACTGACCTGCTGAAAGGTGAAATAGTAAGTAAATATTTCACATCTTAATGCTTTAAAATATGCCTCAACATGCTATATTTTTAGCTAAGCCAATACTTAACAATCCCTCGGTATGTTAAAGAGTATTTGTAATTGATCTGTAAAAGAGAGTGACTGACTTTAAAAAAATAGTATATAACAATTCATTACATCAAAATATCAAATTTGGAGGGAAGTATCTTTTATAATAATGAAAAAGAGACAACACTGGAGCTGGAATGAGATGCAAAATATTTTTAAATTCAGTCTTAATTTTAGTTGTCTATTTTTCATGAATAGATATCTTCATGAATAAACCCTTGTTAGAGGCAATGAGTTAGAGAAGTGATGTAAATTTAAAAAAGCATTTTTCACTTTAAATACAAATGAACATTTGTCAATGGTTAGACATTATTTATGATCTAATATAATTATACATCATTACTTCTGTAGGCAGAATAGATTGTAACTAGAGCACAGATACATTTACATTCCCCCACAATCTATGTAAGTCAGGATATTAACTGTTCATTGAAATATTGTTTTCAGGGCAGTTTCTCAGGTTACGTGGGTCTAGCAGGCATGACTGAAGATGTCCTTTCATTTCTTGGAGGAGAATAAGATCATGTAAATGATCCATTCTTTTGTATAGCTTTGGAATTTTAACATTTAGCACAGATTTTAATATACCTATGGACATTAAAAAGTTTGTAAAAAGAATGGAAAGATTAGAGACATATTACTTAAATTCCTCCTTCTTGCAACAGGAATCACAAGCATTCATAACAAGAATGGGGTTTAAGAAGTCAAGTGTTTTCAAAGAATCAGTAGAACTAACTTGGGGTAGAGCATTCAATGGACAGAATATGCTGCTCTGACTAGTATAAGAACTAAGAAAAGAAAATTGAATAATGGCCACCTCAGCAGAATGGATTATGGTTATCTATCACTACTTTCATAAGAGGAAATGCTTACTGATACAAAGTTACATATGTAAAACCAAAAATGAATGAATAAAATAACAAAATGTTAAATAGTCAGACTCTGCCGTAATGGACCATGACATCTTAGAAGATACAATTGTGCATGCATCTCTGGGAGAAGACTGGAAATCAGCTGAAAGAAATGTTTTGCAGAGATCAACAATGATTACACCTATAGCTTCCCACAAGGGTGGGGAAACATCAGGTCTGAAACACAGAGAAACCCAGTAACAGAGTAAAAGAGAAGGCAAGCTTCATTCAGAAGTGTCTACCAGAAAGCTTGGTTCATTTTCAGAGTTACGTTTTGGGGCTGATTTGGAAATTGGCCTACAAGTAGGTAAAAAACATGGTTCTGGCATAAGAAATTCCTCCAGTTACAACTCCAAACACACCCATGCTTAGAAAATCACAAGGACTAAAATACAGATATTTTTCACATTCGTAAAAGAAATGTTTTTAAAGAAATAATTTTTTTAAGACTAAAGAAAAAAAAGTTTCAGCAAGAACTTGAGTTTTTGTAGTTTTATTTTTATTTTTATTTTTTAAAGATTTTATATATTTATTTGACAGAGAGAGACACAGCGAGAGAGGGAATACAAGCAGGGGGAGTGGGAGAGGGAGAAGAAGCCTTACCGCTGTTCAGGGAGCCTGCCATGGGGATCCATCCCAGGACCCTGGGATCATGACCTGAGCCTGAGGCAGATGCTTAATGACTGAGCCAGCCAGACACCCCAGGTTTTTGTAGTTTTAAGAGGGGTTTTATTGATAATGTAACAGGTATAGTTTCTATTACAATGATTTTCATAGACGAAACAAGATTAAATTGTCAAGTTAGCAAAACTGCTTGAGGCAGAAGTCTTTAGAGTTTTTTGTTTTTCTTTTTTTGGTCACATGTGCCTCTCCCTGTTCCAATAAATTATTTTTAAATCATAAAGCATTGGATGTGTAATATTCATATTTCAACATAATGCATCTAAATAATTTTTCATCACGAGTGAACTATATTATATTACTTGTGCTTCAAATTCCCTCACTCCTAATTACATTTTCCAAAGCAATAGCAATACAACTGGCCTGATTTCAGATGAATAATGTCAAGCTCAGTAAAAATTATTAAACTCCAGTATCTGTAAAATAATCTGGCACCTGTTTTAGATTGTACACATCAAGAGACACTCAAAGGAAAATAAAGTCTAATACAATCATTATTAAATGTTTATTAGTCACAGCTCAAAATCTCATTTATTGTATTGCTGCCAAGAAACACCTATTTCCCAAGCATAAACATCTTTAAGTTTTGATAATTAAAACTTTAGATGTCAATATTCTTCTAGCTCAAGGTAGCAGGTATTACAGTGCTTATATAGTAATGAAAGCTTATTACTTACCATTTGATTTTTCTGTTTGTAAATGAAGCTACACTATTTTGTATCTTTCCTTTCAAAATTATCCAACTGATACTTTGAAAATGTTGCTTTGTCATTGACATAGCAAAATGTGGAGAAAGAATAAAACAGAAGATAAATAAACTAAGTAAAATGAAATACATTGGTGGCTTAACATTATAAATTATAAGAGAAAACTACTTTTCATATTTAGAACTTAGAAATTATGTTTGTACCTTTTCTCCCTATCCATGGGAAATGCTTAGTGAGAATTAAAAAAAATAACTTGGGGAACTAACAAAAACAAATATTGAGACTATTTATTTAATATTCCCTCATCATTCTTTTTTTTAAGCTTTATGGAAGTACATTTGACAAAACTCATAGATTTTTAGAATGTATATTGTGATATGATAGACATATGCATTGTAAAAAGATTCTTTCATCTATAAATTAACACATCCATCACTTCACATATTTATCTGTTTTGTGTGTATGAGAACATTTAAGTTCTACTCCCTTACAAATTTCACTCTTACAATACAGTTTTATCAGCTATAGTCACCATTTTAAATATTTGATTATCAGGCTTTATTTATCTTATAGCTGAAAGTCTGTACCCTTTTACCAACCTCTCCCTATTTCCCCCACACCCCGACAACCATTTTTCTACTCTCTGTTTCTATAAGTTTAACTGTTTATTTGAATTCCACATATAAATGATATCATACAATATTTGTCTTTCTTTGCCTATTTCACTTAGCATAATGCCCTCAAAGTTCATGCATATTGTTGCAAACAGCAGGATCTCCTTCTTTCTCAGGTATGAATAGCACTCCATTGTACCATTTCTTTATCTATTCATCCATTGACAGACAATTACGTTTTTTCCATATCTTAGCTATTGCGAATAATGCTGCTGTGAACATGGAAGTGCAGATACCGCTCTGATTTCCAGCTCTGATATCCCGTTTTCATTTCCTTTGGATATATGCCAGAAATGAGATTGCTGGATCATATGGTAGTTCTATTTTTAATTTTTTAAATATATAACTTGAATTTTAATGGTTATCTACATTCATGAAATTTACTGCCGTAATTTTTTGAGGAATATTCATACTGTTTTCCAAAGTGGCTGCACCAATTTACATTCCCACCAATAGTGCAGAAAGTTGCCCTTTTTTTCCACACCTTGCCAACACTTATTTTCTCTTGTCTATTTTTTTAAACATTTTTTTTAAAGATTTTATTTATTTATTTGACAGAGAGAGAGAGATCACAAGTGGGCAGAGAGGCAGGCAGAGAGAGAGGGGGAAGCAGGCTCCCCGCTGAGGAGAGAGCCCGATGCGGGACTCGATTCCAGGACCCTGAGATTATGACCTGAGCCGAAGGCAGAGGCTTAACCCACTGAGCCACCCAGGCGCCCTTCTCTTGTCTATTTAAGGAAGCCATTCTAACAGGTGCAAAGTGATATTTCACTGTGGTCCTGATTTGTGTTTTTCTGATGATTAGAAATTTTATTGTGAGCACCTCTACATGTACCTGTTGGCCATCTGTATTATCTTCTTTGGAAAAATAACCAGTCAGATCCTTTGCCCATTTTTTTAACTGTATTGTTTGTTTGTTTGTTTTAATATTGAGTTTGTGTTATTTATTTATATATTTTGCATATCAACCACTTATCAAATACCTGATTTCAAATATTTCTTCCATTCCATATGTTGTTTTCTTTTCTTTTTTCTTTTCTTTTCTTTTCTTTTCTTTTCTTTTCTTTTCTTTTCTTTTCTTTTCTTTTCTTTTCCTTTCTCCTTTTTCTTCTTCCTCCTCCTCCTCTTCCTCCTCCTCCTTCTTCTTGCTGTGTAAAAACTTTTTAGTATGATGTAGCCCCATTTATTTATTTTTGCTTATTTACTCTGCTTTTCATGCTTTTGCGTTTAGTGTCAAACCTAAAAAAAAAAAAAAAAAATCCCAAAACCGATGAAAAGTTGCTTCCTTCCTGTTTTCTTCTATGTGTTTTACAGTTTCAGGTCTTCAATTTTAAGTCTTTAATTTTTAATTTTTAATTTTTTGCGTGTATGGTGTTAAGGTTCAGTTTCATTCTTTTGCACTTGGCAAAACAAAAACAAAAACAAAAACAAAACACTTGTCCAGTTTTCCCAGCAACATTTATTGAATAGACTGTGTTTTCCCCATTATATATTCTTGTATGCTTTATCATATATTGACTATATATTCATGGGCTTATTTCTGGGTTCTCTGTTCTGTTCTATTGATAGATGTGTCTGTTTTGATGTTAATATCATACAGTTTTTATAGCTTTTAATATGGTGTGAAATTAGAAAACACGATGTCTCTGACTTTGTTCTTCTTTCTCAAGATTGCTTTGGCTCTTTAAGGTCTTTTACAATTCCATAAATTTTAGGATCGTTTGTGCTATTTCTGTGTAAAACGTCATTGGACTTTTGATAGAAATTGCTTTTAATCTGTAGATCGATTTGAGTAAAACGTACATTTTAATAATATTAATTCTTCTAATCCATAAGCATGGAATATCTCCCTATTTATTTGTGTCTTCTTCGATTTTTTTCATTAATACTTTATAGTTTTCACTGTAAAGATCTTTCACCTCCTTGTTTAAATTTAGTCCTAGGTATTTTATTCTTTTCGATGTAATAGTAAATTTTTTTTCTCTTTCAGTTTATTGTTAGTATATAGAAATGCGATTAATTTTTGTATATAGATTTTGTATCCTGAAACTTTACTGAACTCATTTATTAGTTCCAACAGTTTTTTTGTTGTTATTGTTGAAGTCTTTAGGGTCTATGCCATCTGCAATTACAGACAGTTTTACTTCTTTTCCAATTTAGATGCCTTTTATTTTTGTTTGTTTGTTAGTTTGTTCTTGTTGAATTGCTATGGCTACTACCATGTTGAATCAAAGTGATGAAAGTGAGCATCCCTTCTTGTTACGAACTTAGAAGAAGAGCTTTCAGCTTTTCACCATTGAGTATGATGTCAACTGTGGACTTTTTCATATATGGACCTTATTCTATTGCGGTACAGTCCCTCTATATTCAGTTTTTTGAAAGTTTTTTTTTCATGAGTGGATGTTGAATTTTGTCAAGTGTTTTTTCTGCATCTATTGAGATGATCAATATTATTTTTATTCTTAATTTTGTTAATGTAACATATTACACTGATTGATTTTGCTTTTGTTAACCATCTTTGCATTTCTGAAATAAACTCCCTTTGACTATAGTGTATGATCCATTTAATATACCGCTGAATTCAATTTGCTGATATTTTGTTTAGAAATTTTGCATCTGCGTTCATCAGACATATTACTCTGTAATTTTCTTTTCTTACAGTTTCTTTTTCTAGTTTTGGGATCAGGGTAATGTTGGCCTCATAAAATGAATTTGGGAGTGTTCCTTCCTCTTCTATCTTTTTTTGAAAAGTTTGAGAGGATTGTCATTAATTCCTCTTTAAATGATTGGTAAAATTCATTAGTGAATCCATCTAGTCCTGGACTTTTCTTTGCTGAGAGTTTTCTGATTACTGATTTAATCACCTCACTGTAATTGGTTAGCTCAATTTTCTATTTGCTCATGATTTGGTCTTGAGAAAATAGTTTGACACTACCTTTGTATGCTGCCCTTCATAAACCAATTTTTGAACAAGAAATCAGAAATGATTCATATCAATTCACCCTTCAAAAGAATACTTTCATTCTTTCCATGAATAAAATATAAAGCACAATAATGATAATAATAGTAATAAATACATAAACCTACTACCAGAATCGTCAATCAGCATAATTCTATGCATATTTTGATGGGCCTAAACCTAATACAATTTGGAAGACCTTCTGTTAAAAAAAAAAAATTAAACCTAAGAAAATAAAATTATGTGTAAAGTGAATAATTCCTTACGATGATCAATATAATTGCAGTGAACTTCAAATATTGAATAATAACACAAACAAAACAAAATCCAGAAAAAAATGACACACTTTTGTTCTCTTTCTGATACATCTTTATAATAGTTTTTCCTACATTTGGTTGCATTTCCATTGTCTTTTCATATAAAAATAATTTTGTAAGATTTCTACAGAAAGACCAGAAAGATGTTTCAGTTTTTTCTTGTGGCATATCTAAACAATATTTTTAAAATGTTAAAGGTTTGGAAAATCTTTTTTAGATTTTAGAAATAATTAAAGTTGGTTATTGATAATGTTGTATAAGACTTTATAACTTTTTTCAAAGTTTCTTTTCTGTGAAATACCTGTTCACATCACTGAGCTACAACTTTAAGCTTCCATTACCTTGCATCATTGTTAAAATTTTAATATGTATGACTTAATTTATATTTTGCATACTAACCTTTTTTTGGTCATATGCTTTTACAAATATTTTCCACTCCGTGTGCGTGTGTGTGTGTGTGTGTATGAATTTCAAGGACCAATTATATAATTTGATTCATGGAATTTATTGTTTAAATATTTTTTGATGGTTAAAGATATTATTTAATTTATTAATTTTATATTTATGTCTCATTTTAAACTTTTTTCATGTCCTAAGATTTTCACCATAATATTAGAGAGTCTATTCCTAAGGTCATAATAATGTTCTACTATATTTTTTCAAAATATGGAAAACTATATTTTCATAATTAATTCTTTATTCTATTAAAACTTGTTTTTTTTTAAACGGCATGAGTTAGGTCCACATATTTTTCATGAACAATTAAATAACATTTTATTCTGTCAATTCTTTATCCAGTGATTTGCAGTGTTATATCAGTTATATCACGGGTCCAAGTAAAAGTATCATTCTTTTATCTCTGATTCATTATTTTGCCAATCACTGCATATACCAAAATCTCTCAAATATTATAGCTTATACTAATCTTTGATATCTGAAATGATACTCCCATTTTTCAACATCATCTTGAATATTCTTAATACGCTATTCTCCAAAAAAATTTTATTTGCTTTTTTTTTGAAACATAAGAGATGCAGGTCTGGAAAACTGTTTTATTTATTTATTTTTATCATTGCATTTTTTAACCACACTGGCTCTATAAATTTGAATACCATATACAAATGATATTGGCCTATGGTTCAAATGTTCAAGGAAGAGAATTCTGATTATATTTTTTCTACCTAATGTTGGCATGAAGTTGGACATTTTGTATTGGGATCTTTGTTTTCATAAATAGATTTTCTTTTTAGCTCATCTTATAACTGAGCGTCAAATTCCATCCTAGCTTTAGTTGGGTGTTTCAAGTTCCATTTTCCCCATGATTGCTTTGGTAAACATTTCCCTCTCATACCATCAATTCTTTTTATTTTCATAGTTTCTATGCCTCTGTTCAGGTTCTCTAAATATTCATTCATTACAAGCAAATTTTGTTTTTATCATTGAACATAATAATAATAGCTTAATTATTACCAACTAATCCTTATATAATCCTTATGTACTAATTCCAAATAATCCTAATATACTAATTCCAAATAATCCTATATATATATTATTCTAAATAATCCTTATATATTACTAACAACCACCAGGTCATTTAAGAATTAGTATCCACTAATTTTATTTTGCTTTGTTTTGTTTTTGTCTTGAGAATGATTCATTCACATTTTTCTGTTTCTTCATATCTTTAATAATTTAGATTTCATTCAGGATAGTAGGATATTTAGGCAATCTAGTTTATGTCATATTCCTTGAAAGAGTATTAGATGTTTATTAAATTGCTTGTTTTGTTCTCTGAGGCAGTTAATTTTGTTGTCTCAAACCATAATCTCTATATTTTGAGTGATAGGTCAAACCTGGGTTCAATTATTTCATTCTTAGAATAGAGTCTGCCCCATACATACATAATTTAGCAGCCGATGAGAGATTTTGTCCATGGTTATCTTCAGAATATGGTGTTCTAAATCTGGGAGCCTTTCCTTTCTGGATCCCCTACATGATCCAATAGCTATGGTTACCTCCAATTGGAGTATGATTCTTTAGGCCACAAAAACAGTGGGTTATTGCTCAGAGATCTAGCCGGTCCCACATTCCTGACTATGGCTAACGACCATAAAATTTTATCCCAAGCCGTTTTCTCTTTCTAAATATCTGCTTTTTGTTGCTCTCCAATGCCTTCGGGTTTTTTGTTTTGTTGTTGTTCTTGTTGGCTTTGTTTGCCCAGAATTTGTATTTGTTACCAGCAGAAAGTTCTGTCCAGTAAGAACTTACATGGCCATATTAGAAGCAAACTCTAAAATCATCAATCCTAATGCTAGCATTGGTATTTGATTCCAACATATCCCTGACTTTGATTTCATGTTTCCTTTTCTTTTTGTCACTGTTGTTTTTATTTGGGTGATGCCCCTATTGGTTTTCTATTTTTGCAAACTCCTCAATAACATAACAGAAATACTTTATATCTCCTGTATTTAAGTAAATTTCTTTAGTAGATTTCACAAATGCTTCATCTGTTATTGTACTGGACAAGAGAAGGCATTGTTTATCATCCATGTTAATATATACATGCCTTTATTTTTAAGATTTATCTAATCTATTTATATCCTCTACTTCCTATCCATGTATTTGGTCTTTTCTTACTCCTTTTTTTTAAGTTTCTATTTTTTTAGTTTAAATTCAATTAATTAACATATAATATATTATTAGTTTCAGAGGTAGAGGTCAGTTGTTCATCAGTCTTATGTAATACCTAGTGGTTATTGCATCACATGCCCTCCTTAATGTCCTTCACCCAGTTATCCCATCCCTCCACCCCCCTTCCCTCTAGCAACTCTCAGTTTGTTTCATATGATTAGGGTCTCTTATGGTTTGTCTCCTTCTCTGATTTCATCTTCTTTTATTTTTTCCTCTTTCCCTGTGATCTCTGCACTGTTTCTTAAATTCCACATATGAGTGAGGGCATATGATAATCGTCTTTCTCTGATTGACTTATTTCACTTAACATAATACCCTCTAGTTCCATCCATGTTGTTGCAAATGGTGAGATTTCATATTTTTTTTAAGATTTCATATTTTTGATGGCTGAGTAGTATTCCTGTGTGTGTATACACATATATACAAAATGTATATATACACACATATGTATATATAGACACAATATGCATTGTGCATATATATACACATATACATACACAATGTAAATACACACACACACACACACACACCACATCTTCTTTATCCATTCATCTGTTGATGGACATCTGGGCTCATTCTATGGTTTGGCTATTGTGGACATTGCTGCTATAAGCATTGGGATGCATGTGCCCCTTCAGATCACTGCATTTGTATCTTTGGGGTAAATCCCTACCAATACAATTGCTGGGTCATAGGATTTTTTTTCATCTTTTTGAGGAACTTCCATACTGCATATCAGTGTATTTTTAATGTAAGCATTCTATAACAGAAAAAAGTTCTAACAGGAGCACAGGAAATAAAGAGTCAGTTCTTACTGTATTTCATGAAAATTATAAAATACATTTGGTTGTTTGTGAAAGAGATTTCAATTTCAGTTTCTTTGTTGAGAAAAATTAGTTACATTTTCCAGTTAAAAAATCTCCTCAAGGATGAAGAGAAAATATTATACAAATAAAAAAGCAAACCGTTTGGATGAATTTCAAAAAAATATTGAATATGATATTTTCCTTAATATAAAGTAAAATAAATGCACTTCTAAGTTTGAGTAAAATAAAAAAATCTTTTTCTCTAAATTGGCTCAGAAGTTATCTGAGAAAGCACAGATCAATGATACATCTGATAGTCTTGCTTATTTCCATGAAGATTCATGTGTCTCTATGTGAAAATATTTGCAGAAAATATAAAATTCTTAAAAGGGAAAACACAAGGAGAGCCAAAGTTATCTGATGAAAGCACTGTTCAATGACAGAGCTGAAAATTGTTCTCACTTCCCTGAGGAATTAATGGAATTTACATGAAAATATTTGAAGATACCCAAAAAATAATAAAATAAGAATAAGAAGAGCCACTGTCAAACTCATGACTTGAACTTTGAGTTGATTACCCCAGTTCTTTGTTTTTCTACGAAGAACATAAAGTCATTTAGGTTAAAATTATAAAAAGTGGTATGTGAATTTTCTGAATGACGTTCATATTGGAGCACAAATGGAAGAGTGGGTAGAGTAGTAGAAAAACCTTTAGTGAATAAGCAAAATTCATGGGCTTTGAACTTATAGTTATTTTCCCCACTTTTTTACTATGAGCATGTCATTTAACCTCTCCAAACTATCATTTTCATTTATTTATTTATTTATTTATTTATTTATTTATTTATTTATTTAGATGTATTTATTTATTTTTTGATAGTATGGAATTTTATTTTATCCTCACATTTTCATAAATATTACCCTTAATCTGCAATACTCTTATAAAATAGCAATATCTGTTTTGCCAAACACACAGAATATTTATGAGACTTGAATGAGGAAATACATGTGATTACTGAAATTTACAAAGAAATTAATAAAGAGACACATTTGAAATATGTCTTGAGAACAGATCTGAAGTTAAAATTAAAGTTGTTTATAGTTTTTGATACTTGAGCAATTTTAAATACATCATGGTTAATTATTCATCAAGTGAGCAAATAAAACATCATCACACTTAACTAAACTCTTTACTCAAAAGGAATCCTTCAAACAATATTTATATTTTCAACAAATATTTGATATGTTACCATAAGCAAACTCCATATGAAATTCAGTGAAAATGGAAATAAATAATTTAATGCCCTTGAGGAGAACACAGATTCATAGAAATAAAGAAACACATACAACTTACTCTAACCCATCATATTAAGTATCATAAGTGCACATTATGAGTGCAATAGAAAAAAAAGATGAGAAAAGTAATTTTTCTTGGAGAATGTTGTAAAATAATTAACAGAAAAGATAATATTTGAACTAGAAGTAAATGGAAAGCTAAGGAGAGGAAAGACAACAGTCAACGTTTCAAAATAATAGCTAACAGTTACACAGCACTTACTCTATACCAGGCATTTAAAATGCTTTGCATTTGCAAAGTGGCTTCATTCTCACAACATACGAAATAAGATTTAATCTTCCCATTAAAGGTTAGGTTACTGTCCCAACAGCAGATACCAAATTAGTTAGGAGAGCTGGGATTCAAGCTCCAGCAGTCTCTGACTACCATCCAAGTCCTTAACCTCTATCTTATATTGCCACTTTTGATCATGTCAACAATTTTCACAAGTTAAAAATAGAAATAAGCATCCACACAAATGAAACAGCATGAGAAAAACACCAGCCAATTAGAGCACAAGGAGGGATACATTTTCTAGTGACTCTAGTGAGTTGAGCACAGAGTGGGAGGAGAGTCTCTACCATGTTCACGGAAAGGACAATGTAATTAAACCAATATGACCACTTCATTGTGTTGGAGTCCATCCAATAATATTGACCTTAACTAACCTCAATCAGTTGCTTTTAGAAATATTTTATCATCCTAGGTCTTGAGCAGAATAGCAGATACTTACTTTTTGTCTGAACAGAAATAACTGTGATCTAAAAGCTATTAACCTCTCCCTCTTGTGATAATGGAAAGAATGGGGATTGATACTATTGTGATAAATTCAGGATGGTCAATGTGAACTTCCTATTAATAGAGGCAAAGAAAATCCTCAGGCACAAAGTGTAAACAATAGCATAATTTTTGTAAGTAAAGGAAAAACATAATAACATACATATACATATGTATTTTATATGAAATTATTCTATTTAAAACTAATATTTTGCCACTTAGTTCTTACATGGTAATAGGATATCAATAAATTGCAAGTCACATCTATAGTAACCAACATACTTTCACATTATGCTTAACAGAGTCTTATGAAAATATTTGAAGAACACAGGATTATAGGAACTCAGTAGTTTCCATGGTTTCAGAGTAAAGCTAATGATTTCAGGATCAAGTGAACAGGTATGAAATTTCACAGATTCTTGAAAAATACAATGGCAATGAGATATTGATTAAACATATACATCTGGCTGGAAACTGCACTTCGGAATTCAAGATAATGAAATATTGGTGTTCCAGTAAATCTTCAAAGATAATCTCTATTCTTTAAAGTGAAGGTTCTAAGGATTATAATAATGTGTTATTTTTTTAAAAAAATACGTATTGCCTAATCATTGGAAAACTTCAAGTATTAACTTGAACCTGGTAAACATTGAAACATTCTCAAAGACTGCAGACTCATGCATTCTTTCATTGTATCCTGAAGGTAATTGAAGGTATTCATTATTCACTTAATTTAAGATAAAATGTTATATTAATTTATTCATTCTATCCATTTTTTATTTCCATTTTTAGAATCCTTTAATGTGAAAATTTCTGTGGGGGAATAAAAACATGATACTTTCTCTCAGTTTAATGAAAGTGATAGACACATATTTTTAATGTAAAATAAATAATAATACAACTTCAAAAAGGTTCATTACATATACATAGAATTCAAGTTATCAATCCTAACAAGACAAATAGGCTCAGAGAAATCTTCGGAGAAAAGTTTTAGATGTACAGGCATGAATTAAGAACCCCAAACTTCCAATTACATATTTTCCTTAAATACAGTTTAGTTATGTACACTTAAAGGGCTCAAAAATAGTGATACATATCAATATAATTTATTTACTACTTTAAAATTGGCTGATGAAAAAAAATAAGTAAAAAATAAAATAAAATAAAATTGGCTGATGAATTTTAAAACACATGACTGTTTTGGATAGTCATGATGTGTGAGGCAGGCAATTAAACAATAGGAGTAATACTGGCCCAGAGAGGATGATGCATGGCCAAAGTTGAGTAACTGAAATGAGAGTATGGCTTCCCTGATTCTTAAACTAATTCTTTCTTCTTTATGCATTGTATCTCCTTCCAGATACAGCTTGGGGAATCAACTCATCTGTAGAAAATGAGGGCAGTCTATTATCTTTCATGCATCTCTATCACATAGAGATATCACATATCACATCCTGAAAAAACTATAAAAGGATACTATGAAAATTTAGTAAAGTTATCTTAAGTAATTACCTGCCTCAGAGATACTTGCATGAAGGTTTAAGTTGGCTTTTCAGTGGTGTCTTCGTTACTCATGGTAAAGTCTTCAAGGTTAAAATAAAAGAGGGGGGAAAAGCCTCATTAATATCTAGAAAGATTACCAGATAGTCTCCAATGAGGCTCAGCAAAGTCCCTGTGGTGTCCTCAGTGAATAAGAGGAAGATCTATTTAATTCAAGGACAAGAGCATATGCCTACAATGCCTAGGCATTCTTACCCCTATTAGAAATACTTGGATTTTTCTCAATCTATGGAGAACACTACCCAACACCTGTTGCCTTCTCCAATTTTTTTTTCTCTCCTTAGCATTTATCTTCCAACATATTGTATATTTTTAGTTCATTCTGTTATGTATTATCCCTACCTGAATATAAGCGGGTCAAGGGCAGGTTTTTTGTGTTTTACCTGATTGCATTCCTTGTACTTAGAACAGTTTCTGTATCATAGTAGGTATTTCTAAATATTAATTTATCATTAGTATTATATTATTTATAATTATTATTTTATGGTTAATATTTTACATGTTTATTCATAAATATTAAATGAATGAATCATTTAATGAATTAACTTTTAAAAGTCTCATCCAATAGCATGAATTTTATTTTTGTTTCATAATTTATTAATTTATTGGGGTTCCTGGACGGTTTAGTCTGTTAAGTGATCAGCTCTTGGTTTTGGCTCAGGTCATGATCGCAGGGACCTGAGACCGAACCCCAAGTCTGGCTCCATACTTAGCATGGGGTCTGCTTGAGATTCTCTCCTTCTGCCCCTACCCTCACGTGCACTCTCTCTCTTTGTGTCTGTCACCCTCTAAGATAAATAAATAAAATAAATCTTTAAAAATAATAATTTATTAATTTATTGAAAACACCTATTGGTTGCCTATCATGTGACTGGTACAGTACTGTGGTACTGTATGTGGTGAACCAGGACCTGTCTTCAGAGAGCATATAGTTTTGTGCAGAAAAAAATATGTTAAACCAATTCTACGTTTAACTATCGCTGTCCATATAACAGAATGGCATATTTTATTTACCCTGGGAGCATTGAGAAGGACCTATAGAGAAAGTAAAATTTATGCTGAAACTTCAAGGATTATTATATTAAAAGGATTATTAATGTTAAGGGTTGAAGTTGTGGTCAGGCGTAGGAAACAACATGTGTGAAGGGTTTTTTTTTAGATTTTATTTATTTATTTGTCAGAGAGAAAGAAAGAGAGAACACAAGCGGGGGGCGGGGGGGTGGGCAGCAGGCAGAGGCAAAGGGAGAAGCAGGTTCCCCGCTGAGCAAGGAGCCTGATGCGGTACTCCATTCCAGGACCCTGGGATCATGACCTGAGCTGAAGGTAGACGCTTAATCGACTTAGACACTCAGGAGTCCCTTATTTCTTGAAGTAGAAATAAGCTACATGTGTTCAAAAATAAAATAAGTTTTGGGGCACATGGATGGCTCAGTCAGTTAAGCATCCAGCTCTCGGTTTTGGCTCAGATCATGATCTTAGGGTCATGAGATCAAGGCCCACTTGAGATTTTCTCTCTCCATCTCCCTTTGCCCCCCCTTCTCACACATTCTCTCTCTAAATAAACTCTTAAATAACACAAAATAAATAAAAGAATAAAAAGTTTTGTGAGATTTTAGCCTAGTGACCTGACAACAAATACAAGAAAATATGGCTTGACCTGGAACCTTGTAGGACCTTGTAGATCATGATGGGTATTTTTATCTTTATATGAAGTACAATCAGAAACTATGAGGGATTTTAAGGAAGAGATGTGATTATGATCAAAGTGACACTTTACAAAATTATTTTTCTCAATAAAGTGGAAATGAAAAATGGATTAGTACAATATAAAAGTAGATGCAAAAAGATATTTCAGATTATTTTAGTAGCCCAATTAAAAAAAATAGAAATGGGTTAGCTTTGCTGCTAGTAGTGAAAATAGGGTTGAATAGATTCGCTCATTCTTTCATTCATTCATTCATTCAAAAGTTGGTTTTTAAGTATCTATTATTTTTCATGCACTCTAGACACTGAGCAATTAAAGGTAAACAGGACCCACATGGGGCTTATAGTTTATAAGGGAAATCAAATATTTAAAAATATTGGTTGTTAAGAGATGATGGCAAAAGGAACCTGCTTTTAATTAGGCTGTGAAAGTCGGCTTCTCAAAAAAAGTGACATTTCACTTGCCACCTGAAAATCAGGATGATTCTAACTATTTAAGCAAACAACAGTGAACAGTAGGTAGAAATCAAAACATGTGAGGGAAAATCTTTGTTTAAGGATATATGAGTTTAAGAAATTGAAATCTAGCAGGAATACAGTGAACCACTGAAAAGAACAGAATGGGGATTGAAAGAAAAGTCCAATCTTGTGGCCTTCACTGAATATGAATTATTTTTAGGTCATTAGGACTAATATACGAAAAATGTATTATAGTTGAAAAAGAGTGGACACAGTTTTTTTTTTTACTCTATAAAAGATATTTACTAATTAAACTACATTAAAATTAAAAAACTATTTCTTCAGTTCACAACATTTCCTTTATGGTTGCTGCTTTTTGTGTGTGGTTGGCTATCATTATTTTTATTCATTCATTTCTTTAATCATATAATATACAAGTCCACTATAAAATGAAGGAAAAATGCTTCTAGTATAATATTCTTGCTCATCAGTTTAAAGACCCATATAATAGCTAAACACGTAGGCAGTAGAGAAGAGATCACATTCTCTTTTCCTTTTAGAGGAAATACTTCCCCATTTGTATACCACCTGGGGTTTTTTGCAGCCTTTCTCAGTTCTCATAAAGGAAGCATGGGTGCCCCAGCTACTCCTGGATTTTTGCTCCCTATAGTCAGGATGCATTCAGGTACGCACTTCCTACTATGGATAAACTTAGTAGGACAGTGTTTAACTCTTGAGGGGTAGGCAGGATTTTAGGAAGAATATGTTTATGATATTCGGGAGGTTGCATATTTAACAAACCTGGACATCCCTATAATACATTATCCAAATCCTTAGTAATAAAGCCGATATTTTACTTTTCATCTCCCTGAATCTCTCAATTGGTTCAACATTCAGAAGTGAGGAAGAACTGTACTTATTAGTGCTTTCAAAATCCCAAAGTGTGATTTTCTGCTAACATGTGAAAGTCAATCCAAAGATATGTTGATATGATGTATGTTGAACGATGTAAGTAGTGAACACTGCCAAGTTTTTGGTATAAAATTAATGTATATCACTAAATGAAGTACGAATAGATAAAATTTTGTTTGGATTAACTATATGCACAAAAATATATGAGTAGCATAAAAGATAGTATTTTGGAATAGATGAATAATAGAAGACATTTTTTAGGTCCCTCATCGCCACCAGAAATGAGATAGAATTAAAAAAAAATAGAAGATAGAATAAAAAAAAAAAGATAGAATTATGACTTAGAAAACAGTGTTTTTGTGAGACTATTACATGTAATAGAGGAAAGGCTAAGCATCAGATATGAAGCATTTATTCCTGATTTCACATTATAAGATTTTGCATTTATTTACAATATTTAGTCCTTAAATCTTATAACATTACTAGCTGCTTATTTTTTCCCTTTAATATGTAAGTTAAAGTGAGATAAATAGCATTTTGTTTATAATAAAATATCATTATTTTCCCAATATAACAGATCAAGCATCAATTTCAGCCTAAGAAATGTAGTCCAGAGGCTGTAACTCTATCACTCTATCCCAAACTATAGATCTTGTTGTACATGAAAATATGAACTTTATAATGTTTCCTCAGAAATATACAGGGTCAAAAAGTAAATAAATGTTAATAAACATAATACCTGTTTTTAAGTTAATAAACTAAAAAAATTTTTAAAGATTTTATTTATTTATTTGACAGAGAGAGAGATCACAAGTAGGCAGAGAGGCAGGCAGAGAGAGAGGGGGAAGCAGGCTCCCTGCTGAGCAGAGAGCCCGATGCGGGACTCAATCCCAGGACCTTAGGATCATGACCTGAGCCAAAGGCAGCTGCTTAACCAACTGAGCCACCCAGGCGCCCCACTAATTAAAATATTTTTAAAAGAGAATAATACATATGTATGCTGAAACTATTTTTTTACATTCTATAATTAATAGAAACAGGATATAAATTTTTACCGAAAAAAAAATTTTTTATGCCCTATTTTAAAAGAGAAATGGTTCCAAAACTTTGACAGCAAAAGCATCATAAGTTTTACCCAAGAGGTGTGAGTATAATGAAATCTTTTATTCACTTACAACTCTGATAATCATCTTCAAATGATGATATAAAGTTGTAGAACTTCCTAGGGTTGCCTACTTTTGCTGTGTGGTTCTCCACTTTTAAACCAGAAACAGCTCAGTAAACTGACTGGAGTGATAATGAGTTATTTTATTTCAAATAAAATTGTGCTACTTTAAAACAACTTTTAAAACTCTGCATATGCAGTGTTAAAAATCATGTTTCCAAAACAATTTTGACAATTTGTTTTCAATCAAATATTTGACCTTTTCGAAGACAATATAATTAACATTTTCTTGAAACATTACACCATTCTAGGGTGTACCCTAGAGGTCTCAACACAGCTTTCCGCTGTGGAAAATTTGATTGCAGTTTTGGTAGGTTTACGTAATGTGCAACAATTTCTTTCAAAGAAGTGAGCCTATAAGAAAATATAAAGGAAAATAAAATAACAATGAATGTGAAACATGAAGAGGGGATTATTTTAATCAATCTGTACACATGCATACATTTAACTAAGGACATTAAAAAGCAAATAAGTTTAAAATTCAGACAAATATTTTTCATGGGTTATTAATGTTCTTTTGTCCTAGCACATATTCGAACTTCTTCTATAATGTTTCCACATTGTACTTATATTTTACTTATTTGTGGACTGTACATACTGGACTATTACATGTGTTTAGCACAGTGACAGGACAACCTCCGATGTGTACCTTCTCACATTATATTCTCAGCCAAGACAGTTGTATTGAAGTTGAATATATTGACTGCTAATTCTGAATAAATCTCAATAGATATTTGATCAGCATTTATTCACTGTTCTATAAGTTCTAGCCTTTCACCTTGACAGCTTGCAAAAGAAACCGCTACTAGGTTTAATTACTTTTTTCCCATCATGCAGAATGTTTTCTTCAGGCATATCAACCATAAGGTGCCATAAGGACATTTTTTTTCTTTATCTGGAGGTTATGATGAATTCTGTAAAGAATCCTGAGTTTTAAAATTATTTAGCCCAACCGAGGGAATCGGGGTGGGGCGGAATGGTGAACATGTATGTATATTAATTGTTCCATGCTAATGTCAGAGAGGACTGTTCCACATTGAAAAGGATATTTAACTAAGTTTGATCTTAATTCTTTTTATGGATTCTCATTGATCTGGTTCTGAAGCAATTACTTGACAAGGACATAGAAAATCATAAAGGAGAAGCTCAGCTAATGACAGTATAAAGACACTTCTGATAAGTGGTCAGAAATATGATCACGGGTGATTTGAGTTGCTTTAATCACTCGGTATAGGTTTCTGAATTGCATTAATGATGTCCACATTCGTGTGTTATTAAACCTCATTTTATACAGGCAAGTGCATGCCAGGAATGTAATAACATTTAAGCCAAAATATTAAAAATAAAATGGTTATACTTTCTACTTCTATTTCGTATTATTTGTATGTGACAACCAGCTTTAAAATTCTCTAAAACTTATATTTTTAATGGTTTTAGGAACTTAATGCTTTTAGGTCTTAAGCATTTGAAATATAAGAAACAAAACTCATATAAATTAATTATACATATAATTTAATACTGATTTTCTTATAAGTTGATCAATCAAAATAGAGTAAATTGAACCCAATAGCATTATTAAATATCTGGCACCGTTATTTTGAATATACTTAACTGGAAAAACTTTCTATATGATTGCATATTTTATTAGTTGGGAAAATAATTTCTAATGGCTAAGAATGGCCACAAAATCTTAGTGAATTAATACAATAAAACTCTGTCTTTCATATGCATTATAGTCCAGCACAATTAAGGTGTGTCTACAGTGCTGCTCTTCTCCAGGAAGGATCCAGAAATCCAAGCTATCTGTATCTTGTGGCTCCATCATCCCCAGGTCAGCCTCCAGAATTATCTATAACTTCTTCTACATGCAGTTGGCCAATGAGCAATGAAAGCCTGTGACAAAAACAATGTATTATGGCCAAGTGTCTGAGTGTGAATATCTTCTACCCATAGTCCTTTGGCCAAGTTTCATAAGAAGTTGCATAAGAAGTAAGGAACCACAGAGGACTGTAATTATGGGAAGCATTGTCTCCCATATGTCCAGGATAAAGACATGAGATTTGAAAGAAACCATCCAATCTCCGTCGTACATCTACTTAGGCAGCCTGCCCCTCCCCCAACCTTTTTTAACCAGGAAATGGATTAAAGTTTATTTATTCACTCAACAAATATAAAATAGCAAGAAATTACAGTTCTAAGCAATATGCTAGGGGTGAGGGATACAACTGAATGTCGAAAATGCCTTTTGCCCTCATGGAACTTACTTTTTCATGAGACACCAAAAGTTTAAGGTTTATAATGTGTTGATTTAATATACTTATATATTCCAAAATTATTACCACATAGCGTTAACTAGCAGCTGTATCATGGCACCTAATTACTCTTTCATTTTGTGATGAGAACTTTTTTTTTAAGTAGGCACCGAGCTCAGCCTAGAGCCCAAATTGGGGCTTGAACTCACAAATCTGAGATCAACACTTGAGCTGAGATCAAGAGTCGGACACTTACCTGACTGAGGCACCCAGGCTCCCCAGTAGAGAGAATATTTAAGATATACCTTCCTTTGAAGTATGTAGTACAAGAGTATTAACTATAATCACCACGCTGTACATTATTCATTTTACAAGTGGAAGTTTGTACCCTTTGACCAACATCTCATTTTACCCAACCCCCAGCCGCTGATAACCACCATTCTACTCCTTATCTCTGAATTCAGCTTTTTAAGATTCCACATGTAAGTGACAGCATACAGTATTGTCTTCCTCTAACTCACTTCACTTAGCATAATTCCCTCAAGGTCCAACCATGTTGTTGCAAAAGGAAGGAGTTCCTTCTTTCTTGTGGCTGAATAGTATTCCACTGTGTGTGTGTGTGTGTGTGTGTGTGTGTGTGTGTGTGTATGTGTGTGTGTGTTGCATCTTCTTTATCCATTCATCTATTGACTACTACTTAGGTGGTTTCCTTATCTTGGCTACTGTGAATAATGCTGCAGTGAACAGGAAAGTGTAGATATCTCTTCCATATCCTGTTTTCACTTCCTTTAGATATACACTCAGATGTAGAATTGCTGGCTCATTTGGTAGTTTGAACTTAAGTTTTTTGAGAATCTTTATTACTCCTCCATACCTCCATAGTGGCTGCATAAATTTACATTTCCACCAACAATGAACAATGGTTCCTTTTTCTCCGCATTCTCACCAATACTTATCTCTTGTCTTATTGTTTATAGCCATTCTAACAGGTATGAGGTGGTATCTTATTTTGGTTTTGATTTACATTTCCCTGTACCTGTTGACTATATTTTTGAAAAAAATATCTATTTTTTTAAATATCTATTTTTTTAAATATCTATTTAGTTCTTCTCATTTTTAAATCAGATTGGGATTTTTGCCATTAAGTTATATGAGTTCTTTGTATATTTTGGATATTAACCCTTTATCATACACATGATTTGCAGCCTTTAATAGCATGCATGAAATAATTAAAATGTATATACAGCATGCAACTCAAGCTTAAAGAATAGTATGTTTTTATTACATATGCATATTTTATTATATACACATACTTTATTATATATGTATATATTTTTCTATGTATTGGCACTTAAAACTATGACAAAAATCTATTTTTTCAGATATAAAATAATTCATTCTTTTGAATAGTTCTTAAACGTTAAAATTTAATGAGCTTCATATATTTTGTTCTAATGTGTTATTTACCCTTGATTTAAATTTCAACTCACTTTATGACTCTAATGAGATGAATAGAAAAAGCATCATTAATTCATATTAGAAATTCCCCAAATCCCTTTACACTGATTCCCAAAATAAGTAGCATCAGCCTCTCAGAGACATAATGCTAATTTTTATTGATGGCTACCATCAGGAAATTAGCAAACAATGCATTCTAAGTTTCATTTTGAAAATCATAGAAAGTAAAATAATGAGCCTGCTGATGTTATATTGTTCTATTATGCTAAGAAATTCCAAGAATATATTATTGGAACATTTTGTAAATACCAATCATTTTCAAACCAAAGGCAGAAAAAGAGTAACAAATTATTTGCAGAGAAAAATCATCTTAATATTCTTTTTTCTTAAGCTTCATATTTATTTAACATATAAGTAACAATCAGAATAAGTGGTAAATCATTTATTAACATAAGCGTATTATTGGGGTGCCTGGGTGGCTCAGTCGTTAAGGATCTGCCTCAGGCTCAGGTCATGATCCCAGGGTCCTGGGATTGAGCCCTGCCTCTGGCTCCTTGCTCAGCAGGAAGCCTGCTTTTCCCTCTTGCACTCCCCTTGCTTGTGTTCCCTCTTTTGCTCTGTCAAATAAACAAATAAAATCTTTAAAAAAAGGATATTATTAAGCTTATATTTTCCATAATTATTATTATATTTATTTTACTATCATCTTTCCTTTAAATATTTATATACACTTTGTTAAATATCTGTACATACATTCATTTTGGAAGATTTTATCTTTCACTTTTGCCAAAGTCTTCTATTAGAATTATTCAAAGCACATAAATTAGTTACTGAAATTTCATTTATAATACTTTTCCATTGGTGATCATATAAAGTAATTTTCAATTTCCAGAAAATACATCCCAATATAAATTAAAATATATCTACTTACCAATTGATTTTTATGAATAAAAAGTGGGAAATGAATGAAACAACAGATGGTTTTGAATTTATTCTTAAAGTAAATCTAGTTTGATTTCTCAGTGAATTCTGAGTAAATGACTAGATGAAGGGCATGCTCTTTCTCTCAATATTTTATAAAATGTTTGAATCTACCCTGACATTTTTTTTGTGTTATTTCTCTTCCAAGTGTGATTTGTTACTGGTGGTATAAAGAAATGCAATCAATTGGGTTGAAAATGATTTGATTTGAATGGTATGCATAAATGATTTGAATGCAAGTATCCTTTCCCTGAAAGAACATTTAAATAAAAATTAGAGAAATATGGCTAGGGAATAATTATTGTCATATGAATGAAATTGAATAAAGAATAAGAGAAAGAATCTATTTGTCAGCCTAACTCATAATTTTAATACAGGGCATTAGCATTCATTGGACTTGAGTTACTAAATAATTGAGAAATGAATTGAATTGCCAGCATTTACATTTTGGAAAATAATATTGGTAAAGTGACAACACACAATGAACTTATAAATTGAATAGCTGAATTCCATAAAATATGTCAGTGCCTCTTTTTGTGTCCAGATATTAGAAAACGTACAAATGCCTCTCCATAACTTCCTGCTATTTGTTTGAAAAGAGCAGTGAACTGGTTTCCACCAAATAAGTTAGTTGAAATGAGATATTTAATTTGGAGAACTGAATTAGAAACAATGTATGAGAGCACTACAGGAAAAAGTAGACATTTATAGTCACTTAAATGGCAGCTTGTATCTATAAGTCAAAACAGAAAAGAAATATCTGATTTTTTCATAGTTTCAATTATAAAAACATACTAATAATTACAAACAATGTAAAAGAATAAAATAGAATTTATCACTAAGGAACAATACATAGATACATCAGTCCGGGTTATACCAATAACCTGATAATTCTGATAATAATAGACCAGAATCTTAACAATTTTAAACAACAAATATTAATTTCTTAGCATGTTTATGTGTCTATCAAAGATTTCCAGATCTGTAGGGGTTTCCTGCTTATCATAGTCAAGACTCAAGGCTGATGAAACAGTGACTGTGTTTGCCAGCTTCGAGAGGGGGTGGAAAAAGCTGAAAGGTCTCATACTTGCAAATTAGTGTTTGACTTACGTATAACAAACAACCAGAACTGATTTGGTGCCTTCCTCCCATCCCATCTATCTAAAAAGTGTCCAGAATGTATTCATCTACCTTATATCTCTGAGGTTAAGATCTGAAACAGAAATAGCACTTGAATCAGTACTAGCTACTATCACAACAGGCTCCAAACTACGTAGTCTTCAATGCCAACCAACCTGCTCTTACATTATAATGTTAATACAAGGGTACAGATCTATGATTCAGTACTCTGGAACTATCCATGAGAGTAAACAGACTGTACCGGACAAATATTAGATGGAAATCTGGTTCTAAAATTTAAAAACAGACCAAAGCAAAGTGTTCAGTACATGTACACATTTGTAAAAATAGGTATACAGATTGAGAACTACTTAGAATATTGCTGTCCTATTGCTTTTCCTATTGGTGTATCCAAGAAATTGTGTGACTATAATGTCACATTTCATTACCAGTCCTTTCTAACTACAAGAGAATCCACTAAAACAAAGCAAGTCATAAGCTTGTTCTCCTGGGGAAGTTGAGCTGGGAATGCACCAATTGCAGCAGCCCACGGCTTATCGGTCCTCACGTAGAATGTGGCGCAGAATTGACTCCTGAGGGATAAATGAAGTGAAAATTTACCCACCAAATCTCATTCATCATTGGTCAAAACTCACGCTGTGATGTGTTAATACCTTGCACTTTCAGGTCTGTACCTGCCTGGGTAGTTAAATAAGCTCTCATTGTCCATCAGAGAAGTCCTAAGGTAAAAAGTAGAACATAAGGTAATATTTTTGAGGGGCTCTTCAGTTAAATCACGACTATTCCAATCTGGTATTCTCAAAGATGATTCATGGAGAAGGTGATCAGAGATGATTATAGGTCCTATTATATAGGACCATTATTAGTGTTAACTACTGTATTCAGCTCCTCAGCTGCTCCTTCAATTTTTCTAACGTGTTTTTTCCAATATAGATTTAAAAATGAGGCATCATATCACATAATTTTAAATCTCCCATTTAGATTTTGCTTCCATTTTTTGTGTGTTCCAATTTCTACTTTTTTCTGCCTTTCCCGTCATTAATGTTATTCTTGGAACTCCTAGACACAATTTCCCATTAGATGCGGCGTCTTTAGTGGAAGTGAGAAAATTGACATAGAATAAACTGGACTTTCCTTGCCTTCTCTGTCTTTATTTTCCACAACACTAACAGATATTTATATCAAACTTAATTGAGGGATTGGAGATCATTAAAACAAAACAAAACAATTGCACTATAGAAACAGAAAATTCATAGCAATGTGCTAAGTATGATATTTTGCAAGTCTAGGGAAAAACCATCAAGATATGTTAGATAGATTGCCATTGCCAGATTATCACTGGTGCTAACCAGGCTTCCTTACCCTAGGTCTCTATCTTTCCCATACTCTACTTATTCTAATCACTACTTTTCAAATTTGCACCTACCAGTGGGGATACTAATAATTGTCCCAGAATCCAATTTCTTAATATATATAATCTTCATATACTCGGTACACAAATGAACATAATTAGTATTTCCCTAAATTTGATACATTTGGCTTTGAGCAACATCCCAAAGAACTTCAGTGATAGACACTGACACACCAGATATATTTAAGAAGCATAGATCCTCAAAGTTTGAAGTCCTTGAAGATCCTTGTAATTATGAGAAAACACACACACGTGCAGGCATTGAGAGTGCTATTGGGACTGTATAGTCTAAATCCATAAATATTTTCCTAACCGGCTTACAATTTACAAGGATCTAATTTTTGGGAGCTTATCAAGGTCCACTAGAGCGTATCATTCTCCAGATCTCTCTGTTAAATACCTTACTAGCCTGTTCAAATACGTATCACAACCACAGATTAGCTGTGATATTGGCATTTCCCAGATATTTGTCACTGAATGGAGAAGGTTTCGTTTTTTTTTTTTTTTTGAACATCACCCTTGGATATGGGAATTTTGTGTGCACCCACTCTAAATCAAGTCAGCCTCGACAGCGAAGCTACTGATTTTGATGGCTTGCCCTGCCTCCATAAAACTACCATGCTGATGTGGCTGGAAGGGAGGGGAACTCACCTGAAGGAAAACACTGCAGATGGCCACTGTTTTTACCAGAGGTTTAGTGGTTTTCTTTGAATAATCACTTTCCAATCTGTTCTATGCCTTTGGTTGATTTCTGGAATCCTAGTAGGGTTGTTTTTGACATTATTGTCTAATTTCAGCATTGATTCTTAGAGGAAGAGGATTTGCTGAACTCCTTACTCTACCATTTCAGAAGTCCTAACCCCTTTCGCTCACTGAAAATATCCTTTAGGTAATTTGACATAACAACTACTGTTACACAATAATATGCGAAAATGTAACAAATTAGATAAGTAACTGAGATATCATCTTAAATAAACTATTATGTATTCATACGTGACTATCACTTGAAAATGAACCAAATAAAAAAAAGAAAAAAGAAAAAAGAGAAAAAGAAAATCAACCAAATAATCACTAATGTAAATCTTCTATGTTTTGTTCTATACTAAATATTATTTTTAAGGCTGTATGTAAATTAAGAAATAATATATTTTCAACCCAATGGGATTCAAAATGATACAGAATTATTTCTTCTTGGTTAATTATTATTTTTGTTCTTATCAAGTATCATTTAAATTGATCATACTGTTTTTCTACTGGATTAAATCTATATGTTTAATAAGTAGCTTATTTTAACATAGAGCAAGTTTTCTACCAATAACACACTTACTTTGATAACTTTCTTTGTCAGAAACTTCATAATCAGAAAATATGAATATCACTGATGAAATGAACATGCATTGTATGAAGCCAGAATGTAAGGGAACTATGGCTTTTAATTTTATGTGTGAACTTCTCTGGACTATGATCAGTTATGTGGTCAAACACTAGTCTAGATGTTTCTGTAAAGGTAGTGATTAACATGTACAGTTGGAGAATTCAGTAAAGCACATTTTCTTCTATAATGTGAATGGGACTTCAATCAGTTAAAAAATTTAAGAACCAAAAATGAGGTTTCTTAAAAAAAGAAAATGAAGTTTTCCAAAGAAAATTAGGCTTCATACTACAATATAAAAATTCTGCCCAAATTTCTGGCTTTCAGACTCAAGATGCAATTTTTTACCTAAATCTCCAGCCTGTTAACTTGTCCTGTGGATTTCAGATTTGCTAACCTCCACAACTGCATAAGCCAATTCCTTAAAATAAATATTTTCCATGTATATGTAAGTATATATATGGAATATATATATGGTTATATATTTATACATACATACATAAGCACACATATACACACATAAATATACACATAGATATACCGTTAACATATATGTGTATTACCTTATATTAATATGTGTATATATATATTAAATCTTCTATTGATTCTCTTTACCTGAAGAACCTTAATATAGGAACTATAAAAAGAAAACTTTTATTTATTAAACACTACTAAATACATAGAGCTAATTTTCAGCGATGCTTTAGTGGAAAATTACAATAGTAATTTTGCCTAGCTGTTTTTAATAATTTTAATCTTAAATTAATAAGAATTCATATTTATTTTATTTTTTAAAAGACTTTATTTATTTATTTATTTTAAAGATTTTATTTATTTATTTGACAGAGAGAGAGAGATCACAAGTAGGCAGAGAGGCAGGCAGAGAGAGAGGGGGAAACAGGCTCCCCGCTGAGCCATGAGCCCAATGCTGGGCTCGATCCCAGGACCCTGAGATCATGACCTGAGCTGAAGGCAGAGGCTTTAACCCATTGAGTCACCCAAGTGACCCTATTTATTTATTTATTAGAGAGAGACAGTTAGTGTATGAGTGGGGGAAAGGACACAGGGACAGGAAGAGGAGAAAAGCAGGGGCATTCTCCATTGAACATGAAGCCCAATGCTCAGTCTTATGACCTAGAGATAGATCATGACCCTGAGATCATGACCTGAGCCAAAATAAAGAGTTGGACACTTAACCAACTGAACCACCCAGGCACCCCATATTTGTTTTAGAAACTAATGCATTCCCTTCCCCTAGCCTTCTTGTGAAACATATCCCTATCAGGAATTAGAAAAAACAAACAAATAAACAAAAAACACCTGATATTTAGGCCTTCGTATCTTATTATATTGGCAATAATCAAGAATAAGTTGTGCAAAAAGTAAGAAATTTTCTGTAATACTTAGATGATGCCAAAGCAAAATCTTTTGAGCACTGGTTTCTCAGAATGGGGCTATTGCCCGAAGGAAGCTACACCAGGACTACCTGTGTTTAGCCTCACCAACCATAAGACAAAAGAGATTCTGAACAGAGAATGCAGGATAAAAACAATGATATGCCACCACCACTCAGGGTGGGTAACCACTAAATGGCAGTATCACAGGCCTGTTTCACTTGTCAGTTAAATGAATGAGAGAAAGAATGGGAGAAATATCAAGAGGAAGAAAGAGACAGCATCCACGTTGTTTCTCACTTCTCCATCTCATGGTAAAGGTTTAATCCTAAGACAGGAAATGAGGAAAATAAAGAAAGAACATGTGGACCAACTTCTCTGTAGAAACAACAAATAAGTTCATTTATGAATGCAGTATCACTTGAAAAAAATTCTCAAGAAACAAATTCCAAAGAGAAAAACAGACCACACTGCAAAGACTATATAGTACAGTAAAAGATCGTGTTCTAGCCTGAATATATAACAAGGGATCAAGGAAAAGTAGAAATAACTTTGAGATTCCTCAGGGAGCTCTCAAGAAAAAAGAATCAAAAAAAAAAAAGAAAAAAAAACTCTTAACTTTGCCAATTAAATATCTCCTGAATTGACATGCCTCATTTTTATGAAATATTTATCAATTTTCAAACACACAAAAACACACAAATCAGGGCATTGGCTTTGCTGTGTTATAATTATTTAAAAGCCAATGTGCTATTTCAGAAGAATAACACAAGGCAACATTTCACACAATATATTCTAAAATTCTCTATCATAATAATAGATTTTCTATGATAAAAGAATAAGAATAAGGAGGAGGGGGAAAAAAAGGAGACAAAGAAGAAGGAAGAGGATGAGGAGGAAGAAGAAGAGACCATTATGTTCTAAAATATATTCTTAAACTACAGCCATGATGAAGGAGATATTCTTTTTTCCATCCAAATGGCCAGAAAAATGTGTAAGCACAATAGGAAAACCACCAAAAGAGGCTAAATATCTCATAAAAGGCAGATGAAGAATTCCCAATGGAAGAGAATATTTTCCAAAGGATTGAAATTGATTTCCTATTTTGATGAATTTACTAGTGAAAATAATTCTATTATATACAACCTCAAAAAGGAGATGATAAAATAATAGAATGAGATCATTAAGGAGTTGAACTAGAGAAATAAATTGAGAACCAATCATTGAACCACCACGTACTTTCTAAATAAATTTGATAAACAACAATAATCTTTAATATTTATTTAGTAACTACTATATACCAAGAACTTTTATAATCACATTGCTTGTTTTACCACTTTTAGTCCTCACAATAATACTTCAAGATAAAAAACACTAGTCTCTCCATGTTAAAAATATTGAAACTTAAGACACAATTGGCTAAAAACCTTGCTAATATTTCCTTAGGATAGTACATTGTAAAGCTAGCATGCAAGTCTTGGTTGTATGTCTCCAGAAACCCTGCTTTTAACAAAATACCGCCTTGGTATTTGAATGAAGGAATAAATGAATATTTTGATTGAAATTAAATTATAAGGGGACAATCTGATGTGAAATTACCAGCATCAAAGCACATTCTAGTTATATTATTATTCAACTACAAAGACAAAGGTTGTTTCTCCAGGCATCCAGATAAGAAAAAAATAAGCATATAGACACATCTTTTGTGGACCAGGCCCCCTTTGATTAGCTTTTATTGTAAAATATTTGCTTCAGTGCTTCCAACTCATAAAATTGATTACCAACAATTTAATTATCTTATGAAAATTACATCAATAATTATTTCTACATTTATTTTATTTATCACTTTAATGTATACTGTGTCCCTAAATGTCATGTTAAGTAAAAGCAAACTATAAAGTTCCACTATACAAAATATGCTTTTAGAAAAAAAACTTGTCATGTTTTAAAGTTATGAACCTATTAAAGCCGATTTTAATGCTTTAATCCCAGGCGAATGGGATGAGTGAAGCAAATCCTGAACATTATAGTTACATAATGTTGTAAGATCTAGAAGTGCCTTTAAAGATTTCCAATCTATTCCCGTTTCATTGATGAAGAAATGTAGACCCCAAGTGGTAATTGACTTGTCCAAGTTTTCAAGGTAATAAATGGTACATCAAAGATTTAAACTTAGGTCTTCTGACTCTAATCTGAAACTAGAACAAATCTTGCATTTTTTTGTTTTAATGATACTGTATATATTTTTTAAACAACTTTACTCATTTTTTCCTGTATTTTGTTTATGGAATAGCTATATTTCTTTTCTGATTATAAAAGTAATAATTCTCACTTAAAAAAAACAAGCACAAAAAGATGAAAAATCACTGTGAACCTCTGCACCTAGAAGTAACAGCAAATGATTTTTACGGACAAATTACATAGGCAGTGCCAGAGTCTTATGTCCTATAACCTGATGTTACGAGAATAAAATATCCTGAACAAAAAAAAAAAAAAAAAATAGACATATAGACATTAACATGAAAAAATAAATGCAAACTTGCCATGAAATACTGAAGAAAAGATCCAGACTATTTTAATCAAGCAATTTGTCCCTGTATTATAAAAACATAAGGCAGAAATTCTCAACTGTCAATGAGTCAAGGAAATGCATCCTCCATGAGGGCTTCTTTTATAAACTAAATGATGAAAGAAAGAAAAAAAGAAAGAAAGAAAAGAAAGAAAGAAAGAAAGAAAGAAAGAAAGAAAGAAAGAAAGAAAGAAAGAAAGAAAGAAAGGAAGAAAGGAAGGAAGGAAGGAAGGAAGGAAGGAAGGAAGGAAGGAAGGAAGGAAGGAAGGAAGGAAGGAAAGAAAGAAAGAAAGAAAGAAAGAAAAAGAAAGAAAGAAAGAAAGAAAGAAAGAAAGAAAGAAAGAAAGAAAGAAAGAAAGAAAGAGAGAAAGAAAGAAAGAAAGAAAGAAAGAAATTGAAATGATGACTTCGAGTTATAAGAATCATGTTTAGGACAAAAAAAAAGAATCATGTTTAGGACAATGAATCTTGGAACACTGAAAAAATTAAATTAAATTAAAAAAAAGAATCATGTTAACAATACTCAAGATAATGAGTTTCTTTTGCCATAAAAGTAGAAACAAAAAAGTGACAAGACTTATGATTAAAGATCAATATATAAAAACACTAATGCAGGGGTACCTGGGTGGCTCATTTGGTTAAGTGTCTGCCTTGGGCACAGGTCATGATCGCCGGGTCCTGGGATCTAGCCCTGTGTAGTTGGCTCCCTTCTTAGCAGCAAGTCTGCTTTTCCTTCTACCTCTGCCCCTCCCCCTGGCTTGTGCACACACACTCTCTCTCTCTTTCTCTCCCAAATTAAAAAAACAAAACATAAATGCTGTGAAGACAAGATAAGCAACCAAAATCAAGAGACAGGAGAGAAGAAAAGCCCAAATCATCTTCCCTCTCAAATTGTCTAACATTGAAACTATCGAATAAGTGGTTTATAAAATAACTTCTTGATGATTTTCAGTGAGCTTTCTTTTTATATTTTAAGTGATCTTTCAGTCACTAATATATCATACCAAAGGAACTGTTATTAGAAATGTAGGAATTTCTTACATCTCACATGATAGTTTCCCCTCCTAAATTAAATAAAATTACATAAAGTGATTTGTCTTTAAATAATACTTCATTCTTATAAAGCTATTTGGTCTGTTGATATAAAATGTACATGTGTATACATTTACTTATCAATGCATAGATGTCTATAAGTCTGTTAACTAAATGTTAACTTACTGAGTGGTGGGATATGTTTGTTTCTTCTGTTCTTACTGCTTGAATTTCCTACTAATAGACATACAAATAAGGTAAAGAATATACCTGTCGGTATTAACACTAACTGAATACACACACAAATTATGTGTTAAAGAACCTCTTTAAAGAACATATTGTGTATCTCTTAGTTCTGAAATACGTGTAAGGTGTTTTTTATATCTATTTAACATTAAGCATTTACACTGCGGAAAAACATCCATGATGTGCCTGTGGCTGAAAGGTAACTTTTTTAAAAAGGAAGAAAGCAAGCAAGCAGAGTTATGCTATTCTTCACAAGTTTCAGAATCATATAAGAAATATGTAAAAATAGCATAGTTTTTTATTTTTATTTTTTACTTTTTTAAATTTTTTTTTCCATTTTCAAGCTTTTATTTAGTTTCTAATTAGTTAACATACAGCATAATATTAATTTCAGGTGTATAGTTTGGTGATTTATCCCTTGCATGCAACACCCAGTGCTCACCACAAATGCCCTCCTTAATACCCATCACCCATTTAGCCCATCCCCCCACCCACCCACCTCCTCTCCAGCAACCCTCAGTTCGTTCTCTACAGTGAAGAGTTTCTTTTACGGTTACCCTCTGTCTCCCCCGCCCCCATGTTCATCTGTATTGTTTCTTAAATTCCACATATGAGTGAGATCATATGGTTTTTATTTTTCTCTGAAAAACTTATTTTGCTTAGCACAATACTCTCTAGCTCCATCCATATCATAGTAAATGGCAAGATTTCATTCTTTTTTTGGCTGAATTATATATATATATATATATATATATATACATACACATATATATATGACTTCTTTATCTAGTCATCAGTCGGTGGATATTTGGGCTCTTTCCATACTTGGCTATTGTTGATAATGCTGCTATAAATGTCAGGGTGCACATATCCCTTCGAATCAATATTTTTGTGCCCTTTGGATAAGTATCTAGTAGTGCAATTGCTAGATCATAGGGTAGTTCTATTTTTAACTTCTTGAGGAACTTCCATTGTGTTCTCCACAATGGCTGCACCAGTTTGCATTTCCACCAACAGTGTAAGAGGGTTCCCCTTTTCCACAGCCTCGCCCACATCTGTTGTTTCCTGTGTTAATTTTAGCCATTCTAACAGGTGTGAGGTGATTTTTCATCATGGTTTTGATTTGTATTTCCCTGATGATGAGTGATTCTGAGCATCTTTTCATGCATCTGTTGGCTATTTGTATGTCTTCTTTGGAAAAATGTCTACTCACAGCTTCTGCACATCATTTGGGGGGTTGAGTTTGATAAGTTCTTTCTAGATTTTGATAAACCGTTTATCAGATATGTCATTTGCAAATATCTTCTCCCATTCTGAAGGTTGACTTTTAGTTATGTTGATTGTTTCCTTCACTGTACAGAAGCTTTTTATCTTGATGAAGTCCCAATAGGTTATTTTTGCTTTTGTTTCCCCTGCCTCCAGCTATGTGTCTAGTAGGAAGTTACAATGGCCAAGGTCAAAGAGGTTGCCACTGTGTTCTCCTCTAGGATTTTAGTAGTTTCCTGTCTCATGTTTAGGTCTTTCCCCCATTTTGAATTTATTTTTATATATGGTGTAAGAAAGTGGTACAGTTTCAATCTTCTGCACATTGCTGTCCAGTTTTCCCAGCACCATTTGTTGAAGAGACTATCTTTTTTCTACTGGATTTTCTTTCCTGCTTTGTCAAAGATTAGTTAGCCATATAGTTGTGGATTCATTTCTGGGTTTTCTATTCTGTTCCATTAATCTGTCTGTCTGTTTTTGTGCCAATACCATACTGTCTTGATCATTACAACTTTGTAATATAACTTGAAGTCCAGAATTGTGATGCCTTCAGCTCCTCTTTTCTTTTTGAAGATTGCTGTGGCTATTCCGGGTCTTTTGTGGTTCTACACAAATTTTAGGATTATTTGTTCCAGCTCTGTGAAAAATGGTTGGAATTTTGATAGGGATTGCATTAAATGTGTAGATTTCTTTGAATAGAATAGACTTTTTAACAATATTTGTTCTTTCAATGCATAAGCATGGAATATTTTTCCATTTCTTTGTGTCATTTTCAATTTTGTCTCATGAGTGTTTTATAGTTTTCAGAGTAGAGATTGTTTACCTCTTTGGTTAAGTTTATTCCTAGGTATCTTATGGTTTTTGGTGTGGTTGTAAATGGGATTTATTCCTTTGTTTCTCTTTCTGCTGCTTCATTATTGGCATATAGAAATGCAACCGATTTCTGTATATCGATTCTGCCACTTTACTGAATTCATATATTAGTTCTAGCAATTTTTTGGTGGAGTCTTTTGGGTTTTCTTTATAGAGTATCATCATTTGCAAATAGTGAAAGTTTGACTTCTTCCTTGTGGATTTGGATGCCTTATATTACTTTTTTTTTTTGTCTGATTGCTGTGGCTATGATATCCAGTACTCTGCTGAACAACATGGGTGAGAGTGGACATCCTGTTTTCTTCCTGACCATAGAGGAAAAGCTCTGTTTTTCCTCATTGAGGATGATATTAGCTGTGGGTTTTTTGTATACAGCATTTACGATGTTGAGGTATGTCCCATCTATCCCTACTTTGTTGAAGGCTTTTATCAAGAAAAAAGGTTGTATTTTTTCTATGACTTTTCTGCATCTATTGAGAGAATCATATGGTTCTTATCCTTTCTTTTATTAATGTGGTGCATCACTTCAACTGATTTGCAAATATTGAACCACAATTGCAGCCCAGGAATAACCCACTTGATCAGGGTGAATGATTCTTTTAATGTATTGTTGGATTCAATTTGCTGGTATTTTGCTGAGAAATTTTGTGTCCATGTTCATCAGGGATATTGGCCTGTATTTTCCTTTTTAGTGGAGTTCTTGGTTTTGGAATCAGGGTAATGCTGGCTTCATAGAATGAGCTTGGAAGTTTTCCTTCCAATTCTACTTTTTTGAATGGTTTGAGTGTTAACTCTTTTTTTAAATGTTTGGTAGAATTCCTCTGGGAAGCCATCTAGCCATAGACTTTTGTTTTTTGGGGAGGTTTTTGATTACTGATTCAATTTCTTCACTGCTTTTCAGACTGTTTACATATTCTATGTCTTCCTGTTTCTGTTTTGGTGGTTTATAAGTTTCTAGGAACATATCCATTTCTTCCAGAGTTCCCAACTGATTAGCATATAATTTTTCATAATATTCATAATATAATTGCATTTCTGTGGTGTTGGTCATGATTTCTCCTCTCTCATTTGTGATTTTATTTATTTGGGTACTTTGCCTTTTATGTACTTTTTTTTAGATCACTTGTCATAGTTAAATATGTACACTTGCTTATACAATTATTTAGCAGTATGCCCCTCCCCTCAATGGACTGTAAACTCATTGGAGTAGGAACAATTTGGTGTGAGAGTGAGCAAGATGAAAATTCGCAAACTGATTTTTCCATAAAGTAGTAATAATATTTATGCAAACTCTTCTGAGTCCTTTTTGTACAGACATGTACATTTAGCCAATTATCCCATTTAAAACAGGCTTATAAATTACAGTGATAAGGTCTGTCCTCAAGTTCTACTTTATTTTTTTATAGATTTTATTTATTTATTTGTCAGAGTGAGAGAAAGAGAGCATAAGCAGGGTGAGCACCAGGCAGAGGGAGAACCAGACTCCCCACTGAGCAAGAAACCCGATTTGAGACTAGATCCCAGGACCCTGGGATCATGACCTGAGCCGAAGGCAGATGCTTAACTGACTAAGCCACGCACCCAGGCATCCCTTCAAGTTCTAGTTTAAAGCAAAATTGATTTTTGTCTTCATTTCATGCTTATCACACCTTTTCCAAAAGCAATGAAACCTGTTCAAACATGGAATGTATTTTAAGTCTTAAAGCTGAAATTTTTCCAGTTACCAAGTAACAATGTTTAAAGAGAAGGATGCTTTGAAAAAATTGAGGAAGTTTTTTATTTAATAATAACTATATTCATGTTCTTTATATACATGTTTTCTCAGTATGTTAAGATACAATATTTAAGTAGCGAACATATGAGCAACACGTCTTTTCAGGGGTTGTTATCAAAATTTTTAACAATCGGCATGCTATAAACAACAAGAAATCAGAGTGGACACCTGCCATCATGCTCCAGCATGTCAGTGAGGACCCTTGCTATATCAGGCATCAATTCCTTCTTCCAGACTGTGGCTTCAAGGTAGGCGGGAGAGATTCTAGGTAAGAGCCCAAAGTAACCTGCATGCTGGGGTGGGACCTTGAGAGGGATGATTCCAGAACTGACAGTATCTGTTCACACTGGCTACTTGTTGCCCTTCAGCCTGGTTTATGAACTTCAGAGGTGAATTAAGATAAGTTGGACATATTTCCTGCCATGAAAAATTGTTAGTTCTTCAACGTAACTCCTTGGAAGGCTGGAGGATGAAGACTCTGGTTGGGCAGCCTCTGCCAGACAAAAAGTAGAGATAGTATGTGAGGATACAACAGTCCCCCCCACCCAAACCGGTCTACAATAGAGCAGATCCTCAATAAATTATTTTTGAATGAATGAATAAATGATGTTTCTTAGAAATGTACTCAAACTTCAAACATTGTGAAGAAAAAATTTTCTTGTAAGAAACATATACATACACAAAAATAAAATTTCTTTATATTAATAGAGGCATTTTTGAAGAAAATTAGAAAAATACAAATCTACATCTCTCTAGCCACATCGCTTTAATCACATTTTTTTATTATTCTGTAGTTTAGTTTATTTAATTCCATTTGACCTCTCTTGCTATGTGAATAAATATAGGGTGACAATGCTTTCTTCATAATCAAATGCACAGAAAATAAAGGATGAAGGAGGAAAGGTCATATACTGATAACACTTTGACACTAAGCAACCCTGCTTGATTGTATAGCTAAAGCACAATTCCTTCAGATGGGCCACTCTAGTTCATTGTTTTGACAGTTTAAGAATAATCACCAATATAATGTGTGCTCTACTTTAAAGCTTACTTTGGGCATAGGATACATTTCTTCAGCTACACTTGCCAAGCCAACTAAGTTTTATGAATTCCACTAATGAGAGCAAGGTGTGGGGAGGTAGGGAGTGATCTTTAATGGGCAAAACACATCTTACTTCATGAGATTCTGAGGGAGTGAAGAAACACTAGAAAATATGACTTAGAAACACATGCTACCAAGTATTTTCCTTGTTTTCTGTAATCATATATTTACTGTTTATTTATTTTTTTTAAATATTTTTTATTTATTTATATGACAGAGAGAGAGAGAGATCACAAGTCGGCAGAGAGGCAGGCAGAGGGAGAGGGGGAAGCAGGCTCCCTGCTGAGCAGAGCTCATGTAGGGCTTGCTCCCAGGACCCTGAGATCATGACCTGAGCCGAAGGCAGAGGCTTAACCCACTGAGCCATCCAGGTGCCCCATATTTACTATTTGTTATACTTACTCATTTATTTGCAAAAATTTGTACTGCAATGTGTGCTAAAATAGCTAAAGCTAACTTACAAACATGCACACCTTATAGCAAAGTGAAATGTAATCAGAAGTAAGCAAAAGAAAAAAAAAATTAGGAAAAGAAGATGAAACTTGAATAGTTTAATAATACAAGTTACATAATGTGAGTTGATCTGTACTTAAAAAACATAAGTCACAAAGTAAGTAAAGAACTACCTAACAGCTCACCTGACAAGGAAAAACAAATTTCAAGTTTAAAAATTCCCATATTTTCCTAGAAAATAGTAACTAGTCTGATATTTAAATCAAAGGTCATATTTTATTTTTATTGTAAAATTTTAAACTGAAAGTTTGAGAGCTTATTACTGGCTATGAACATTTTCCTGGATGAATAAATTAATGAACCAAAACAAACTGCTTATGATGGAAGTCACTTCATCATTTCTAATTAAATATGTTAAATATATGTTAAGTGACATGTAAATCATCTTTTAACATTTAGTACATTTCTTTTGTGATGTTATTTCGATTATTTAACTGAAATGAATAAAATTATTCACTTCTATCAAATTTTAAAAAAATTTAAGTCTCCTGTCAACTTAAATTCATATTATAAAGTAGGTTGGCTTCATATTTCAAGTTCTGTCATAGTCTATGGCATATTAATTTCTAAGGAGTACAATAGGACCTAATGCTTATTTTTTAATCTAATTTTCACTTAGTCATGGGCCTCAGTAAACTAGAAAGATTTCTATTTCCTCAGTGTGTTATTATCAGAGACACAAGGCATATAAATATACTGAGATAAAGTCATGAGTCCTTACTCACTTTATAGATATGGTGATTTCAGGGGAGATGTCTGAGTTACTAAATAGTTTACCATTATGTGACTATACTATGGTCGAAATAATCAGACTTCTACATAATGCATATCATGTCTTAGTATACCTTCACTTAACTGCTTGATTTGATTTTTTCTCCTCATATTCCCCAGTTGTTTGTTGACTTGCTTTTTCTCATTTCCTGAAAGTAGTTTTGTTTAAATTATACTGTTCCCTTAATACCATAATATTACATTCATCTTCATTAACTCAATCTCTCATAAGTTGCTTGTGCATATGAAGTTTGGCTACAAAAATCTATCTCATGGGGCACCTGGGTGGCTCAGTGGGTTAAAGCCTCTGCCTTCGGCTCAGGTCATGATCCCAGGGTCCTGGGATCGAGCCCCACATCGGGGTCTCTGCTCGGGGGAGAGCCTGCTTTCCCCTCTCTCTGCCTACCTCTCTGCCTACTTGTGATCTCTCTCTCTCTGTCAAATAAATAAAATATTTAAAAAAAAATCCATCTCATAGTTGTGACTTACAACTGTATCTAGGAACCACTGAACAACATGGATTACCTACTTGTTTCACAGGGTGAGAGTTCTTTTGCTTTATCCAGGATGAAGAAAATCCAGGACAAGAAAAACTCTGTCCCTGTAGCATTTTGTCCTTTTTTTTTTTTTTTTTACACATTTAGCATTCAGACTAATACACATATATATTGAATACTTAGTATCATCTCTTAAAGTTAGATTTAAGTATCTCAAGAAATGACCTTTTCTATGTTAATTTATTTATTCATTCAAGAAGATTTATTGAATGCACACCATCTCTAGAAATCATGTTAGGTACTTTGATAACTGTGAATAGGCTGTAAATTGAAAAGAGAAGTGCCTTCAAAGTACTTTCAAAGAGTGAATAAATGAGAAAATTGAAGAAATGGTATAATTTTATATCATTGCATTCTTGAAAAGTCTAGTACTAGATATACTTTTACATTTCTTACTAACCGTTCCTTATTTTTTAAAAAATTCAGTGTTCGTAACTGCATAAATGAAGGGTATTCATATTCTATGAATAATCTCAACAGAGTAAAGACAGACTACGATAGCTGAGGTGACCATCAAATTTATTGTCTAAATCAATACAGTTTGAGGGGCACCTGGGTGGCCCAGTCAGTTAAGCAGCTGCATTCCCCTCACATCATGATCTCAGGGTCCTGGGATGGACCCTTGCAGCGGGCTTCCTGCTCAGTGAAGAGTCTACTTCTTCCTCTCCCTCTGCCCATCCCAGCCACTCATGCTCTTTCTCTTTCACTTTTTTTCTCAAATAAATACAGAAAATCTTTATAAATAAGTAAATAAATATAATATCAGTACAATTTGAGATTGAAAAGAACATTATTAATAATTATGCCAAACAGCAGTTTTGAATTACGTTACTCAAGGCAAATCTGCACTTGTAGTTCTGGGATGTAGAGTTTTTCTGAGCTAGAAAAGGAATTTTTAGTCAGTTTTCTGATTCTAACCAACACACAAAACATTTTGCCAACCATATACATTAAAACAAAACAACAGTGAAGACAAAGTTAGGTAGCATTTTGAAGTAATCCTTATCCAAAAGAAGGAACAAAGTCATTTGAGAGCACTTAAAAGGAATGCAATCTACATCTTTTCCTGGAGAGTTCTGTGTAGTATGGCCCAGTTCCTGTGTTTGCTACAGCATTAAATGGAAAACTTGGAATTGCATGACTCATTGACTTCTTTCGATCATCACATATTCACAGCTCTCTCCTGTGTTTTTCATAGATTATTTAAAAATCTGTGGATCCTAGAATTTGTATAAAATGTTCAAATTATTTTCTGCATATACCATTTAATTAGTAATCACATGTGTGAATTAGAAAATATTTGAGCATTAAAGCTGTCTAGTAATGTAATTTTTAGAGAAAATATGAAATAGAATAGATACATCTATAAAGGAGACAATTTTAATAACCATTAAAACCATTTTAATAAAGCACACTATTTCTATTTGTAAAAATAACATACACTTAACCCTGACTTCTGAATGAGAACAAAAGAAATTAAGTGTAAATCTGAATCTACATAAATAATAATATTATTAGATTAAGGTTTATTGATAGATAATTCAATCCGTATATGCTATATATATATATATATATATATATATATATACATACTTCTGAGATATTTACTGGTAACTTAGTATCTTTTACGAATATTAAGATGAGCTTCAACACCACTAATTTTAGCTACACTACATAGCCTTCTTCCAATCATGCATGTCATAGGTTAGATATGAAATACAACAGAATTCTGAAAACTCAGAGTAAAAGAGGATGAAGATGTTTAATACTTATTGACATGAAAACTGAATGCTGGCAGACATTCTCAACATACAATGATATTAAGTTTATGCCTTAGCATTAGAATTATAAAATTTATGTTTAGCAGCATATCATTTTCTACTTTCTATAACTTATAATTTGTACAGCATTATGATTCTATAATATCATATAATTTCTCATTTTGTTTTGACAGAAGAAACAAAAAAGGGATAACATAATTCCTTATACAGGCCATCATGAGGAAAGCAATGCATCCTTCAAATTAAATATTTGTCTAATATTTAGTCTGTTAATAGTGGGCTTATAGCTGTATTTATGCATCTTTCTTCCAAGGACAGTTTTATTTTATTCTTTGATCACAAGAGGAAAATAAATACAAAAACTTTAATAGAGTATAAAACAGTGGTACATATGAACTTTAAACTCTACTATTATGCATTTCTTCTGAAACAGTTATCATCTGACATAGTAAAGATAAAATTGAAAAGTTGCATAAAAGTAAATAATTCTTAATTTATCAGACAAATACTTCTGAATATTAATCCTGAAAGATTTCCCTTCCCCTGCAAAACAACCCTCATAGTTGTTTAGAAACATGAATCCTTTATTACTTTTTTGTCCTAGTTTTCTCATCTGTAAAGTGGGGATAGCAATATCTCCTGACTTAGAGATTGATTTGGGAGTGCATAGGGCATAACCCAAAGATCTTTAGATCTTTTGCTGAGAAAACTAGAAGACAAGTGTTTTTTGTTTTCGTTTTTGTTTGCTTTTGGCCTTTTGTCACGTGAAGACATGAGAACTGGAAGTATCTAAATACTGTGTGTATTTGAAACCATGGGGAGAAATGCAAAGAGCTCCAGGATAGACAGGGATTAACTAGGGTTCATTTGTCTTCCTGCTTACAGTGTGGAATCTACTTTATATTCATTCCTTCCAGATAGGTTTCCAGAAACTATGTTCCTTTGTAAAGAGCCCATGTTCCTATGATCTTACCTCTGCTGTCTTAATTACTGTTCTGTTCTGTCCTTTTGAACTTAATCCCATCCCCTTTCCTGAGAATTTTCCTCTTCAACACAATCCCCCATTTAGCTGGCATTACTATTATGTAGATTTTTATTATTTTTTTTCTGAAAGATCATACTGGCACATGATTTTCATACTATGTCCTCTAATCTATTCGCTATAAAATCATGTGTATCAGGGACCTTACTAAATATCAAAATTCCCCCATTACCATTTTCACTAAATTTCTTAAATCTTTGTTTTTCAGCTCTTACAATGAAAAAACATTGACTAGCTTCTAATTACATGACAGTCTATGACAGCATTAAAAAAAACACAATCTATGTCTATAAGAATGTGCACCTTTTTTCCACCATTATTTGATGTTTGTTATTAAAATCTGCTAAAAGCATGACCAAGCATTCTCTTGAGAGTGACAGAAGGGACAGAAAAATGATTGAAAATTTAGATGATGCCTAAAATTTGAGCTTCTTTCATATTGTAATGGTGGCCCAGAAAGAAAAAATGATCACTACTGGAGTTCCCAGTTTATTTTAAGTGCCTTTCCCATAGAGTTGAAAGTGTTTTGGGTAATATCAGATCCCTTCACAACCCAGAGCCTACTCATCTGCAGCCTTGAACAAAGAACACTGAGTGCAAATAACACAGACAAAGATGACAAGAAAGTGAGAGTTTCAGATTACCATGGGGCCCTGTTCTGTTTACAAGTGGGGTGAAATTCCCATAGCTGGACGCACTTCTTTGAATTGAGGTGAAATAATTATCTCCAGGAAATTACTATTAAAATATACAAATGTTCAGCCCTCATTAACACACTGTCATAGTTTACTTTATCAAGTTAAAGAATTTGTGGTCTCAGGGTTCTTCAAATAAAAGGAAAAAATGTGAGTTTTGCCTCATGAAATTGCAAATATCTCATACACAGCACTGGGTGGAAAGGGAAGGTCTAAAAAGGATCCGGCGGTGAAGCTTGACCTCCTGAGGGTTGTGACTGAAGTATAAGGAACCATGATGCCTGAGGTAGGCAGACAGCAGTAAGTCTAAAACCAATTCTGATTTCTTTTCTGGTACAATTTCACCTGGTGTTGTTTCTGATATGGTCATGCTTATAATGTGCAGGGCGTGTAAAATGTCTCCTTTATTTTAAAGGGGGTTGAGGAAGAAGTTTGTAAACTTTACTATGCTGCAAAATTGCTATATGAATTTTCAAGTTTTCTGACAGCAAAGATGGCTAAACATTGGAATATGCTTTTAGAAAATACGGTAAAATATGTTTTTTTTCCAGAAGTTTTACTTTATTAAAAAATCAAGAAATACAACTCTGTATGAGTCTTCCTGAAGGCAAGGGATAAAAATAAGGACCTTTCAATATACTTTCTCTATTTAAAATAATGATATCATAAGATTATATAAACTTGAAGATATACATATGTATTAAATCTTGTTAATATTTAGATATATCAATGTAAAATAAACTAAGAAGATATACTTAAGAGACTTCTTTGCAATCACCTAAATCTGAAGTTAAAGTTTAAGAATAGGCCAGGCATTTCTTTGGCCCAGTAGAATCATAACCATTATAAAAATACATCTCAGTTGAAATTTTCTTTCAACATGCAATACCCAGACTATCTGAAGGTGTTTAAGTGAGCTGTAGTATCACGAGGGATGAATTTATGTTTTTCATTTTAACCTACCTGAGCTGGAGAATATCTGATAATTAGAGCAATTACTGAGCTTGTGCTCTTGTGATCATTCTTCACAGACGATGGTGGAAGAAACATTACAGTATATTACATTTATCTAATTACTTCGTGTGTCAGTTATACAACACTATTAAAAATATAATTATTACGCTTGGGTTTTTTTAATATATTAATTTATTTCCTAGATTTTTTTTCTCTTTCTTGCTCATAGATGTAATAGTTTGCTGTATGGTTCAAGTCATACTTTTCTGTTTTCACTTCTTTTTGATATTGAATTATTTACAGTATTGTTAAATGAAAACTGACAATATGTATCAGTGTTATCATCGCAACTCTTTAATTCTGTGAGATCTTATCCAAATTATTTTATGCTGGGATAGGAAATTAATTATTGCATTAGGGCAAGAGAATGTGCATTTTGAAGAAGAGGATATACTTTCTATTCTTCTCAAATTCCTAAGTTTAAATGATTTTCTTGACTTTACTTTTCCCCTGCTTGTGAATAATTATGTAAAAATAAGGACAAATTCTAGATTAGAGTATAATATACATTATTTAGGGCTTCTGGATCATAGTTCTGTTATCAAATGTTTCAACTGTAAGAGAAAGGATTTAAGTCACAGTCCAAGTCTATATGAAGAAATTAAAATAAATGGTGACTATGTGGTCCCAACCTCTCCAATTATGCATTTTGATAAAATACTAATTAATGCTTTAAGAGTTGAACTAACCTTTCCAAATGAAAATAAGTAACTTAGCATCATACCTACACTGAACCAAAACTATTATTTTGAGGGAATGACAATGAGAGACTCTATAAATTATTCAAAAATGTCATACTGATCACAGTAACTTAGTGAATGACAAAATTATCAAGTTTCAGAGATACGGATGTCTTTCCTCTTTTCTAGGTCAGTTAAACAGATATTACCATGTCAGCAAGAAAACAAATGCTATTTTTTTTTTCTTGTAAAGCATACAATGGACAAAAAGTCTGGCTAAAGGCCAATGTAATAATTGGATATCTCCTATTTCATTATTTGTGCTGAATTATCTCCTTCCTGTGACAAAGCATATTAATACAATGAGGATTTTAGCAGTGATTATATGAACAACTTTGAAAATTTTAACACTTAAAGACCAGCCTCCAGAGGAACAAGAAATTCAACATGTACCTGTTGAAAATAGCTACAGAGAAGCTGTCTTAGTTCATTCTGTCCACTGTAAGAAAAATACCATAGACTCAGAAAATAAGTTCTGGAGTCTAGAAAGCCCAAGATCAAGATGTAGGCAGATTAGATGTCTGGTGGAAGCCAACTTCCTGATTCATAGATGGCCACCCTCTCGCTGGGTCCCCATGAGGCAGAAGGGACAAGGAGAACTCTTTGGGGTCTCTTTTATAAGGGTACTAATCTCACTCATGAGGGTCATGTCCTCATGACTTAATTGCCTCCCCAAGTTTCTGCCTCTTAATATCGTCATCGCATTGTGGGTTAGGTTTCAACTTATGAATTTGGAGGGGAACACATTCTTCCTATAGCAGGAGCTAAAACCTGGCAGTGTTAATTTTTACCACTTATGCTATCTGTTACTACATCTTACTTTATCTCCTATTATCAAATCAGGATTGTGTATCCCCTCTTGCATATTTGACATTGCTTTTTATCAATGTTTAAGTTGATTTGCAAATTATTTAATCAACATGTTATTCCATTTCCTGTACTATCTAATATTCAGCTATCTGAACTAAGAATGGTAAATGAGTCTAATTCAGTCTAATTCAGTCTAATTCAGTTCTTTTCACCTATGACACTATAAAATACAATGAACTTCACTTCATAACTGCAGAGAAGTTACCCTAGTCTAAAAATTAGTGCAGTTGTAAGATGTCAGAGCTTTGATCTCTATTCACCAGTGGGATCAGGTTCATGTGTCTTGTCAATAAATTTAATTAAAGAGTTTGATATGTTATGATTAACTGATGTGCACTCCTAAGACTAGAGGAAGTATAGTGCTAAAATTATTTAATAAGCAGAGATGATGAAGAAAAGGTAAGAAATTAAATAACATTTTGTTTTAAGCCTTTTTTCAACATGATGGTTTTGATCTTTAAATAAGGAAACTGGGGACAGGTTGAAAGGTCATTTAATTAAGAGGACTCAGGAATGCTCAAAGACATTTCTTAATTTAAATATTGAATAACTTGACACAAAAACAGGCTTTATCTGAAATTATTTCATATTGTTTCTTATGGATGGCAATTAAAGAATATCATGACACATCAATTAATTCCTGCCATAAAACATTGAAGAATGCTGCACAATTTACAAAAGAAGTGGGAGACAACGAGTATGTATATATATACATAGGTAAAACACTTCCATAACCATATAATAAAAAACCTCAAAGACCAGAGTTTTATGGAGTTATAAGCTATGAGTAGAAAAATCACAGAGGTGGCCTGACAATTAACACAGAACAGCTCTACTGGCCTATTTTTTTTTTTTTTCATGTGCCCATATTTGTAAAAGGGTTTATAGGAAAGTGATAACTGTTCCTCATCTAATACTAGATGTTGTGTTTGGACATATTTTAAATAGTTTTCTATTTCATATTTAAAGCTATTTTTCTTCAATAAAAAAGCTATTTTGCTTTTCTGGATAACATGTAATAAAAGCGATCATTTTTAAAGATAACTAATTCACTACCGTGAATTGTAATTATGAGAATGACAAATTCACACTTTCATGATTCTGCTAAATCCAACTCTCATTTAAAATAAAGTATGTAAAGGGGCACCTGGGTGGCTCAGTGGGTTAAAGTCTCTGCCTTCAGCTCAGGTCATGATCTCAGGGTCCTGGGATCGAGCCCCGCATCGGGCTCTCTGCTCAGCAGGGAGCCTGCTTCCCCCTCTCTCTCTGCCTGCCTCTCTGCCTACTTGTGATCTCTCTCTCTCTATCAAATAAGTAAATAAAATCTTTAAAAATAAAAATAAAAAAATAAAGTATGTAAAAAAAATAAGTTGTACATGAAGAAACAACAAGTTATCAAACCCAAATCTGAAAATGCTATGTCCAATTTTCTAGATACTGTATCTCTTTTCCAAGTGTGGTATAGGAGTCAGTGACAAGGTCAAAAGTAGGACACATAATACACCAAAATGTCCATAAAATGTGAATCATGGAAACCCTAATAATTTTTTTGCCCATTAACACTTCTCTTGTCCTTTTAAACTTAGACTATTAGCGTTCTGATCACAATATAGGAAAGGACTCTGGCAAAACGATACTGCTAAGAATTTTCAGAATCCTCTAGCTGACGCCATAACCACAATGTAAACAATGCCACAGTAGGTTTTAAATTCAGGACAGAGTCAGCTTGCAATGCCGAGAATTCCCATTGCCAGTCGGGAATTCTGGGTAATAGTGCTTTAAATAATGGATGTAGTCAAAACAAATTTAGATACACTGATTACTTTAGCTTTCAGAGTAAGGAACTTTATTAGAAAATGTTCGTTTTAAGCACTGAAAAAAATCTTTAAAGTGTAAATAAGCCTTGGGGAGTTATTTCAACTAATCACACACTCTGAAAAGAACTGAAGCAGCAAAATTCCATGTCTGAAGTTGAGATCGATTGTCACTGTAGTATAGAATTTTATAGTCTCTCTGGAACAAAGGAAATATCACCTTTTAATGTGAAGTCATAATTTAATTTCTTAGCTGATGTAAAATATTTTGCTGACTTTTAATGAGCTCAGGAAAATGCTTAATATTTATATATGTCTTCAGATATTATATGTGTCCGTAACCTGAGCCAATAAAAATGGGTTGCAGGATTGGGTATAAATTAAATGAGATTAGTTTTTCCTTTCATTTTATGTATTTTAGATAAATAATAAGTAAGGTCTATCATAGGAAAAGGAGAAGCAAGAGTCATTGTTATCCTTTCCCAAAATATATATAGCTGCTTGGCTGTGGCAATATAGATTTGGGTACCAACTGATTCCCAAAAGTGTCTGGAAATGTCCACTGAAGACATTGGACCTAAAGATCTTAGACCTCCAGGATATACCATCTCCCTAGGTCAATTTCAAAATAGTCTGTTCATTGCCCCATGTATTAAAACATGTGAAAGTCATAATTACAGTAGCCTCAGAATATTCTAAATTTACATTTAATTATTTAATTAAACCATTTAATTTTTTTAATCCATTCACATTTTATAAGGTTTAAGTGTATATGTAGCAAAGATATATTTTTAATATTTCCTCCCTCATATTTAGAAAATAATTCAATAGTCTCAATTGACCTGATTTAATCAACTATTTTAACAAGTAAGAATAGTCTAGTTTTTGCATTTTTCTTTGTAAAAATATGGGACCATCATCAAAAAGGGGAGACCATTAAAAAAAAAAAAAGGGGAGACCATTATGTGGACCATGATCTATGTCAGGGTTTGCTATGCAAGTAAATCCATGGTCAGTTAAATTCTCCTGGTACATAAAATGAAAGAAGGCCAACTATAAACTAAAAAATGACCACCAGTCTCTTTTGGAAATGCAGTCATAACAGGAAAAGCCCACATACCCCCTCTCCAACTCCCTTTTTAAGATTTTTGGGGAAAAAAAAAAAGCATACATTTAATATAACTCAATGGAGAAGGATATAGTCATCACAAGAATAAAAGTAGTTAAGACTGGCATTGTACAAACCTGATGCAAGAGTGCTTGATTCATAAAAACGGAAAAGAGTATGTATATAGTTAAAAAACTTTTATATTTCCCTTCCATATGTTATGTTCACAAATAATTCATTTTTCGTGTTCAAGCGTAAAAGCCCAGCAGACACACGGTAAATGTTTTAAATTCTTTATTTTTATTTCAGTCATGACTGATAATCTTTCTTTTTAAAAATTCTGTCTACTCAGCCATCTGCAGCCGTACTCTGGAGTGGCTAACTACCATGTATTATGGGCCCACCAATTAGGGTCTTGTTTCCTTGAAATCCTAGTTGCAAATTAGAGCTTGACCACACTAAATAGGAGCAATTGTGTTTCTCACTTAGTTCAACTTCAACAAATTCTTTCCTAAAGCCACTAGGAAAAAAACATACAATTTAATCAGCCTTGAATCTGTAATAGTTTTCAGAAATGAACTTGGTACATTTTTTAATTAGTTTTATTTGCACAACTGCTAGCTATTGCTTTGATTACTCAAGCTGCCAAGTGCTGCTGAGTGTGGGTGGGCACCTTGTTTACTGGTATAGAGCAGTGTCTTCTCACTGGGTAACATAAATGAATCATTACCTGTGGGCCATTAATGCTTCAGTGGTCACAATGACCTCTCTATAGGCATTCCAAGCAAGGTAGGTAAAATCAACAAACACAGGACCAAGTCCATAGTAACCATCCTGTAGAGAATAGAGGTAATTATCTGGAAAATTCAGTACAACACATAAAATATTTAGGAAAAAACTTGGGATTAAAAAAACAACAAAAATTTCATCCAGTTCCCAACATTTGTCCCAAACTGTAATTAAATTGCATCTATTCCCCACTATCCTTGCATTAAGGTCAAAGACATTCTCTCAATTGTGATCTGTGTATATATCATAACCCAGAGCTTATTAAGAGGGACTGGTAAATATCTGAAGTGAAAGTAGAAAGTAGACATTTTAACAAATATTTCTCACTGTTAATCACTAGCACAAGGGACTTGAAGTTCAGATTTTTATATTTATTCTTAATCTGTGATCTATCAATGTGAAAAACATGTAACCATATTCACTACACGTCTATACAACTATAAAACAAGCCCTGATGCTTCTACTTCAGTCTTACATTTTTAGCAGAATGATTATATCCATACAAAGAGGCCTAAACACAAAATCCTAATAGAGATAAGGCTGAAATATACATTTCTTATGTCACACTTATATATTAAAGAGAGCTGGCATTTTTACTCTGTTGTGTCTTGCAATGAATGAACATGTGTTTCTCTGCATGTATTTATACCTTTTTTTATTTCTTTCTTCACTGGTGTCTAGTTTTCAGCATAAAAGTCCTATATGTTTTTGTTAAAGTTATACCTAAGTATTCAATTTTTTGAGCAATTGTGTTACATTTTTAATTTTAGAGTCCACATGCTAATTGTTATTATATAAAAATATAATTGATTTTTGAACATTTGTCTTATTCTTCAAAGTTGCTGAACTTTATAAGTTCCATGAGCTAATTTATAGATTTCTTAGTATTTTCTATATGCACAATCATATCATCTGCATTAGAGACAGTTTTGTTTCTACCTTTCCTATACTTATGCTTTTTAGTTTCTGTTTCTTGCATTATCGCATGGGCAAAAACTTCCATTTTTATGTTAAATAAGGGTAGTGAGAGCAGATATTCTTGCCTTTTTCTCAATCTTAGAGAAAAAACATCCAGCTTTTCATCATTATGTATAATGATAGGTACAGGAGTTTTTGATAGATTTTTCTTTAGATGAGTGAGTTTCTCTCTTTTCCTATTTTTCTGAGATTTTTTTCTTATGAATAGGCATTGAATGGGGATCAAATATTGTTTTTTTTTTCTGCATTGAGAGTCTGGCCATGTGATTTTTATTCCCTTCCTCTCTCTCCTCTTCCTCCATGACTATAATGACAATAATGTGAGCTCTCTTATAGTCACAGAGGTCCCTAAGGCTTTTTTTTTTTTTTTCCAGGACATTTTGTCTCTGATATTCAAATGGCAATTCTATTGTTTTATCTTACACCTCATTATTTCATTTGTCCTTCTGCCCTTTCTATTCTCTTGACCCCATCTTTTTAATTTCTTATATCAATTATTGTTATGTTTTAGTTCTAAAATTTCCATTTGGTTTTTCTTTACATCTTTTATTTTGTTGATGCTTTCTATTTTTTACTGAGATTATATTTTTGTGTTTGTTTTAAATGTGTTTGTAATTGAATTGAAGCATTTTTATGATGGTTGTTTAAAGCAGGGTGGGGGGTCTTGGGGGGTGGGAGAGGGAAATGAAACAAGATGGGATCAGGAAGGAGACAAACCATAAGAGACTCCTAAACTCAAGAAACAAACTGAGGGTGGCTGGGGGGTAGGGGCAGGTAGGGATAGGGTGGCTGGGCTATGGACATTGAGGAGGGTATGTGCTATGGTAAGTGCTGTGAAATGTGTAAGGCTGAGGATCCACAGACATGTACCCGGGGGCAAATAATACATTATGTGTTAATTAAAAAAAAAAAACAACTATATCAGATAATTCTATTATGTTTGTCATCCTGGTTTGGCAGCTACTGATTAAGTTTTTTCATTTGGTTTTAAATGAAAGGGTCTTATACCAACAACCTTCTTGGTTCTTGGTATAATAAGTGATTTTCTACTGAAATCCCCATACTTTATATATCATATTATGATATTCTGGATTTTATTTAAATGTTATATTTTGGCTGAATTATTCCAGCAGGGTGGAGAGTAGTCCACCTTTTCACTGTCATATGGTATAAAAGTTCACCTTCTCACCTGCCAACTTTGACACCTTAAGTAGTAGGCTTGTCACTGCTAGGTAGAGGCAAAGTTCTGGCTCCTCCACTAAACCTTCACTGATAATTCTCTGATTAGAAGAAGTGCCTTGTTACTGCTCTCTACATGGTTTCCACTGATGCTATGGGGAAGTGATAATGATGGCCTCTTTATTATCGAGATGTGATGAAATACTTGTCTATCCAAGAGGCTTCCTCCAGCCTTCTTTTGTTATCCCAGTGATGAGGGGAAGGAGTGCCTTATCCTTACTAGTTGAGCATACAAGTCCAGGCACCCTACTCGGCCTTTTGTAATACCATATTGGGGCATTAGGGATGACTTGTCACTACTCAGCCACAACAGTGGATGTCTATGATTCCCACTTTGCCTTCCCTGGCATTGGTAGGGGTTCACTGTGGGTTTTTTGGAGTATAGTGGGGTAATTATCTAAAAGTTTTTGTTTTGCTAGGGTGCCCCTTTCATGGTCTGTTGGCTGAAGAGAGAGGCTTTTGTTTAATCTTTCTGCCAGCATCTGCTGGCATTTTGGATTTGCTAGCATCTTCGGCTTCAAGCCTGAGATATATGAGGCAAAAATAAAACCTAGGAAATTCACCGTCATGTTTTTTCCTCCATCCCATTGGCTCTAGCCCAACAGTCTTCTCTCCACCTTTCAGTCTTCTAATGTTTGCTTTATGTATCAGCATTATATTTGTTTAGTTACACTTTGGTTATACTCGTTAGCAGGAATAAAGAAAATTGTGTTTATTCCATCTGAAATTCTGGAAGCAGAAAAACTGAGTTTCTCTTTTGGGGAGTAAATTCAAAGATCATTTTTGAGACACAGAAAAATAGTGTCTCATTATTTATAATCATATCCAAGTTGTGACAAAAACAGTGCTTTCTAATATAAGTTGATGAAAAATATTAGGATCCAAGTATCCAGTGAGAAATAGGATTTAGAGAATGTAGTTATGCTGCTCAGAGAATGGAACAGGACCAGAAATTTTCATTTGAATGCTGTTTGCATATTAGTAGTTGGTCAGTTGTGGAAATGACTGAGATTGATAAGGAAAAAAGAGAGCAAGAAAAAGAAAACAAAATACAGAACTTTGAAGACAGCAGCGAAACGATTTGAGAAAAATAGTAACAAAGAGATTTGCTATTTTTTTAAATCTATGCAGTGTATTCTTATATTCTTCTCTAAACACAGTTTTGCAAATACATACTAAAAATTGATAGGCACTCTTTATGATCAACTAGGATTTTTACTTCAAATAAATGTATATAACCTATTTCTCAATCTCTTTATATTATGGTGCATCGTTTAAGCAGTTTGGTAATATGACATCCTGAAGGTGAAGGCAGAATAAATTTGTTCAAAATTTACTTCTTTTTATCTTGAAAACTGAAATGTTTACTCCTCACATCAATAGCAAATAAGTACCCTTGATCTTGAAATCAGCTGTAATTCTCCCGATACACAAATACAGTGAAATGAGAATCATGGTTATTTTTTTCCTTTATGAAACTCCAGCATATTGGCCCTAAAAGCATACAATTTTATAAGCCAAAAATGACAAAGAGACCAGGAGAGGGGATGACAGCAGATGAGAGAGGTCAGTTTAATTATACAAGAGTAAACCAGTTTAGACCAGTAACTAATATAGAAGTATAGGAACAGTGAAACCTGAATGCTAAGGGAAACACCAGAAAGAATCAAACTGAACTGCACTGTGAAAATCCAGAAAGTTTCAATTATTAGAGTGATCAATACCTCAAGAGTCAGGGGTAAATGGTCGAGGTAAAAATAGGACAGTTACTTAAAAGTCTATATAGTCTATTCTAGAATTCCTACGCACTCCCAAAATATTCAGGCAATTACTACGGTCTAATCTAGGATAAATTTTCATACTCTCCCTCAGAAATTATCATATGCCCATGAGATTGCTTAAAAGGAAGCTCTGTTTTTATTTAGTTTATCCACATACATAAAGCTCCAAATTATATTGAAAAACTCACCAGAAAGTTAAGTAAATTTTTTTATCATAAAAGTCAAGAATGAAAGAAATAAACAAAAAGAACAGAAATAACCAGAAGCAGAAATATGTCAGCTAGCAAAAACTATATTTTATAACTAATAGAGTATATATATATATATATATATATATATATATATATACACACACACACACATACATGCACACACATACACAATCGCATGTATCATAGAATTACATATATAGAATATATATATGTATACACATAAATATGATTTGTATATACATTTATAATGTAAATATTATAAAGAGGAATGTTTATATATATATATGTAAATATATATATATCATCTTCAGAGATCTAACAGACCATATTGCATCTATAATGTATGAACAAGATACCATAAAATAAAAAAACAGAATTTTCTAGTTCTGAAAATGAAACTGAAAAAAATATTATAGGGAAATTTTAACAAAACTCATTAGAACAATTCAAAAAGAAAATTCAGGAATCACCAGAGACATAAAACAAAAGGAAAATAGATGAGAAAAGGAGAGAAAATATAAAATAAAAGAATAAGTTTTTAAAAGTTCTAATTTCTAACAAGTTTAAAACAAAAACAAAGCATAAAAATGGAGGGGAAATGATCAAAGAAATAATTCCAGGACTTTAAGATGCATTTTTATGTCAAGAACCCATAGAGTAAATGCCAATGGCACATTCCAAATGCACATTACACATCATTATGAAATCAAACCCCTGGAATAAAGATAGAATCCTCAAAATGTACAGAGCAGAAAAATAAAAAAAATAAAAAGAGGAAAGAAAGAGAGAGAGGAAGGAAGGAAGGAAGGGAGGGAGGAAAAGAGGGAAGAAAAACAAAAACAAATGTCATATAAAAAGAATCAAGAGGAAGAATGGAATCGATCATATATGTATATATATACACACACACATATTTATCTATAATCTATATACATATATAAATATATATACACCTATATATATCTTGAAAACATCTATAATCTGACAGATCTTAAAGACAGATCTTTAATCTGTGTAAAGGTGGATAAATAGATGATAGATAGATAGATAGGTAGATAGATAGATACACACATGCACACACACAGATATGGAAGGTTTTAAAAAGTTTATCTCCCATATATCCTTACTCAGAAATTTCCTATAGAAATTGCTCGCTCACCAAAACAGATTTGAGGATGGGGGGATATGAGGAACCAAGAGAAAGAGAAACATAAGATTGACTTAACAGGATCCAAAACAAGAATGAAGCAAAAAGAGTGCATGTCTTACTGATTTTTTAAATACAGAATCATTAAAACACTTTCAAAGGAAAATAAATAGAAGGAAGGAAGGAAGGAAAAGAGGGAGGGAAAGAAAGAAAAAGAGAGAGAGAAAAACAGGAGGGAGTGAGAAAGGGAGGAATATGAGGGGAAAAGAAACAATATTTAGCTAATTGTTAAATATATTGTATGTAAATCAGCCCTCAAAAGATGAAAGTTGTTCATGAGGGGTTAAGTATAATAAACGTAAAAGCTGTAAATGCATGCCAGAAGAAGTCATAATAATAAGCTTATACTTAATGATATATCATATGAATATATTTATGAGTTGAGTGGCTTAAGATAGGAAGTGCATGACAAAGAAAAATCTTAGAAATTCTCCCTGTTTCAAAGGCATTTAGGCCTAGCCTGCACTATTTTTTATATCTTGAGGCAAAAAATGACTAACCTGTATTGGAGCTACTTACATTCCAGAGTGTTGAGACATGTCAGTTTTCTTCAAAATCAGGTAACTATTACTCAGGGGAGTGTGTGACAATTTTCTGTGGGATATCAGCCGTGGATACTTTTTTCAAGTATTTAGTTCCAGATTCTCAATTTTCATATGTATTATTTTCTAAATTGACCTGCCTGAAAGTTTATAAGCTGTACTTTCCCATTTGCCCTGCCACAATCCTTCTTTTTCCCTTTATAAAAGAAAGGCAAACCATTATGTATTCCAATTTGTTAATATGGTTCATTGTCCTAACATGTAAAAATCTTCAAGACACCAAGCAAAGAGACAAATACAAACATTGCTGATCCTGCTGTGAAAATTAATGGCAGGGTAACAAATGTTATTACCATTCAAGAGGGTTCTAATCCTTAAATTTCAACAAAATTGATTTATTTAAACTTTTAAACTTTATTAAGTTGACAGATAGTAAATCATGAAAACTACTTTTAGAGCATATAACTCTTTTATTCTGACTATAAAATTCTGTGTTATAAAAATAATTAAGTGACATCACTGTAAAAAAAAATATATCAGCCCAGTATTATCCAACTTTATATTTGAAACATAGTTCTTAAAATTTTCATAAAAAAGATTAGAAATAATATTAATGGTAAAGCCTGAATCACTTTATCAAAAGTAACACATATCCACAGATGACGTGTAACCTATTTAGAAAATAAATAAATAAAAAGGACTGGGTGGATGCACTTCTAACACAATGTTAATTGGTTCATTTAAAAATTACCTTTAGGTTTTACGTCTGGTAATGATAGAGTAGGTGGTTCAAACCAGTCTTCTCTCTTTTAACAACTAGACAAGCTGAACAAAATGTTTAATGTAACTTCTTGAAGACTGTTTGAAGGCGTTAGCAAGCAACCAATGCTGTGAGGACTTGTGAACCAAGGTCCAGGAAGGGAGAAAGGCCCAGAGAGGTGAGCTTATCTTTTAGGGTAACTTCCAACTAGAAAACAGTTATCTGTTGAAATGAAAGCTGTATGAGAAACTCTAAGGAGCTAAGAAGAGCTTTTAATAGACTTGCTAGATTGAGGGGACAAAATTGAGATTCCAGGGCCTGACAAGGAAAAGTTTCATTATTAATAGCGCTCTCTTGAATCTCGTCTTCTCTTGAACTCTTAATTCTCTCTTTTATGTCTTAATACAGTGCTGTCAACATAAAATAAAAGGAGCAAGATAGGGCAACTCAGGACACCATATGCTGAGGAGAAATGGGAAAGGTAATACATGGGTAAATCTAAATTAATATGTACTTCATAAAAAATAATACAAAGAGAATTAAAATAAGGAGTTAACATATATGTCAACAATAATATAAAACATTTGTCAATAGTGACCATATGTTAGGTCACAAAGCAGAATCTCAATAAATGCCAGTTTGAATCATAGTAAAAATGTACTGCACACATTTTTTAGTAAGGAAATTGTGTGCTAATTTTCAAATGCTTTGTGTTAAAACTTAATATTGTTTCAGACACAAAATGAATATAAAATCTTCTCATTCTAGTCAGTAAACAAATAATATAACCTGAAAAATGAAAAAAAAAAAAAAAGGATGGATACTTACCTTTACTAAAGATATATCACTATTCTTACTTTTAGATATGGAATAAAAGTTTCTTTGACAGGGGCCCCTGGGCAGCTCAGTCAGTTAGGCATTCAGCTCTTGATTTCAGCTCAGGTCATGATCTCAGGGTTGTGAGATTGAGTGCTGGGCATGGAGCCTACTTAGGATTCTCTCTCCCTATCTCTTTTTGCCCCTCATCTCCTCCCTCTCTTAAAAAAAAAAAAAAAAAGTTTATTTGACAATCACTTCTTTCTATTTCAGTCTGTTTATAAACAAGCCTGTATTTTTTTTTTTTTTTTTTGGATACTGGATAAACTAATCAGGAATTATAAGTCTATATAAAAAGAAATATCTGAAAATTATTCTTAATTTTTTCCTTCATTAATTTGAAGTACCAATTCTCCAGCTTTTCATCTTATTCCAAGACAAACGATACTTGGAAAAAAAAAACAATGAGCAAGCTAAACTTATTATCTATGATAATTAGATATTTTATATATATTTAGAATTTCTGATACAAATTTTGGGGGGTATAATATCTAAATCCAATGAGTATTTGCTTGTCCAAATTAGAAATTGGCCTTGTTTCCCATTAAAGATAGGGGAAACCAGATGAACAGAATGCCGAAAAGAAATTAAATCAATCAAATTCCAAAAGTGTGATTTATGAAATTTGAGATAAGTGTTTACAAAAAGTCTCAGGGTACTTTATTATTAAATCTTAATTTCTAAAATATAATTAAGCGTCTTCACAAATTGTATTAAAGAGAAAAAGCAAAAAATTAATATGAAAACCACTTGGTGGTTATTAATTGATAAACAGAGATATAAGTAACATATTGGGTTAAAGTTGCTTTGAGAAGAATAATACACATTATTTAAATGTGATCTCTTTAAGGATAAAGCTTATCTCTTTCACCTTTCTTATAGGATGCAATATCATTCATGACCCTGTAGAAATACTTATTTTGACAAGTTATGCTAATTAGTCCTGGGAAGGTTTGACAACTTTGATCAACCTCCCTCCCCCCATCTCAATTATTATTAAAATACTTGGGCCTTTGTACTACTCTAGTAACTAGATTTCTGTGACTTCTCTTTGTACCTCTCACACCACGCTGCCTTTAGGAGAAAGACTGGTCTACCTAGAACTATATAGAACTCTAGTTCTAGAGAACTACAGGAAGTCATATGCAGATGAATAACAATATTTGAAATAATTTCTATGATGTAGTGAGGACCAACTCTGCCACACATTTATAAGATACCTTGTGTGAATTCAGCATAGCCTCATTACAAAACTGTGAGGTAGTAGCCATGCTCTCCGTTTACAAAACCTAAAACTTATAGCAAGAAGGTCAATTGTTTGATATCATGCAGCTGCTGTGGAAAGTGGCATTTGAATATTTCTTATCCATCCCCACAATTCATGTACCTAATTTCTCCATAAAACTGCATAGAAGAGACACCTGGCTGGCTCGTCAGCAGAGCACTCAAGTCTTGATTTCAGGGTTGTAAATTCAAGCCCCATGTTGAATGTAGAGATTACTTAAAAATAAAATCTTAAAAAAAAAATACTGCATAGGAAGATTAGTCGCTACTGTGCTACCTCATCTCTCTGGACACAGCAACTGAGTCGGGGATGGATATATACAGTTAACACTTGAACAACATGGGTTTGAACTGCATGGATCCACTTGATATGCAGATTTTTTTAAGACAGTACAGTAAGTGTATTGTCCTTACTTTTATAACACTTTCTTTTCCCTAGATTATTTTAGTGTAAGAATACAGTAAATAGTACATATACGAAATGTGTGTTAATCAACTGTTTATCAGTAAGGCTTCTGGTCAACAGTAGGCTATTAATAGCTAAGCTTTTGAGTCAAAATTTACATCTGTATTTTCTACTGTCATGGCCCCTATCCCTTGCATCGTTCAAGGGTAAATGGCATATGCAAACGAGTAGTTTTTAAGGTGAACTCTCACAAAGTATCTCCTGAGCAATAGCAGTCCTTACCTGGCAATGACTATCAGAAGTAATCAATTCCTTTCTTTGATGGATTTGATTTTTTTAAATATCCAATTCAGAGACCACAGCAGGAAATTTGAATATGCATATATTTGGCAGGTGGTTGGGGTAGTTTAAAATGGAGACTTTTTATTTTCTCTCTAAATTAAGAAGCACAAAATAAATAAATAAATAAATAAAGAAGCACAATAACTTGTAAAAAACAAAGATAAAGTGGTTGGTTCAGATATTTGAAAGAGAAAATATTTTAAAATAGCACAGAGACTGAGAGAGTAAACCAATTGAGAGAAATCTTGTGGAATTGTTGAGCAGTTTAATGGTCTCTGTTAAATATAATGAGAATAACTTTACAGATGCCTTGTTGAGTGATCATCTTTTGTAATCCTTAGTGATTCAGAAGTGAGTGTGGACAAAATGGAAGTAGATAATCCTCTAGAAATGAGGTTTTATTTATTTTTTTAAGATTTTATTTATTTATTTGACGCAGAGAGAGAGATCACAAGTAGGCAGAGAGGCAGGCAGAGAGAGGGGGAAGCAGGCTCCCTGCTGATCAGAGAGCCCGATGTGGGGCTCGATCCCAGGACCCTGAGATCATGACCTGAGCCGAAGGCAGAGGCTTTAATCCACTGAGCCACCCAGGCGCCCCTAGAAATGAGGTTTTAGCCTTATAGGAAGGATAGACTAATAGATACAGGGATTTAACACATTGGGTAAATAATAAATGAACTTACAGGCAACTTAATATAAGCATAATTTAACAATACATTGTTGTAGGCTCTAAAAAATTAGAAATTGTTTTCCTCTGGAAATAAAATGTGTTTGATTTCTTCTTGTATGAAATGAGTAAGGAATTAGCAATAGATGACAAAAATCCTATCTTTGGCTTCCTTTGCTCCCTATCAAATGCATTGTTCCATAATACCAAGGTGTTAACATTGACTCCAGTTCTTTCCATAAAGATGGGATTCTCTCAGTTTCTGAATGTTTCTAGGCCCAGAATTGATGTGAATGTATCAATCATGTGGTTACATGGCAGTTCTCCTTCCAAGCCTTTCAGCTAATTCTGTCCAAGCTGTTAGACCTGTAACCAGAAGTAGGTAAAGTGCTTACATCCATTTCATAGTTTCCCCCAGTGTATAATATGTGGCTCCAGGTGATATCCTGTGATTTTTTTTTTTTTTTACTTCTTTAGAATGATAAGACATATGTTCCCTTGTATTTATTTTATAACAACTTGAAAAGTGAGGATGTTTGAGTTTTAAAGAACTTAGATATTTCCCATAGATTTTTTTTCAGTGAAGAAAGTAATATATGTTGGTTAATTTTGTTTAAAAACAATTGACAATAATCACAGTCAGTTAACTTCATTTGAATGAGAGGGAAAAATCATTACATGTTTATGTCAAGTGATATTAAACCCGTGTGAGAATTTGTTCAAGGGTGTTCTAAAAGTGAATTGAAGACAAAAAGTGTCTGATAAGGAGAAAAAGCACCAAGAGGTTAATGGACTGGATGTCCCCAAGAAGTCAAAGATGGGTGATACTTGGGTTTTGAGAAAATAGTCTCTTGGGATCTGAAAGTGTCTGATGTTAGAGCTGGAACATTTTAAAGTGATTACAACTTAGAAGATGTGAATGTGGGAATTGATGGCAGATGTTGAAAAGGAAAATTTATTGAGGTCAAAGAGCTGAGAGACCAGGGTTTGAAAGGATCATCCATGTCTTGAACTTATCTAGACTTATAGCAGTTCTTAAGACGAAAAATAACTAAGCCAATATCTTCATTTAGTAAATGAATACATGCATGAATTAATGAATGAATGGCATTGTCATATTCTGAAACTTCAACTAGGCTGATATCTGTTGAATAAATCTACTTTTGTACTTATTGAGTAACAAATATCATTAATTATCTGAATGATTCTAATAGCCTCCTAAATGGACAATGTTCAGATTTTTAGCTCTTTTCAACATATTCCCCAAGCCGGCATCTGTTGTTTTCATAACATCCTTTCTTCCAAGATGACTTCCTGCTTTCAAAATATAAAACACAATACCCTCCACATTCTAGTTCTAATTTAATTTTCCATTATTGTAGTCCTCCTTTTCTGTCTCTCTATTAAACATCTATTACTTGCTTTTTATTCTCAGTGGACCACATAACACTTTATGCATTTTGTAACATCTACTTTTTTTTTTGTTTCTCTCTGCATCCTTGGAACATTCCTCTACATGCATCTATCTATTCATTCAAATATATATATTGGGCAGCGCCTGGTTGGCTCAGTCGGTAGAACATGTAACTCTTGATCTCAGGGTGGTGAGTTCAAGCCCCACCCACACTGAGCACAGAGATTATATATATATATTGGTTTTATGGAAGGCCAAAGAAGTCTTGAGGAAGAAAGAGGGTCTGAAAAGTCTCTGATGACCAGACTGGCAACAGATGAGCTCAGGAGATAGGCTGAGTTAAGATAAGGCAGTTGGAGTTATTAAAACTGAAATAGGAAGTATGTGAGGTGATTTAACAAGTGACATGATCCGATTTACTCTTTTGCTCACATTCTCTAAAGAGTACAGAATGGATTGATAGATGCAGGAAATGTAAGGCCAGCAGTGACAGTGAAATGAGGACATGCACATGCTTTGAAGAGCTCCTCAACAGCGCTTGCTGTTCATTGATATGTAGGGGGTTAAAAAAAGGAAACAATCAAAGATATGTAGGTTCTGACTTGAGCAGCTGAGTAACTAGTGGTGCCATTTAGTGAGAAAGTAAGACTGATGGAGGGGAATCTGTTGGAACTATAATAAGTCAAAGGCTTGGCTTTGGACTGTTAAGTTTGAGATGTCTGTGAGATATCCAACAAGACATCTCATGTAAGAATTGGGCATGTAGGTCTGAAGCTTAGAAGGAACACTGGCTTTAGGATATGGATATGGATATGGATATAGATATAGCTCAAGACATAGAATAAAATATGTGTATATACCTACACACATATACATACACTTTCATATAAAAGTACTCACAATATGTATGTATATGTATATACATTCTATATCCGTATGAAGATATGCATGTACATATGCATGTAAGTATAATGTGTGTATATATGTACTTGGCAACCACAATGTCACCATCCAGATGATACCTAACCATAATAATGAATTATATTACCTGTTATATTTGTATATCCCTACAATATTTCCACCTCTGTACTACTGCTGCCCATTGTAACATTTTTCTAGCACTAATAGTTTACCTCATATATAGTTCATTGTATATATTTATATCACGTGGTAACATACTTCTTTTTGAAAGTTTGTAATGTTATTTTTTTCATATCTTCTATATTGCTTAAATTTGTGTGGGACTTCTGGGTGGCTCAGTTGAGTGAGTGTTTGACTCTTGATTTCAGCTCAGGTCATGATCTCAAGGTCCTAGGATGGAGCCCCACATCAGGCTTCCTGCTCAGAGGGGAATCTGCTTGTCTCCCTCTTCCTCTCCTTCTCTTCCTGGCCCCTTTTCTCAGATAAATAAATAAATAAATAAATAAATAAATAAATAAATAAATAAATCTTTTAAAGAGTTTGGGTGTGCGTGTGTTTTCTATACTATATATGATTGAATTAAGTTTCATAAAATTTAAAAAAAAATTTAAAAGTTTCATAAAATTTTTGTTTTTGAGCTTTTCTGTCCAATAGTATATACTTTTTCTGCTACATTTGTTAAACATGTTTTCTTTATATTAATTTATTTAACGCAGCCATAAATGTGGGCAATGTGGACACACATTGTATTTTTTTCTACTCAATAGTAAGATTTTTGGTGAAAGCCTAAAAAAGCATTTGTGATTTTTGCTGTGATAAAAATAACCACTGTTTCATTCACTGTTTTAGAGTTGCAGAAGAAAGAACAGGAAGTTTAACTACATTGTGCAAATCAAAAGATAGATAGAATTATTAGCCTTGGTTATGCAGTCTAACCCACGGGATGGGGTGAAACAAACAGATTGTGTTTGGAGTAGTTGAATTAGCAATAAAACAGAAGTTGTAAGTGATTTCTTGGAGTAATGTGGACATGTTTTCACCTTTTACCTAAAAAGTCTCTCTCCAGGACCAAGAAAAATCCTATATTCTTTCTGCATTTTCGTCGACATCCAATCTCCATGCAGTCCACCCTCCTCTTTCATCATTTAACTTCTATTTTAGAAATTCTCATTCTTGCTTATTTCCTTAGCAGGCTGTTTTTAATATGAAGTGTGAGTCTATTTTCATATATTCAAGTTGCTTTCATCAAGTTTGTAATTATGTGAAATGTAGAGTTTGATCATGTTATTTCAATCAATTAAATACTTATCTTAAACTAAATTACATAGAATGTCACTATCTTGGTAAATGCCCACGAGAAAAAAATTTAAAAAAAAGGAAGAAAAGAAAAGCAGAGGTTCACACCTTCAGGACCAAAAAAATATAACAAGCTGGGAGCATGAAACTGCTTATCTAAAAAAAAAGAGAAAAAAAGAAAAAAGAAAACAAAAAGAAAACAAACCTAGAAATGTAATGATTTAAGATAGATGATAATTAATTGAAAATAACCCCTCCCGTATTTTATATAACGAACACTAAAGTAAAAGCTTACATAAATATCTCTATACTCATGCCAAGCACTGGAATTATTTAAATTAGTTCAGCCATGTTCATGCATCCTACTTTCCTAATTAAGGCATAACATATTCCCTGAACTTTTCCATAAATGGAATAATGAGAACCAAAAGCATGTGAATAAAAATAACAGACGTGGGCTGCTTTCTTTTCTGGTTAATATCACCTGTGGATGTGTCACACACTGTGTATTTAAAAGGATCTAAAAAGAAAGTGGTTATTCAAACAGGAAATGAAACCACTGTTACTAAGACATGAGCTTGCTTGCTCTATTGCTCAGCATAAAAAAGAAAGAACAAAAGAACGAAAGAAAGTAAAGAAAAGACAAGGTTAAAAAGGATGGCATGGTGAGGTAACATTGGTCAGTCTCCTGGAAAATAAAATTATTTGTAGTTGTTAAACTCTGATAAAATAAAGAGCTCAGTGACAGGAAAATAGCTATTGTAGTCCCAGAATTCACAGGCTGAATTTTCTATATGGAGATACTTTGTAGCATTTCCTTTTTAAAATTTTTGCATCTTCTAAAAATGATGGCAACAATGTATGGCTCTGTGTGTATGTGTGTGTGTGTGTGGTGTGTGACATTTTTCTCTTACTTTATAAAAATAGAGATAAAATACTATTCTATTGAGTTATTGGATGCGATAATAGCTAAGATCCATGAAAAATCATAGTAATTCTAAAATTTAATTTTAGACCATTTTAATAAAATGATTCATATTTGTAACAGCTATTCAAGTAGCAGATTTTCAGTAAAGTTAAACTATAAGAAAAAAATTTAAATTACTGAAATGACCAGAAAGATATAATTGATCAAATGAATATGAAACCTGGTATTAGTTTTTGTTTAATTAAAGATTGTTTTTCCCAAACTTGTTATGCTTCAAAACGATGATTATATCATACTGAATATTGATGGAAATAATCATAATTTCAACTATGAAGAAAAATACATGTGGTTCCCTTTGGTGTTTCAGAATATTTGGGGAAATATTCTTTGTCCTTAAATTTGCAACTATTTTGAATTATGCAGTGTGAATTAGAAATCAAGATTTGATCTCTTATTTCTACCTTAACTACTTTTATCAGATACCATACTTCAAAAGAGAATCTAAAAAGTGTCCTTCATGAGTCAGTCACCTCTCAGATGTCACCTTATTCAGTATTGTTATTATACCCAGAGCAATGTTTCTCTTTCATTGGTAATTTGCATCTGGCACTCCCTCAGATATTGATTTTCACCTCTGTTCCCTATACAGCAGTAAGACTTGGAATGTCTAAGTTGTGTTTGATATTTCATTTGGGAGTTCTTATATTCTTTCATTGCCACTAAAATCTATTTTTAGGAGGACTAGAGTTAATTCGTCAGAGTAAGTCCAAGTTCTTTAATGCTTTAAAAGTACCATGATAGTTAACTTGTTTATGAAATAAGAAGGGGTCACCCAATCTTTTTGATTAATAAAATATCATCATCACATATCACAGAAAGCTTCAACATTATATTTACATAAAATTTGTAGAAAATTACAGAATAAAGGAATAAAGATTCAATTCTGAAAGTTATTTTTCCTTTAAAGAATAGTTTTCTTCATTTGTAAGAGCTAACAAAAAGTTTACTAAATTGAAAATGAGCATGAGACAATGAATATTAATCCATGTCTAATCTGCATGGAACTACACATTATTAAACTGTATCTAATAAGTTTTCATAAAGATTTCAATGGTAATCTCACACAATGTATTATACAGGAGATTGAAAAGAGTTATGGCATTTATTTCCTTAACTTCTGCAGAGACATATATACTAATTTCTAAGGGACAAGCAACAAACCACTTATTTTATGAGTCAGACTTCAAAGTAATTCTTTTCATTTCTATTACAGATGATTTAATCAACTCAGAGTTAAGGGTACAAACATCCAATATTTATTTTAAAATGTATGTTCAAAAGGCTTAGACCTGATTTATAAGAAAGAATTTGGAAGTAAACATCGATGTTAGGAAGGACTGTCACCCTACTCTCATAGGCTACCGAAGATAAGACTAAATACACTAGAGAGGATTAGAGACAGAAAGTTTTTGGAATAGATATTTTGGAATGATATTTATATGTATACATTTCCAGTCACAATGCTACTCTACTCCCACCTGCTTGGTAGAAACGTGCAAAAAAAAAAAAAAAAAGTCTAAAACACTAACAAACTTAAAAAAAAAAAAACCTGAATAAAATGACATACAGTTCTGATTTCCATTAGAGTCCCTAATGATGCTCATTACAACCTTAACTGCATTTTAATGCTGAAATATAATGCCTCTATTCATCATCAGAATGGAATACGGATGCTGACAATTGACGAAACTTAATAATAGAAGAGTTCACAAAATTCAAAACTCCCTGTGTATATTTTCAGCTTGAGAGCAAATGTGTGATGGATGTTGATCAGCTCTCAGAGAAGTGAAATGACACTTCTGAAAGAGGAAATAAAGATAAAGTGCTCTAAAAAGGTTAAGCGGCATCACTCATTTCAGCGAATAGGCACAAGACAGAGTGAAAGACTTTCTGACAAAATTAAAAAGAATAAAAGGGCTTTCTTATTAGATTATTTTTCATTTGGAGGAGGTTATTGTAAACCAAGTTTTAACCAGTTCCTAATCTCTATTAGAAGCCAGTTCTGTTTGTAGTTTTGTCTGTATGTGTATACATGTGTGTGGTTCTTTGATTTTTTTTTTTTTTTTGAGAAAAATGAGCTCCTTTGTTTTTATATAGGATTTTACATTTAGAGGTAGAATTCAGACACGTGGACCAGTATCATTCTCAGGCCCAGAGAAATCAAAAGTTTAGGAAAGGTTAGCTATTCCGTGGGGATAATCTGTTTGTACTCTCTCTTCTAACAACTGAATTGTTTTGGAGATTCTATTACTGGATGAAAGATACCACATTTTGACTCTCCTACTATAAAGAAGTGAAAATTTTAAGTTTTGTTTATACTTGATAAATGTTCACAATAGACAATTCTGTAAATGTAGAAGCTATTAAGAGCAAAATAAACATCATTCACAATGTCATTTACAGAGATAACCTTAGCTGAGATGTAGAGTACGTCTTACCATCATCTTCAGTTTGAGACTGATTTCTCCATTCTGTTCCATAGTGGTTTTTCCTTAACATTACATCATGAGCATATTTTTTTCCTGCTAATGCATTAGTTTCAAAAAAAGCCTCATCTATTATTTGATAAGAATATATCCTAGCGAACGTTTCCCAAGGATAAACTTATCCGAGGATGAGAATCATCCTAGTAAAACTAACATTAACATTCAAAATGTAAAATAGTGTATCCCAAAATTTTTCTTTGTCAAGATGGGGTGACTGATATGTCACAGAGCCTAGAAACTGGCACAGACTGGGAGGTCTTCAGAAGTTTAAAAAAAAAAAAAACTCCCCTGTGAAAATCTCTTGGCCTGGTCCTTTTTTGCAGGGTAATTTCATCACTATTCTATTTTTTTTTCTGTGTAAATTTGACTGTATGTTTTTTTTTTGTGTGTGTGTGTGGAATAATCTTGAGAAACTCTTTTTCCCCTAGGAAATCATTCATTTTGTCTAGGTTTTTAAAACTATTTGAATAGGGCTGCAAAGTAGTTTCTTGTAATTTTTTTTAAATTTTCTCTCCTTAAACGGTCATTTTCCCTTTGCCATTTCCTTACTCTTTCTTTGTTCCTCTATCTCTATCTGCATCTTCTATTTTTTGATCAAATTAAATAGTGATTTGGTTAAAAATAAGATTTTAATATATAGATTTATTCTTTTTGCATTCTCTAACTTACTAATCTCTGCTTTTTTAAAAAATCATTCTCTTTCTTGTTCTTTGTTCTAATTTACCTTGCTGTTCTATTTTGAGTGTTTTAAGCTGAGAATTTAATTCACTCATTTTCATCCTTTCATTTTTTCATCCTTTTATTTTTAATAACAAACATACATACAGCTATAAATTATCCTCTGCTCATTGTTTTAAATCTCATAAATTCTCTTGTTTTCATAATGCCAATATTTCAATTGTATTTTCCCTTTCATCAAATAATTTTTTAAAATAATTCACTTCTACTTCTTTTTAAAGATTTTATCTATTTATTTGTGGGAGAGACAGAGAGACAGAGAAAGCACAAGCAGGGAGAGGGACAGAAGGAGAGGGACAAGCAGACTTCCCACTGAGCAGGAACCCCCCCCAAAGTGGGGCTCCATCCTGGGACCCTGAGATCATGACCTGAGCCGAAGGCAGATGCTTAACAGACTAAGCCCCTAATTCCCCAGGCACCCTTAATCCATTTCTATTTTCGACTTGGTTCTTTCCCATTGTTGTTATTTTGTGCTTTATCTATATTTTGTAATGTTTCCAGTGACATATTAAAGTTATCAAAGACCAGGACTCTTCATATGTAATAATTTATAAGAGTACCATCAGGAGGAGGAAATTCAAATTCAAATAGCTTTTGCTCATGAAATCATTTTGAATGATTCCAATGTTCAAATACTTGGCTTGCTTTGGGAGGGGGCTGTTATTTTGCATTTTTATTAACACTATTTTTAATATAAGCTAACCATTTAGGTCTAATCTTTTTCTGTTTCTATCATTCTATAAAAGATTTATTAATTCCTAATACCTTAACACCCCACAATCAGTTTTCAGACTATATTTATATTTATAAATATTATTTATATTTTATTTTTTAATTTTTTTAAAGATTTTATTTATTTATTTGACAGAGAGAGGGAGATCACAAGTAGGCAGAGAGGCAGGCAGAGAGAGAGGGGGAGCAGGCTCCCCGCTGAGCAGAGAGCCCGATGCGGGGCTCGATCCCAGGACCCTGACATTACGATCTGAGATAAGGTAGAGGCTTTAACCCACTGAGTCAACCAGGCACCCCTATTTATATTTTATAATATATGTTTATATATTTATAATATACATTCATATTTATAAATATTTTTTTGCAGCCTGGCCCAGGGATTCCAACTGCTTTCCTTTCGTCTTTCAATCTGCCACCGTGCATGTTATGTCTTGGAATTCTATCCCTAGAAAATAGCTCTGTTTTACTCCAAACACGAGTGCATATGTTATTTTCATTTTAATGATTTTACTGTTAATAAATTTTGGGGAATATAGTTATAAAATAACAAACCTTGATGCATTATAAAGCTTGAAGAAATGTTATAAATATATTTTTTTGACTAAATTTTTTTCTTTTCTTTTTAAAGACTTCATGTATTTGAGAGAGCTCGCATGCATGAGCTTGCACACAGTGGGTGGGGGAGAGGGTGGTAGAGGCAAAGGGAGAGGAAGAAGCAGACTCTCTGCTAAGTAGGAAGCCAGTCATCACATCACCATGGGAGGGGGGGCAATGGCTTCATCCCAGGATCCCGAGATCATGACCTGGCCAAAGGTAGATGCTTAACCAACTCAGCCACTCGGGTGCCTCAACATCTTATTTTCTTTTTCCGTATCTGTACTAATTAAATTTTTCTATGTTTTTATTAAAGGCATCCTAAACCCATGAGCAGGCCCAACACTTGTACCTCCCCCATCCCATGCAGTGAAAGTTCAGTTGTATAGCACAAAGTCAAACTTACAGGGTGTAAAACAAGCTCTGACATTGAATATTTTGTTCAGTTTTACCTTTGTCTGTAAAGACACTGTAGCTGTAAACATCCATTCTATACCATTTTTTTGAGCAATAAATTCACTTGCACTGCAAAGTAATATAATATAGCAACTGGAGGTACAAAGCACTTTAGCTAAAGTGATGGTTTTAAATTAGTTTAAAAAGCATTGATTAAATTTTATTTAGCTATAGAAACATATCATTATAGCTTTCTTAGCCTAAGGTATATGTATGTCTACCTTATGCTATAATAACAGATTTTTTCACCATTTGCCAAATTACTAAAAAATATGTTTAAATCACTGAAAAATACACAACAGATATTTAACAAATAAATTACTATTAATAAAATATTAAAGGCAATATTTTTCTTTTAAAAAACTGTTAGCTGTAAATTAAAGTGGCATATCCTCAAGTAATATCCAAGAAGGCAAATGATTCCATTAATCTCATTAGGAAAATATGAAATACACATTACTTAATGAGAAACTAGAACACTAATTTACTTCTGTACGTTCCTTTATTCCTGGATACAAAAAATTGTGAACCGTTAAAAAACAAACAAAAACTGCTAGGTAAAACAATTAGGGGAATTATACATGAAAAATGAAGTTAGCATTTTGTATTAGAATCGCCAGCATTATTTAAGAAAAGTCCATTAAAATTCACAACCTCTTAGAGTTTGTTATTTCAAGGTAACACTTTTTTTTCAGAACAGATTGTTCTACCAATTTTATCCATATTCTTGGTAAACTTATTTCAATAAACATGTTTTTACTTCTTTATCTTCTTTGCCTAATTACCTTCAGATTTTAAGAGAGATCTGTAATATAGAGCTTGATAATATACTCCAGATGTCTTCCATCTGACGATATTGTTCTGAATGTGTAAGAGACTTAGCAGTTCGCTGTTACCCCTTGAAGAGCCATTTCATAAAATGAAGTACTCATTGTACTATCATACAATGGCCGTAGATTGGAGGGAACTTTGAAATGTTCATAATAATATGTTATCTGCATGTTTATGTTTATACATATTTATTTCCATGATCTTATAAAATTCTTCTCTTTGGGGCGCCTGCGTGGCTCAGTGGGTTAAAGCCTCTGCCTTCGGTTCAGGTCATGATCTCAGGGTCCTGAGATCGAGCCCCGCATCAGGGTCTCTGCTAGGCGGGGAGACTGCTTCCCCCTCTCTCTCTCTGCCTGCCTTTCTGCCTACTTGTGATTTCTCTCCTCCCTGTCAAATAAATAAATAAAGTCTTTTCAAAGTAAATAAATAAATCTAGTTTAAAAAAAATAATTCTTCTCTACACAAAATAACATGAAAATAAAACAACGATGTTCAGGTAACAGAACATGAAATAGATTATTAACTTGTTAAATTAATTAAAAGAGGAGGCTTTGATGTCACGGTAGCCTACATAAACAAATTAAAACTTAAGCCTATGAAAACTTCAAGGTTAGAACACTGAAACCTAAGAAGAACTAATCACAAACAGCCAACAAGGCTTTAAGCTGTAGGTCAATCAATCATTTTCTTATTTTGCTTCCACCCTTTCTTTATAAAAGTCTCTATCTCAGAGCTCCTGTTGGTGCAACATTCCTAACCATGTCTGGTTTGGCACCGCTAGACTAGAACTGATTTTTGTTAGAAGTCTTAAAATTTGTAATATGTTTCAGGTTCTCTTTAATAACTCTGATGCATATATCCTCTATACCTATTGATAGTGGCTTCATATTGCATCCTTGGCTTACTATAACTTTGAGATCCAAATCACCAACTTCTAAGCATATCACTAGATCTTTGTCATCTTGATATATTTTCACTTTCCATGAGTAACCCCTTCAAAGTTAATTTTATCTTAGTTGCCTTACCTTCTTATATAATATTTTCAGGAAATCATCATCATCATTGTGTCTATCCCTGTGTTATATGTAGAGTTGAAAAAAGGCTACACTTAGTCCAGAAGAGGTTGGAAAAGTGTTATAGTGATAAATAAACCAGCTGTATTTGGGGAGCAGCAAATCAGTGATTGCCAAGATTTTTATTTTTTTTAAAGTAATCTCTATACCCAACGTGGGGATCGAACTCACAGCCTCAAGATCAAGAGTGAGCCAGCCAGGCACCCCAACTCAGTGAATTTAAGTTGAGATAATATCCTTTCATTTCTAAAATCCTTTTAAAGCTAACGATAGCATCAAATCCTTACAAAATCCTAGGCCACAAAAGCATTATATGATTGGCTCTTTTTCTACCACCTCCCGTTTTTTTGTTTTTTTTTTCTTAAGATTTTATTTACTTATCTGAGAGACAGAGAGCATGTTTGACAGCAGGGGGAGAGGGAGGGACAGATGGAGAAGGGGGACCAGGTTCCCCACTGAGCAGGGAGTTTGATGTAGGGCTCCATCCCAAGACCCCGAGATTATGACCTGAGCCAAGGCAAACACTTAACCAACTGAGCCACCCAAGGGCCCTAGCTGCTTCCCATTTTTATCTCTTGCAACCTCATTAGTTTCCTCACTCTCTCTTAAAAACTTAAGCATACTTCCATCTCAAGAGTTTTGCATTTACTCTTTCCTCTAGGCTAGGGGACATTTTCTTCTCCCAGGTATACCCTTGTCTAGCTCCTAAGCTTCAGTGAGGATTTACTAAAATGTCACTCCCTTCCCACAGAGACTTCTTCCAGATCACCCTAAGACAGCATTCCTAGTCACTCCTTATTATTTTACTCTAAGTATTTTTCTTTAAAGCATTCATCATTAATTGACATTATTTTACAATACTTATTATTAGTCAGCCTCACGAAGCCAGGGATTTGGACAGTACTATTTATTATTGTAGCCCCAGGGCCTAAAGCTTTTCTTTACAGATTAGAGTGCTGTAAGGGCAGAGAGCAGGCAGCTAAAGGCAATTGAGACCCTGTGGGGTCAAGAGAAACTTCTGCCCCTTCCTTAACTACACAGAGGAATCTCAGTTGAGGGTCTTTCCCAGAATAAGGGTTATTGTCAGTGGTACATTTTATCTGAGTGACCCATCTATAAGGCAGAGAAAACACCTGCTTTTCTTATCACCCTGTGAAGTGCATTTCTTTCCTCCGAAGTCCCAGACCCCTGAAGAAGACTGCCTTCTCCTTACTTCAGAGAGACACATAGGGGCGCCTGGGTGGCTCAGTGGGTTAAGCCTCTGCCTTTGGCTCAGGTCATGATCTCAGGGTCCTGGAATCGAGACCCACATTGGGCTCTCTGCTCAGCAGGGAGCCTGCTTCCCCCTGCCTCTCTGCCTACTTGTGATCTCTCTGTCTATCAAATAAATAAATAAAATCTTTAAAAAAAAAAAAAAAGAAAGACACATATACTTCATTTTGCCTGACTGTCTTTGGAATTCCCATGTCTGTGTGAATTCCCTGAATGTACACTATTAAATTTGATTTTCTTCTGTTTGTCTGTCTCATGGCAATTTGATTCTCAGTCTGGCTAGAAGGACCCATGAAGGGGACAGGAATTCTTGCTCCCCAATAGTACTCAATATAATTTTTGAATAAATAAATGAATTATTCAAATTTTACTGATTTTATTGCCTTCTCAGTATCAAATACAATAAAATAATTTGAAAAAAATGGTATCTTCAGAGTAAGTTAGAAGATCAAAGTGGATTGAAGGGTAAACATAGAAGTGAGGTTCTCACAATGACGTTTGGGGAACAATGTAGGTTTTATTTGGAAGTAGAAAAAGATCAAATATATTTTGTAAACCTTTTACTTTGATTGATAACCACTTCTGCCTTAAGATCAACACAAGGTTAAATTTCAAACTTTCAATTAAATAAAGATAAACGAATTCAAGGGTCAAACTATAGTGGGCAAATCATTCCCCAAAATACATGGTAGCCTGCGCATTCCTTCCACACCTCATTTTCAAATATTAAGCCTCATTCTGGGTATTGTACATTTCCATTGGTTCATTATTAAATCAGAGAATGCAAAGAAAATATCCACCATCTTCCAAAGTAATACCTCTATCAACTCTACAAAAATACTTGCAATGTTTCCCTGAGGTCATTAAGGTACCTTCTGGTAAACATCTCATATATTTCCTTATATCTATGAGTAGGAATCCTGACTATCTTCCAGGAAAACAGGTTTTTAGAAACTAAGGAAATAAATGCCAAGCCATAAGAAAAGATATGAAATATATTTTTGCCAAATTGAGCTTACATTTTAATAACACATTTTACATCACATTTGGTATCCAGCAACTTTTAGTGAGGCTCTATATTCTTATGCAGATTATGTAAAAATGCTACTTGCATAACATTCTGGAAAGGAGATTTAGAAAGTGTTATCTTCTAAAGATCATTTAAATATAAGACTATGGAGCAATTATCCGTGGATGCTTAAAACATCAGATGGTGGAAAAATCACCTCATCCTGTTCAATGGGAGCAATCTGGAGGCAAGTAGCATGTATTGTAATTGTTTTATTATTTTTAGTTGAGAAGAAAATGCTTACCATAATCTGATTACCTGCCCAAACAATAGAAGCAGTTTTCAAGGGAAAAAAAAATATCCCTTGGCAATTATTGCCTATTAGTCAAGAGAGTGCTTACATTCAGTTTGTATATGATGTTTGAAGACGCTTTAAAATTAAAACCTTGAAGATTCTTGACATACTTTTTAAGATTCAAAGATGACATGAAAGAAGAAGACTCAGAAGTAACTCATGTTGCATCCACTAAACAGCTAAACATCAGACTTGAGAAAGAAAAGAAAAAAGGATTTTATTCTCAAGCTGCTATATTTTTGAAATAACTTACAAATATCAAATGGAAAACATTTTTGCAATATTTTACACTTTGCAGACCAATCAAATACATCAAAATAGAATAAGAATAAAAGAAAGACTTGACTTTCTGAAAATCTCCCCCTTTAGATTATACACTCATAATTCAGGTTTGTATTATGCTTCTTGTCTCAGCTCTTCTAAATGAATCTGGAACAAATGTGAAAATGCATGCTCAGGGGTTGGAAAAGGTCACTGCAACATTTATTCATTCAGCAAATACTTGGATGCCTATCAAGGGCCTGGCATCCTTCTTAGGCCTGTAGATATAGCAGAGAACTCTGACAGAACTTACATTCTAAGAGGTTTTGTGTCCCATGTTATTTTTCCCTCTTAAGCTGTCTGACCGTTTCTTCTTTTATTTCCATTTGATTCTGTTGTATCTCTTTTTGTATCATTTTTCCTAACCAAGAAGCTAGTTTGGACTTGCTATCTTGGTGTATCATCAGCAATCTTGATGAAAGTAACAGATAATTCTACTTCTTTTTAAGCTTTCTGCCTGATAGGAAGATGTTTGGCAATGCACTTAATTTTCCTAAATGGTGTTATCTATTTCGTATTCTTTTTTAAGACCTAGAAATTAGGGGTGCCTGGGTGGCTCAGTGGGTTAAAGCCTCTGCCTTTGGCTCAGGTCGTGATCTCAGGGTCCTGGGATAGAGCCCAGCATCGGGCTCTCTGCTCGGCAGGGAGCTTGCTTCCTCCTCTCTCTCTGCCTGCCTCTTTGCCTACTCGTGATCTCTCTCTCTCTGTCAAGTAAATAAATAAAATCTTAAAAAAAAAAGACCTAGAAATTATATGTATTCATTAAACTCTGAGGCTCTGAATACTTGTAGCAGTCTGGCATGCTCCATACTATTTATAAAGAAGGTTTAAGAACAGCAATCTGCTTGGAAGGGTTAGCCAGGGGACTTGCATTTAACTTTAAATATATTTGTTTAATGTCAAGATAATATGCATGGTCACATAGCACAGCACCATTTTATATAAATATAATGTACTGTTTATTACAGAAATTTATGGGCAGGCATAAAACGAGTATGATTTGCTGAGATGACAGAGAGGATAAGAGAAGGAGGGGATGATTCCCAGTTAAGATAGTGGATGTCTAGAAGGATGGCGTTGCCATCAGTTGGACGGGGAAGACAGTGTCAAGTTTGGTGGGGAGGAGGGAGAAATTAAGATTTGGGTTTGGATTTCAAGCCTGTTATGTTGGAGTTGCCTATTTAGAACTCCAAATGGAATGATCAGTTCTGGAGTTAGTGGGAGATACCAAGATTTTAGGAAAACAGTGAGATGTCGTCGACACAGAGAGAACATTTAGAGTTATGAAAGAGAATCACTAAGAAGAACATGGAGATAGGAATTGTTAATAGACCACTCAACTGTTTAGAGGGTGGGGAACTGAGAGAAACTGGCACAAGAATGAGAAGAGAGGGTTGCTGTCATTGGCAGAGGTTGCGAGGTCGGAAAGGCCAAGAGAAGAACTGTTGGAACAAGGAAAGAGTGATCCACTGAGTCAAATACTGCTAAGTCAAATACAATTAGAACTGAGAACTCATCACTGGAATTGGCAGTGTGGAGCTTTTTGATAACACTGCCAAGAATATTTACATATGTCTAGGGATAAAAGCCTGATTCAAGTGGGTTTAAAAAAGAAGAAAAGGAAAATCAAAACCAGCAAGTATAAACAACGCTTTCTTGAATTTGCTCTAAAGGGGGGCTGGAGAGAAACAAGGAAGCCATTTATACACAATCTGTTCTTCCTTTGCAAATGAGTCAATAAGACTTGTTTCCTGGGCATAATAATCTATAATATTTTAAAATATATCTGAAAATAGTATTCTGTGCTTTTTTTTTTTCCCCCTATTGAACTCACTCCATCTTTTATTACAGGAAAAAAAAATATTTCTTTCTAAAACAAATATGACTATTTTATTTGGGCTTGATGTTATGTTATGGAACCTGAACTGGATCGCCCAACGGAAGAACCAAGCGGCACCTGGAGGTCTTGGAGGATAGGTTTATTTGGCACTGGTGGGCTCAGAAGAAAGTGATCTCCAAAGGTCTGAGTCCCAAGCACAAGCAACAGGGGTAATTTATATACTTCTACTTCCACATACTTGACACTTTTGGCACCCGGGGTAAGCAGAGCAGGGAGAAGAACCCAGGAGAGCCCTGTGGCAGAAACTGGGGCTCACCTGCTGGCCTGGTCGGCCGTCTTAGGACACAGATTTTTCCTCTTCAGTTAAGTGTAACATTCAAAGCCAGGTTGACAGTTGTCTCCAAAAAAACACTGTTTTATAATCTCAAGCCTCTCAAGAGTGTGAATTTTGGGAAAAAAGAATACTTAACCTTTCTATGCTTCTTTTTCCTAATTTCTGAAAAGCTGCTGATAAAATTACTTGCACAAAATAGTATGTAAATATCGTATCGCTTATTTGGCATCCATACAATCTTTCAAGAATTCTAATGATGCAAAAACACCAATTTTTCTCTTTTGCTATATTTTATTTCCTATGAGTCTTTTCAATGCTTAATTTGAAGGAAGAGTTTCCTATTCAAACTTTAAAAAATCAATTACATAACTGGGATTTCAATTTCTAAGTCAACTCGGTGATTGTAAAGGAGTTGAATTTGGAAATAAGCTTGACTTTCAAACCTCATAGTATTGGTTCTATTGCTGCTTAGCACAGGGATGTAATCCTCACAAAAATACTATTTGATCCCAGATAAGGAGAAAAAAAGGTAATGGATGGCCCCTCCACACAAAACCGTAAAACAGAGTTCTGGGTCGCTGCCATTCAAATGAATAGAAACCGGCAGCAATTCTAACACCTATCCAGTTTCAATTTTGTAACATCTGCAGGCATCATTCTGGAAATGGTAAACATTTTAATGGTCAGGCCCTGTCCACTTATGCATTACTATTTCCAGCATTATCCCCTATTTCTATCTGGAAAGAGAAACTAAAAGGTGACAGATTGCTGTGAATGAAATGAATGGAGATCCATTTGCATTCATTTCAGCAGCAGCAGCACACTCGCTACTTTCCCATTCCTTTGTTGTCCTTCAGAGATCTCTCTTACTGCTTTGGAAAATTCAAGAGCCAGACACTACATTTTGATAATGCAGCTGGAACTCCAAGCATCAGCACCTGAATTGATTTAACAGCATCAAACAACTTTATAATTACAGTCCATCTCTTCCTTTTAAATACAAATTCATGCTGATTGAATTAAGATCGAAGCAGCACATTCTCTGAAAATTGAATTCTTATAAATTTAAAAAATTGTTAAGTGTCCTGTGCACACCCACTAACATTCAGAAAGGAAATAGCACAGTATTTACTTTATTTAAATTTGAAATTTGATTAACCAAAACCCTTGCATTTTGTTTGGATTCCCTGCGTTACAAAGAAAGGTTGATTTCAGTCATTTAGTAACCACTACTAAAGGGTCATTTTTAGAAGATAATCAATGTATGCACTGAATGCATGACTATAATAATGCAGCTTAGATGTATATGTACTTATTCTGCTTTTGTGAAAGGGCTAAAAAAGAAGAAGCAGGAGTATTTTTACTATTTCTAAATGTACCTTCATACATAGATAAAATTTTATCCCGGATTGTACTGTGCTGAGCATCTCATCTCATTTAGTTGACCAATTAAAGGTGAACAATTCCCAGAAAACAAAGCTAAATATGGCACTACTTATTAGCATGCTAGATCAGGGGGCGCCTGAGTGGATCAGTCGGTTAAGTGTTCAACTTTTGATTTCAGCTCAGGTCAGGATCTCAGGGCTGTGAAATCAAGCCCCACACTGGGGCTCTGTGCTGGGTTTGGAGCTGGCTTAAGATTCTCCCTCCCTCTCCTTCCTAGCCCCTCACAGGAGTGCTCTATCTCTAAAATAATAATAATGATAATAAATAATAACGTCAGATCAGTAAGTTACAGTTGAAATTGTTCCCTGAAGGAAATTCCTTTACAATTTTGGAAAAAAGGTTACTCCGTGCACTATCTAAATTCCAGGAAATAATCACTTAAGAAAGAAATAAACATATGTATAATTGGGAGTTTATTTACAACCAAAATGAAAACATAAAAGCTCAGTTTTAATGGTATATTTCCTTTTTTTTTTTTTCAACTTTTGGCCTGCTAAGGGAAATACATATTTCCTGTCAAAAACAAAGTTGTTGGAAGGAAATATTAGAAAACTAATAGCAGCTAACATTGAATCAGCCCTGGAATCTCTGTATTTTGCAAGTATAAAGACCTACATGAGTAATTTTGTAATAAATTTATATCATGATTAGTCATAACTACCTTAATATTCCTGCTTATTTGTTAATATGTTGCTGGTATTGGGGCGCCTGGGTGGCTCAGTGGGTTAAAGCCTCTGCCTTCAGCTCAGGTCATGATCTCAGGGTCCTGGGATCGAGCCCCGCATTGGACTCTCTGCTCAGCAGTGAGCCAGCTTCCCCTTCTCTATGCCTGCCTCTCTGCCTACTTGTGATCTCTCTCTCTGTCAAATAAATAAATAAAATCTTTAAAAAAAAATATGTTCCTGGTATCCAGAATTGGGGGTCCAGGTATAAAAGTGAGAGAGCATTTAACTTAAAGGCAGAATACTGTGCTTCTAATATGCTGTATCCATATCTGCATTTTGAAATATTTCATTATATTTCAATTATATTTCAACATATTTCAAAATATTTCATTATATTTCAATATTTCATTATAACTTTAGTATCAAAGTATTGCATTTAAAGTAAACTAAGATTTGACCTTACTGAGATTTTGAATTTAGGCAATTAGCACAGTTCAGACTAGAAGTTTTTCCTTTGCATGAGAAAAATCTTGCCCAACATTTTGCCTCCAACCTCACAAGTTCTTAGTAATGACTTTTTATTTTCAATAAGCTTTTTCCTTGTGTTTATTTGAGGGTATATTACTTGAACAGGAAAAGCTGGAAAATTGTAAAGAGGAAAGGAATCTTCTCTACTTTCTACTTTTCTAAAACAAACAAACAAAAACCCAAAGAAACTCTCATGAAACCCCAATCTGTCAATTCAGATTATAAGCAACATTTTTCTTTCTATACAACTCTGAGTATTAACAACCAAACAAATCAGGAAAATAAGCAACAATAACTTCTTTTGTGGCAGCTTTCAGTTATTTGGGTGTTTAGACTGATTGGTGGAATTGCAATAGTGTCATTTATTCAGTATGTGAGTGGATAAAATATGAAACAAGGCCAATAAAACCTGTTCCAAATAAATATGCAGTAAGGCTTCTATCATAGCTAAAAATAGATTATCCCTTCATTTCGCATTTAAGTTATATACAAAAATGTGTGTTTCATTCAATCCATGCTTTAACTTAGAATATGTCAATGTTCAATACCCATGAAAATGTTGGGGTTTGGAGCCAAAAACCAGGAAAGAATTTTTCAGATATCATTGGTGCAAAAAGGTGGTTTTATTAAAGCTCGGGGACAGGACCCATGGGCAAAAAGAGCTGCACTGAGGTCATAAGAAGTGGCCCATTACATATTTTCAAGTTGGGAGAAAGGGGTCGGGTAAGTCTCTAAGGACTTTTGGAAGCTAGGTTTTCAGGACCCTGAGGGGATTAGCTATTATTAGGAAAAAGTCATTTATTACAGTTTAGTAAAAACTCAGTCATAAAAAAACAAAAACGAAACAAAAACAAAAACACAACAACAAGCCCTCAGTCTTGAGACCTTTCAGATGTGTATCAGTGGGCCATATGCTTGGAGGATGATTCCTAACATGTATCTTGGGAGGTAGAGATAAAGTTTCCAAAAGAATTTGTATATGTTCAACTTGACTTACAGGATCCTGGGGGGGTCAGGATAATGTTAAGCTAAGACTGCCTTTTGCCCATCAGCAAAGTGCCAACATCGAGACAGCTGAGCTCCCACAGGAAGGTCACTTTACCTGTTTCAAGGACTTGTCAATGGGCTATACGCAGTAAGGAAATTTAATTGTTTCTTTTGCCTTTATTTCCCACATCACCCAGACTAGCTTTTTTTTCATTTTATAGAATTAAAAATAATTCACTCTCAAAAGCTGAGTTTAAATTGTTTTTAAATGATCCAGCCCACACGAATCTAATTTCACTTAAAAAACTATTGTTCCAGAGGCACCTGGGTAGCTCAGTTGATTAAATGTTTGACTCTCCATGTTGGCTCTGGTCATGATCTTGGGGTCCTGGGATCAAGCCCCACATTGGACTCCATGCTCAGCACAGAATCTGCTTTTCCCTCTCCTTCCCCCTCTGCTCCTCCCCCAGCACTCCTTCTTTCTCTCAAGTAAATAAATAAAATCTTAAAAAAAAGCTATATTGTTCCTGCTATCCTTCTGTACCTAAGATGTACTGAAGTATCCAGACTTCTGCATGTAATTTGTCAGACAGATTTTCAGCTAAGTAGTTAAGATCATTCCTATGCCAGTTAATAGTTCCCCAGCATGTTATATGAATTTCTTCAAAATATATTTTCTTTTTCTTATATATGATCCAGCAAAATAATCCTTAAAATAAATAAAATGATGTAATGATGTATAAGTCGTTACCTTACCTGAGAAGCTTATAAATGAGGTATGGAACACAAAATATTAACTGTTTCTCAAGGTTTTTAGAGCAGTAATTCACTTCCTTGGATGCCCATCAGAATACCTGGGGATTTTAAAAAAAACACTGATGACCATCACCCATCCCAGAACAACAAAATCAGAATCTCTTGGTATGCAGCTTGAGAATTACAATATTTAAAAAATTCCCCCAGATAATTGTAACTATCAGCTTGGAAGACTACTGCCTCAAGGAAAGAAGGATGGGATAGATTTGATTTTCCACCCTGGACATCCTTTGTACAGAGGTATGGTTTAATAGTCAATCATGGAAAAACTTGAATAATCAGTCAAAGAGCCAAGAATCTAGAAGAATGGGGGGGAAATTATTTTTCCTCCCCTATACATGACTTGTCAGTGTCAGAAAGAGAACTACTGGAAATTTTAAAACAAAAGGGTGACATGCTCAGTGTAGAGGTGTTTTTATATGAGGTATGGCGGCACTGTTCGTGAGTGGACATCAGTTGGATGTCGTAAAATGATAAAAAAGTTAATGCATAATATTTCACTTAATATTATGAAATTATGACTTAAAAAATTTTTGAAATTCATGTTTTTTTAAATTTAAAACAGAAATCCCCTGTCTTATATTCATGAAAGGGAAAGTGGTTCCACGGTTTTCAAAACTTGCAATATATACCATAATGTAGGCCCATCCACTATGAGTTTTCATTCATTTTGTTGTTAAGCACACTCATTTTTTTTTTTTCTTAGAGATTTATTTATTTATTATAGAGAGAGAGATCCCAGGACTCTGGCATAATGACCTGAGCTGGAGAGAGGAGTAGAGGGAGAGAATCTCTGGCAGATTCCCTGCTAAGCAAGGAGCCTGACTGGGGGATCCATGTGGGGCTGAATCTCCTGACCTGAGCCAAAACCAAGAGTCAGATGGCCAACTGACTGAGCCACCCAGGTGCACCTCATTATGTTTTAAGAAAGGAATTTACTTTGTTTTTTCTATCTATTGGTCCTAATTCTACTGCTTCCATGACTAATAAATATGTTCTGATACCAAGGCAAGTAGCAATGTAATTCATTTAACAAACGAAATACCATGTGTATGAGTTGTGGGGGAAGAAATCGATTAATTTTTTTAGATGCTCCAAAATTTAGATCTTGCCATTTGTCATCAGGTGCATTTTGTCTCTGAGGTGCCTTCTGATTACTTTTTTTTTTTTTAATACTGATGTCACCTGACTTTTATTCAAGATCACCTGTACATTTCATTTGATTTAGTTGGATGCTTTGCGCACTACTGTTTTCAATATTTGCCTGGCTATCTAGCCTCTTTGGACCAATATCAAAGTTAAACTACAATTTCAGTTTATTCCCAAAATAACCTTCATGAACTCCGATCTTAGTTTCTCCTGCAATCTCACCAATCAGAATCAAATAAGCCCTATGTTTCTCATGATTATGAATTTCTTTAGGCAGCCTCAAGATTCCCTAGAAGCTCCCTGGGTATTCTCCTCAGTCGTTCTGGGCAGACATCAACAGAGGGCTAATCTGTAAGTACGTCTTTTCCTGCCCCTGACTACCATCAGGTGAACATAGGTGGTCAATCTTTGGCAGTTATCTAACATCTTGCTACCCAGTGTTCTTTCTGGAATAGGAATATTTATAACATTTAAGAGCTTGTTAAAAATTCAGAATCTCAGGTCCCACCCAAGAACTACTGAATCACTGTCCTCATTTTAACAAGACAACCAGGTGATATTTTTTTAAAGAATTTATTTATTTATTTGAGACAGACAGAGAGCATGAGAGAGAGAACATAAGGACTGGGTGGGGGGGCAGAGGGAGAGGGAGAAGCAGACTCTTCGCTGATTGGGAAGCCCAACACTGGGCTGGATTCCAGGACCCTGGGATCATGACCTGAGCCAAAGGCAGATGCTTAGCCAACTGAGTCACCCAGGCGCCCCTGACCGGGTAGATTTTATGCACATTAAAGCTTGCGAAGCTCTCATTTAGGGCATGCTATGTTTCTCTGCAACTCAGCATGTCCTTGAGATATATCTCCTAATTTTGTTGGCACTTATTTGGTTACAATTCATCTGTAACTGCACATCAAAGATATAACACTATTCCAAATTCCTGGTCCTCAAATATTGGGAAAAAAAAAAATGACTGAATCTCCTTTATTCTCTTCTCAGCTCAAACTTCTCGGATTCCTTCAACCATTTCTCTCATATAAGTGTGTCCAGATATCTTCAAAACTCAACCCTTTTAGAACATCTATTAGATGATTTCTAACCTGTCAATATCTATAGCAAATTCAGGTTTCTTTTCTGCAAACCGCACAGGAAAAAAAAAACTGAGAGGTAAATGCAAATGGGAGACAGGCATGACCAATTATACATTACCAGTGTGCTCATGTCTTAATAAAGTTGGAAATCAATTCAATTTTTAGCTATTCTCAGAGAAGTGTTGTCCAAAAAGATACAGAATGATAAATGTTGACCTCTTAAAATCAGTAAGGTATAAAGTGTAACAAAAATTATTAATATAACCATGTGATTAAGTATGTCTCTATCAATGAATCACAGTGATGGGATTATTCTGACATTAACTGCAAGAGTGAAAAATTAGGTCGTTAGGTAAAATCAAATGCAAATATTGTCAGATTCTGGAACATTTCTTTTTAAACATTAAAAAAGATATTTTCAAGTTGCAGAGATATATACACATCAATTTTAAAATATATCTCTATGGCAAATAAAACTTTTTTCATAAAAATAATCCAGTATATGGAATCTTGAAATAGATTTTTTAAGCATTTGAAACATGCATGGCTATATTTCAAAACAAGTAAAAATTTTCCTAAGATGAAATTTATATTTATTTATTTTTAAAGATTTTTTTTTTTTTTTATTTGAGAGGGAGAGAGAGAGAGAGCAGGGGAAGGGGCAGAGGGAGAGGAAGAGGATCTTTAAGCAGATTCCCCGCTGAGGGCAGAGCTGGACATGGGGCTCAATCCCAGGATCCTGCCTGAGACCATAACCTGAGCCAAAATCAAGATTCAAATGCTTAACCAAGTGAGCTACCCAGATGCCCCTAAGAAAGTTTTTAAATAAAAGCTATTTTAATATGAAAATTACAACTAAGTATTTTCTGTGTGTGTGCTTGATTAATCCTAATGAGATAATAAAACTGAAATATTCTAGATTCCAAAGATACCTCCTTTTTGCCAAAAATGGCCATATTTCAAATGGTAAATCTTTGGATATTAAAAATTGAATTTACATTTTAAAAGATTTAAAATCTATGTGTTATTCACATACACATATCTTGAAAACCAAATAGGGTAAGTGAGCTCTTTGCTTCTAAGATATGGTTAGACTTCATTACTAACACTTGAACAATTGTTTGGTGGGTAAAATAATGTAATGAATTAGAACCCAAAAGGTTGGCTGTGCAAGGTCTTTAGTGGACTTCACTCTATAATCAATGGTGAGTCATAAGAGATTATTGAGAAGGGAAATTATGTGATCAAGGTTTTGAAAAGTTAACTCTGAAGTAAAAGATGAAAAGACTTTTATTCAGACCTAGAAAGACTTGTCAAGAGATGTCTGTAATTATCCAGAAGAAAAAAACTACTTTTTTTTTTTTTTTGTATTTCCCTGGTTATGAATTTTCTAGTGATTCAATTCTCTTCCAAAGTCACGTTATTCCTATCCTATTGCTTTTTTAGGTACATTCCTTAAGTAACTCGGTGTCCCTATAGTGACATGATTGCTATGACTCATAACTTGGTACCAAAATCTTCACTGAAAACTATGACTGATCAAGCCTGTAATTTCTACTTGAATTTAATCTTCTTATAAAATTAGGGTGTTCTGATATGATTCCCACGTATTCAATCTCACTATGATGGGCATAACGTTTCCCAGTTGCCTGGTAATTGGATATTTGTATAGAACTATTCTAATGAATTAAATTCAATTTAGTTGTGAAAAGGAATAAATGAAGAAAATCAGTTCATTAATCTAAAGAAAGAAGAAAGAAAGAAAGAAAGAAAAAGAAAGAAAGAAAGAAAGAAAGAAAAAGAAAACGAAAGAAAGAAAGAGAAGAGTACTTATGCCAATAACAATAAAAGGAAATGTAACAGATCAGGAAAACAATAAGGTAAAAAACATGACCATTGACTTTATTGAATGTAACAATTAGTGAGGGAAAAAGCTGGAAAATAGATAATTTAGAAATGTTTAATAACTGCTATAATCAGTGGGAAACATAAAGGAACTTAAGGAGTGAGAAAGTGCTTTACGGACAATTTCTGAAGGAGGTAACATGCATGGTGAGACTTCTGTAATAAGAAGGAATTTATGTGACTTTTTTCATTCTGACTTTTTCTGATACTCAGAAAGTACAAGATTTATTTAGGTGTTTAAAGAGGCAAGTTCCTCCTTTTCCTTATTATCATAGAATGTCTCAATTCTACAGTCTTCAAATGTACCAACGGGATAGCGATACGGTTAAGAATGATTGTATAAATGGGATGCCTGGATGACTTAGTCAATTAAGCATCCAGCTCTTGATTTCAGCTCAGGTCATGATCTTAGGGCCATGGAATTGAGCCCCACATTAGGCTCTGCACTCTGCCCCTCTTCCCAACTCTCCCCCTCTCTCTCTCAAAAAAAAAAAAAAAAAAGAATAAAAAAGAAAAAAGAATGTATAAGAAATGTTATGGGATGCATGTTATGTATAATATATGTTATGGGTTTTTGCTCTGAATCTTCAAAATAACTATTTGTGAGACAAGTATACTGTTGGTTGCCTAAACCAGTTGCATCAGAACAGATTTTATTTTCTTCCACTTTCACAAAAAATCTGAGTAATTTCAAGAGAGATTTTGGTTTACAGAAACAGGGGTGGGAGAGATGTGATCTACAACTCTTTAGGTTTTGTTGGTTTCATATATTAAAAAATAAAGTTAAATATCATTTAAATTTTTAAACATTTTATTAATCCAATGAATGAAAAGATCTGTGTTTTTTAAAGTTTGGCCTTGGAAGGAGTTAAAAGAATTTGAGGCTGATCAAAGTAAAAGGTGGCAATAGCACACCATGAGCTTTCTTTGGAGGCAGCTTTAAGAGGCTGCATGTGAGGGTCAATTTCTGACAGCCTGTGACCTTCCAGAGGCAACAACGTGAGCCACCACCAACCAGGAGGGAAGAAGGCAGGGAGGGAGCTCTGGAAATTGGATGGGGAGGGGATCACACAGGGAGTTTACATGTCCTGACGATGTTGCTTAGTAGCACGGTGAACACATTCTGAGTCTGAGAGGGCAGCAGGGGCATGTGGGCTTTCTTGGTCCCAGGGTTTGTCTTCTCTATGACTGGCAGGTGTCCAGTGTAGCTTGTGAATCTTACAAAGCAGGAAGGCTTTAATGTCTAAACATCTGCTTATTTTAGCTACTTTTAAAGCAACTGGATGTGTAAACATTTGAATTTGGGCTTTTGAGCTGATAGTTTTAGTCTGCTTTGAAGAAGTAAACAATATAGGACCAATACACAGTGTCCATCATTAACTCATTTATATAATAGTCAGAGAGTGTTGGCAAATATTTAACATTGCTTTTTCAAGTAAATGAGCAGCTTAGTTTACTAAACTAAGTGGAGAATCTACCTAGCAGAGAAACCTATCATTGATAATAACATATTCATTTTGTGACTTAACTTTTTAAAAGCACACCAAATACTGTACCTTTGTTTCAGTTTCACTGAGTTTCCAACTTATTTTTTTTCTATTTATTTCCTTCAATCTCACAGTTAAAAAGATCTGCCTACTATAAATGCAAAATTCATAAACATAAGAATAATTCAGCAAAATGATTTTGGAAAGATCATTTTACCACTATTCATCTATAAAGTAGGTAGATATTTGTCTCTAAGGACCCTTCCAAATTTAGATACTGTGATTAATATTTTAATATTGTCTTCACTGATATAAGAATCCTAATTTAACATTTACCTTATTAATATGCTTAATAAACCCTTTCATAGATAATAAAATATTAACTCTCGATTTAGTTCAAGGTGGTTTAATTAAAGAAAATAATGGGAACATTTTTATAAAATGCCAGGTAAAAAGTGGATGCACAGTGCACATTAAAGTGTAGGCATTTCTGGGGCACCTGGTAAAGCCACTGCCTTCAGCTCAGGTCATGATCTCAGAGTCCTGGGATCCAGCCCTGCATTAGGCTCTCTGCTTAGCAGGGAGCTCGCTTTCTCCTCTCTCTCTCTGCCTGCCTCTCTGCCTACTTGTGATCTCTCTCCTCTCTGTCAAATAAATAAATAAAATCTCTTAAAAAATAAATAAATAAATAAATAAATAAATAAAGTGTAGGCATTTCTATTTCAAACAAGATGTAAAGGCAAGATCATTAGTTTGAACACCTGCTTGCCACGCATTTTTCTACATTATTTTGTTACAACAGTCTTCTTCAGTAGATAACACCTCCATTTTCAGGGATGAGGAAACAAAACCTCTGAGTAATCAATAACTTACTCAATGTGATTTAATTTTTAAATAACACAGTCTGGATTCAAGTATCTCTTTATTAAAACCTCATAATTTGATACATTATTATGGATTCTCAATTCCAGATATTCAATTAATAAGATTTGTTGCTTCATCTTATATTTTAAATATTCCTAACATTAAATATTAAATGTTTTCTGTCTAAATATAACCCCTAATGCTTTCTAAATTTCATTTGGACCCAAATGCATTTTATTATACCCACTTTTGAAATCATGCAATTGTAAGAGAGATGTGATTCAGAGATTTATTCTATTAAAGCTTAAGAGACCAATTTAGCTGTTTGAAATAATAAAATAAAGGCCATTTTCGTATATGCTTCCAGAATTTAAAAAGTAAATGAGAATTAACTTAATTTTAGTTGGAAAAACAGGGAAGTGTGGTGCTCCTGGGTGGCTCAGTCAGTTAAGTGAAGGACTCCTGATTTTGGCTCGGGTCATGATCTTAGGGTCCTGTTATTGAGCCTCATGTAGGGCTCTGCACTGGGCATGGAGCCTGCTTAAGATTCTGTCTCTCCCTCTCCATCTGCTCCTTCCCCGCCTCTCAAAAAAAAAGGAAAGAAAAAAGAAAAACAGGGAAGTAATGTTATCCCTGTCCATATTTCCTTATATCCTTAATTTATTAAACATAGGAAGAAGTACATAATCACACACAGGACAACATATATGCCCTAGTCTCATGACTGAAATCACATCATGGCTATTAAAAAAATGATGCATACTTTATGGAACGCCTGGGTGGCTCAGTTGGTTAAGCAGCTGCCTTCGGCTCAGGTCATGATCCTAAGGTCCTGGGATTGAGTCCCGCATCGGGCTCTCTGCTCAGCAGGGAGCCTGCTTCCCCCTCTCTCTCTGCCTGCCTCTCTGCCTACTTGTGATCTCGCTCTCTGACAAATAAATAAATAAAATCTTTAAAAAAAAAATTGACGCATACTTTAAATAAGTAAAAATTATGTGGCAGAAGTCAAAATAGACTAATGATACCTCTAATTTTGTATTATAGTGCCTCGTATTTTAAGAAAGTTGAAAAGCTTCTCCTACTTTCACAAGGAAATGGCAAGAATAAGAAAGCCTTATTGTACTAAAATTGTTTCCTTTTTAAACAACTAAATAAAAGTCCACCAAAAATTAAAAATAGCCATTAAAATGTGATATTAGCAATAAATTTCCAGTTAAAACCATCCACTGTCCATTATTCAAGCGTTACTCTAATAATTTGGTTGATTATATGAGTAACCACCCAAACTGGTACACTTTTGAGAGGTAGAGTGGAGGTTTACTTATTTTGGTTGAATTAACAAGGGCCTTCCTACAAAAGTAGGGAAATATATTCACCCTAATTATTTTAAGATCCAGTTTTTGTACAGAGGTGTTATGTACACAAAGAAGTACACTTTATTCCTTTGTGATACCGTTTTCTACATAAGTCTTTAGGAGAAGGTAGAAGTGAAGATTGCAGTCATTTACTGTATATAAAATTGGGTATTTGCAAAAGTCACTATGGATACAGATTCTTAAAATCTTATTTCAATAAAAACTATATGACCCCCAGGGTAATATTTTTTTTCTTAAATATGAATCAGAAAGGTGCTTTTTTTTATTCTTTTGTTTATTCAGAAGCTGTTCATCAGAAGCTTATGTTCTAAACCCCACAAAACAGAGAGAAACAGGCTTTCATTTTCCCAGTACTGATGTTTTCTTAAATATATTTCTTACTTTGATTTTTATATCATATTCATTTATCACACTTATCCAATCTTTTTTACTAGAATTTATCTACCTTGTGGCAGGAACTGTGTCTTACTCATTCTTTTCTTCTCCACAGCATTTTTTATGTCCTGAATATTATATGCATATGATATGCATGGAACAAACATTTTCTCATTTGAAAATGGATTGATTCTAGCGTTATTACTCAGGTTCTATGAAGGTCACAAGTTATAATCAATATACACTGTTTTTAAAAAAAATTCCAGTTTAGTTTATTATATTTCTTAATTTGCTTTGAAAAATCTACATTTGTTGTACATATAATTTGTCTTCCTCTAGCCATTTTAAAATTCATATTGAGAGAAAGAGAGAAATGTAAGACATGGTTAATAGTCGGCAATAGATCCTCAAATGAAAGTTATATCTTAAATGTAATTTATATTTATAGATTAAATATAATTTTAGTTATAAAAAGTGTACGTTGTATCACAAGGGTCAGCAAAGTTTTCCTGTAAAGGACCAGATAGTAACTATTTGTGGGTTTGCAAGCCAAACGTTCTTTGCGGTAGCTACTCAATTCTGTGGTTGTACCATGGAAGCAACCAAAGAAAAAATAAATGACTGTGGCTATATTCCAGTAAATCTTTATGGACACTGAAATTTATAGTTCATATAATTTTTACATATCATAAAATAATGTTCTCTTTTTTTTACACATGTGAAAGCAATAGCTTTCAGGACACATGATAATAGGCAGCCAGCAGAATTTGACCTATGGGCCATAGATATAATCCCTGTTATATCAGCAAATGTCATTCATTTATTTGTCACACTCACATTCACAATCAAAGACACCTATAATTCTTCTGGCTGATTTAATTATAAAGGACAAATATCTTATTTTTATTTCATTTTCAACATTGCATGAAAGCCAAGATTGAATAAAACTGACTTACATGAAATAAGCTTAGTATACTAAATTACGCTCAATATACATATAAATAAATGGAATTATAGACATCTGACATTAGCATGAAAACATATGTTCACATATATCAGTCTTGGTCAGTCTTGGTGGACAAAAATTGGAATGCATACTATCTTTAACTGAATTCTATCCGAAATGTGAATTCATCTTCCAATCCATAAAATGAACTTTACAAAAGGATTTTTTATTCTATTCTAGCTCAATTGGGAATGAAACTAAAAAAAAAAACCTGCAAAGATTAGTTATCATATTACAACAGGATGCACTGATATTATTTTCCACTTCTCAAAGATATTATTCACTTCAACCTATTAAAACAAAAAGACACAGTAATTATTTTTATGCACAGAAGGAATTGTGAATTTTAAGGTAGATTCTTTTCTTAAATTGCCTAAAATTTTCTCTTTCTCCTATTTATGTTTGACATTGGCAAAGCCTGTAGTCAAATTTAATAAAAATTGCAACATAATAATTAAAGCTGAACAGAAAATTGAATACTTAGGTCAATTATTACTTGCATTTGTCCGACATCTGACTACTTTAAGAATAAGAATGAAGGAGTGTATAGTCCACTATTAATCCTGATAAATATATTTAATAATTCTCTTCAAGAACGTATAAACTGAAGCATTAGACAAATTTGCCCTTTTGTCTTGTGGGACCTTGATTATGAATGGCTTGTGATTTTAATCATGATTCCTGTGTATGAACTTTGATGTTCATTGACTCTTTTCTTTGGTTTTTTACTGAGGTTAATTTTCTGGGCTACTTCATTTGTTCTGCACTCCACATTGAACTGATTTAATTTTGATTTATCTCTGACCTTCTTTTCTTTTCCTTCTTCTTCTTGATATAGGGATGGTGTTTTCACTCTTTCCATAAAAACAAATCATTTTGACATGGTCAGTTTGGGATAAATATAAAGGCAGTGAGAACATTTTCACATGTCTGTTTAAGTATGTTTTAATTGCCTAATAATGTATTCCACAGAAATCTTTGGCCTACTTCAAAGCCATGCTGTAATTTACGCAGACACTTTCCTGTTTAAAAGGAATGAACCAAAGTTGAGAAATAAATATTCATGCCAGGCAAACAGTTCAACAGACTGAGGTATACTTAAATCAAGTTATTTTATGCAACCTTAAACAAAACACAGAACACCTACTGATGACTCCTAAAGTTTCTAGTATTTTCTATATGGAAATACTAAGTGAGAAAAGCAAAATGCAAAAAAAGTATGTATCATAAAAATTTCATTTAAACACAAATTACAATTTTTATATATTATGTAAAAATGTGATTTCCCCACATAAATATTTGGTAGCTTGTGGAGAATAATTATGGTTGAGGTCTAAATTGGAGACTTTGGATATCAAGGAGAAACAACAATTACAAACACAGGGGAGGAAAAATCAAAGACATGAGGATTATAAATTGTAGAGAAAAAAAAAAGAAATGACAGATAAGTCCAGGAATACACAAATAACAGAAGGAGAAAAAGAAATGAATGGAAATAAGATAATAATTATCCCAACAAAAGGAAAATAATATCCCCAATATAAGTAAGGATCTGAATATGCAAATAATGCCCTTATTGGGTAGAATTGTTGACAAAACAGCACAAACTTTGAGAAATTTCAAAAATTAAAAGGAAATTTTAAAGCGGTTCACTCAGAAAAAACCAAGCCACTTCATAAGTGAATGTAGTTTCTTATCACCAACACTGGAACCCAAAGACAGCAAATAATGTTTACCGCTACCAAAAGAAATGGGCTGTCCCACAGAATCTTAAGTGCAACAATGATGTCATTCTTTTAACAAAGTGAAAGAAGTTTACTTGTATAAATAAAGGAAACATATCACTCACTCTATCTGAGAAAAATATTTGAAGAAGGATCTAGCAAACAATAAAAGAACCAAAAGACACCTCCAAAAGTGGAAAGTGCAGAGAAGAGAAATCTAGTGACCAAAGTGAAGTTATTTACTCAGTTTATAATAATCCTTTTGCTCTAGGAGAGCTGTTGTAGCAAACAGGGATGATTCTACCTGAGTAATTCTACTTGAATTTACCTGAACACCAGCGATTGACCAAAGCATGGCCTTGTGACAAATGGTTTAATCTCTATGAAATTTTCTTAGTAATTCTTTCCATGGGAATTTGGAATTGGAATTCAGAAAAGCAAACAAATTACTGTCAGGACCAGTGAAAGGATGTAAACTGGGAGCTTTGCAAGTGGCCATATGCCTGCTGAAGCACTAAAAACCCCAGAAGTAAAGGGACAAAGGGAGGGGGGAAAAACAGACACAAACGAAAAATGGCATTCCAAATTCCTATTTATTCAGCTTCTACTCGGATTCTATTGAACATTTAAATTCAATTCTTAAAGAGCTACCTTTTGCTTTAAGCAACATTGAAATGGATTTTTATCATTTGCAACTTAGAAAACCCGGATTAAAACCAGTGTCCAGCCCATATTCGGTGATGAATATGGTAAACCAGGTGGAGATTTAAGTACTCAGAATATGTGTATGATCAGAGAAATAACTGTGCCCTCAGTAAAGGTGTGTAGCATAGGAGTGGAGTATTGCAATAAGAAGCCAAAATATAATAATGCAGGATATAATGGGCATATTTTGGAAAGATAAAGAAGAAAGGGAACTCATTCAGTTAAAGAGATTACAAAAGACTCCTAAGCTGAGATGACACTTGAACTGCTTGTTTGAGCATAAGTGGCATTTAACCAAGTACAGAATGTGGGAGAAAGTCATACTAGACAGCAGAAACTTGTGTAAAGGCCCAGAGGAGTATAAGAGAAGGTCATTCTCAAGCATCTATAAATAATCAAAAAGTGTTGGGAGAAGAGGGAGGCATAATGGAAAAAGGAATAGAAATAAGACAGGCAACAAATTATACTCAACCTTTACCTGAGTGTGATGGGAAGCCACAGAAAGATTTAAAGCTGGGTGAAATGATAAATTTTAAATTTTAGAGGAACACTCTGGAAGCACTTTGGAGGATACAAGTGGCCAGGAAAGCAAATGAAGAGACACGTGGAAGCTATTTGAAACTTCTGTTAGAAAAAGGGTAAATAGCTGAGCAAAGCAGGGGGAAATGGTGACAGGCAGGAGGAGAGGGACTCAGGAGATAACCAAGAATGGTCTTCCACAAGCATGGGGCAATTTCAGAGATACCTTTTGTACTTATGTTAGGTAGAAGCTAGACAGGAGCAACAAATGCCCAAGGCAGAGTCCAAAGTCCTTGAAGGGGAATGAGAGAGACATACCCTGGAGGCTCAACGTCTTGATTTTGTGGTTCCGGAGATCTTGGGGATGACAGATCAAGAATAGATGTAGGGTCACAAGTCCAGAGCAGGTGCTGTCCTCTTCCACCTCTGCCCCAAGGTAATTCCTAGACTCATTATAATACATTTACGTCATGAGAACAGACCCAGTGGATTCAGAAAGGCTGCCAGGACTCTTCTAGTACAAACTGGTAGGGTCAAAAATGGCTCCTCCCAACCTGTGGGAGGAGTTTTCCAAATGGTTGGAAAGAGCCTCCATTAGAGACCATCCTACTATTCAGAGTTCCTCCCAGAGAGACCCAATAATATCCAATTCCAAAACAATCTAGGGGCGGATTCTACCTCACAGTAGCTGCTGGGTCTCCCACCTTGAGAGTGTACTTTCAGGGGCTCCTGGGTGGCTCACTGAGTTAAGCGCCTGTCTTTGGATGGGGTCAAGATCCCAGGGTCCTAGGATCTAGCCCCACCTACTGCTCTCTGGTCAGTGGGGACCCTGATTCCCCCCTCCCTCTGCCTGCTTGTGCTCTCTCTATCAAATAAATAAATAAGTTAATTTAAAAAAAAGTGTACTTTCACTTTAATAAACTGTTTCGTGCTCGTTATTTTCCTTATTGGAGCACAGATCCCCTACCTAACTCTTGTGGAGTATCCAAGGACCAAGACCTCCATTCACACAACACAGACTCACTCTCTCACCTCTAACACTTCTCACGCAGGTAAAAATATGAAACTCATTCATACTGTTTGTATAAGGACAAATTAAGATGTGTGAGAGCACCTTGCAAAACATAAAAAAGAAAAAAAATAAATATCTTTGTTATTAGTCTTAAGTGTAGATTTATTGTTAGAAACTGAACAGTGGGGCACCTGGGTGACTCAGTCGTTAGGCCTCTGCCTTTGGCTCAGGTCATGATCCCAGGGTCCTGGGATCGAGCCCCGCATGGAGCTCCCCGCTTGTCGCTCTGCAGGAAGCCTGCTTCTCTCTCTCCCACTCTCCCTGCTTGTGTTCCTTCTCTTGCTGTGTCTCTCTCTGTCAAATAAATAAAATCTTTGAAAAAAAAAAGAAACTGAATAGTCCTTTTAGTCACTACTACAATTTAGGTCGTTTCTTTTATACAGAGAATAGACCACTGCATACTTGTCTTAACTCTCCTTCCCTGAGCATTTCTCATTTCTACATTGCCCTCCACTTCTGACATCTTCGTTTTTTTTCTTTTTTTTTTTTTTAACATTTTTACTTTCTAATTTCTTAACTCCTGTCTTTTTCTTGTTTCTCAGAGAGCACTTTTTCAAAATGTTGATACAGGCTAGGAAGCGAGATTAAGACTGAGCTCAAATCTTTTCATGCACTTGCAATGGGCTAGGCACTGTGGTAATGAGGCAAATGGTCTCTGTCCCCACTAAGCTTATAGTCTAGCAGATAAGAGTCAATTAAAGAAGTGTTGGTGGAAAGAGAGAGAGACAGGGGACTGGATTTGAATTTCTATGGTATCACGGATTATATAGCCAGGAATGTCAGTCTTCAGAGAAATAATGTTTAGGAAGAAAACTAGCATATGAGGAAGGAGTATTTTAGGTACCATGGGGAGTCGAGGGAATAAGAATTTTTCCAGAAAAAAAGGAAGGACATCTTGAATGTCCTGATGCAGAAAATAACATGATAATTTCCGGGAATAAAGAAATTCAGTTCAGAAAAACAGATGGTGAAGAGAGAAATACTGAGAGAGTCATTGCTGTCAAGAATGTCAAATTAGTATTGTGTTTACTATGTAAAGAACACTGCCTTAAGAATCACATAGTGATACCTAGATACACCTAAAGCAAAAGTCCATTAAGAAGGAACATTTAAATCAGAATATTTCTAATTATTATCACTTCTGGGAATATAGAGAATATGAAAACGACTTACAGAGGAAGGAGAAAAATGGTATTTTATAAAACTAAGTAAATATTATTTCTATAAAAGAATATCATTCTCTGATTAGATTTAAAAAGACAATGTGGCTGTCTGAAAAACTGATTAAATGGATTGAAATTGTTTGCATAGGGAAAGGAACAAGTTTGAAAAATAGACATAATTGTAACATAATGTATTATCATAAAATACTCCAAGATAATGTTATTATCTCCTTATATACACAGGGTTCCCCACACCCCAGCAATAAAGGCAGGAAGAGAACAATTGATAGGAAGAAGCTGCATCAAGCACTGCAAAGCCAGAACACCTCATCTCCACATGGCATGACCTCCATTATCAGCAGGCCTGTCACTCACACCCACTTGGGAAGTTCCTAGTGGCATTCAGAGAAGTTGACGATTATAGGGCCAAGTGGAAGAGTCACGTTACATGTAAGTAAATTGCCTATCATCCTACAACAGTAGAAACTTCTCAGGAAATGATGCAAAGGTCAAAAGAAAAGTAATAAAAAGCCCACTGACCAACAATGATATAAGACAAAGACAGTATCTATTTTAAGGTATAGCTCCGATGTTTTTCAAGGACTCAAAAATGTATTTGAAAATCTACAATCTCCCTTGTTCAGAAATAAAAGCAGCCAAAATCCATCCTAGTGTGGGAAAAAAGCCTAACCTGTTAACCAATTGAAATAAAAAATTGTGTGCACCCACCTATTTAATTAATTAGTTCATTCATTTTTCTTTCCTTCTTTCACTCATTCATTCATTTATATCAGTGCTCCGAATAAATCAGCTTTTTTTGTTTTGTTTTGTTTTGTTTTATTCAAACTACAAGTTAGTATCTGTTCAGTAAAAAGGAAATAATACTATGCTACTAATGGCTGAAAGAAAATGTAAAACAACTTTAAGATGTATGAATTTACTTTAGAATTAGGAGATTCCTATTTTATTTTTATTTTTAAACCATTCAATCAGATTTCAGTCAGATCTCAAAATGTTTTCAATCTTTTATTCATCCATTATTTTCTTCATTTGATATAAACTTAATGGACAATTGTACTCTTAACATATGAATAAAATAATGATATGTATGTATCCACAATATTTGTCTGATTTATAGTTTTGACTTGTTACTATAATTATATTTCTATGATCTTTAGGTTGTACTACTGTCCTTTCTTCCTTCCTTCTCTCTCTGTTATCTCTCCTTTTCTTTTAAAAGTTCTTCACCTAATTATTCTAATGCATTGAGGTGGGGGCAGTTGCCTGTGCCCCACCAAGCAATTCTCTAATAACAACTACGTGTTCTTCAGTTCAGCTCACTTCTGATACCACCCACTACCCAGACATAGCATCACCTTCGACAGATTAAGATCTTGGTCCCACAAGACTGCCCTCTGCTTCAGATGCCAGTAACCGGTCCAGGTTGTCACCTGTGCTTCTGAACAAATGGCTCTAAACCGGAGGTTCCAAAAACCCCTTCCTTGGGTTTGATTAATATGCTAGCACATTACCAGTTTACTCACTAGATTACTGGTTTGTTATGAAGGATATTAAAGGATAGGAATCAACCACCAGATGAAGAGATACATGTGGTGAGGTACTGAACAAAGGAGTTTCTGTCTCTGTGGAGTTAGGGCTCAGCATGGAGGCATGTAGGATCATTCTGGTTCACAAAACTAAGCTCTCCAAAGCCCATCCTTTTAAGTTTTAACAGAGGCTTCCTTACCTAGGCATGAATGATTAAATCATTGACCATTGGTGGTCAGTTCCACCTCCAGGCACTTTTCCCTCCCTGGAGGTCACAGGATGGCCCTTAAAGTTCCAACCCTTTCATCATCTTGTTGGTTCCCTGGCAACCAGCCCCCATTCTTAGGTATCTTCCAAAAGTCACCTCATTAACATAACAGGTGTGGTTGAAAGGGATTTATTATGAGTATTTAGAAAGCTTTATCACTCACTCAAGAAATTCAAAGGGTTGGGGCACCTGGGTGGCTCAGTGGGTTAAAGCCTCTGCCTTCGGCTCCGGTCATGATCTCAGGGTCCTGGGATCGGGTCCTGGGATCGGGTCCTGGGATCGGGTCCTGGGATCGGGTCCTGGGATCGAGCCCCACATTGGGCTCTCTGCTCAGCAGAGAGTCTGCTTCCCCCTCTCTGCCTGCCTCTCTGCCTACTTGTGATCTCTCTCTGTCAAATAAATAAATAAAATCTTTAAAAAAAAAAAAAGAAATTCAAAGGGTTTTAGGGACTGTGCCAGAAATAGAGAAGAAAACCAAATATGTATTTCTTACTTTGAATCACAATATCACACCTCCTTTCCTTTCTTCTATTTTTTTTAAACAATAATGTCTAAAACAATACGACAATTTGTGTTTTTCAAGTATGGCCACAATATTTTCTCTTCTGAAAATGTAATCTTGATATTCCTGACATTCTCTAAGGGGTCCTATGTTCTCTTCCTATATCTAAGTAGGCTACTGAACATGGAGGAAATAATTTCAAAAGCTAAGTAAACAAGAGAAAAAATGTCTTTATCTTATTTTGGGGGATACTCTCCTTTGGAGCACTTGAGACAACCATACTGTGAAAAACCACAGTTGCTCCTGAGGGGAGACCAGATGGAAAAACCTTGATGTTATATGGAATGAAAAAAATACCCAGATAGCCCTTATCATCTCCCAGGTCCCAGAGTTCTATCAGTAGCAGCCATCTGGCTACAACTTTCCAAGAGATCCTGAGCCAGATCTGCCAGACAAGTCCTTTTTGATATCCTGATCACAGAAATCATGAGTTAATGAAATTGTTATTACTTTAAGTTACTAAATTTATGGTGATTCACTATGTAGCAGTAGAGAAGCAGAGGAAATACCAAGTTTATCTTAATGTCCATAGATGCTAAGGTGGACACGCTAAGAAGTAGACTCTTCTTTCAATGTTTTCATAGTCTTGTTGGAAGAAAATAATTAATTCATCAAAAGGGCAACACAATGCAAACGGTACAACAGATTTAAACATATATTTGGGAAACCAAGAGAACTGTTGGGAGAGGCGATGGGCCCCGAGCATCCCTCAACATTCTTCGGTGTGCCAGGAATACATTTTCCAGGGTTTTATTCACAGCACCAACAATGTAGTAAGTATCCTGCTTACTCTGCCATGTGTAATAAAGTTCTCTGTCTCTGAACCAGTAATGTCGTGCTTTCTTCAAGCACCCATGAAACAGTGACAGTCTGGTTCCTACGTCTGTAAATAGATTAAGGAACAATTCAGCAGTAGTCACATTTGGACTTTTATAGCTTCTCAGGTCTATGTGAGACAACACACTCCATTTTCATGGTTGTATAGGCTGCTTATTTTTGGCTAATAAGAAATTAAAACTAGCTGCTTTAATATATCTTTGAAATATATTTAATGATAGTGTAAGATCATGATTGAAATTAATGACAGTCTAGGACAATACTTAGATCCCCAGATAAAAGTTTGATTTTATCTTGTTCGATCAAGAGTTTCAAATAGGTAAAAATAAATTTTCCCTTATTGTTAATATTTTATTTTTTATTTTTATTTTTTCCCTTGTTGCTCATATTTTAAAGTTTGGTTTATCTGTAGCTGGACTCCATCTGTTGGTATTAGAATTCACAAAAGGCCTTCTCTTTGTTCCTTATTTCCTTAATTTCTACCTTTCATTTCGTTCCCTCATTTCCTTCAATGGCCTGGCAACTTCTCAATTAGTAATTGACAATTACCACTTCGTTTTTAAAAAATGTGATTGTCTCTTGTGTGTCATAATATGATTCATCAACTGAAATGTAGACTGGGGCAAAATGGTTAAAGACAATTTTATCAAGTAGATTTCTTATGTCTTAAGAACAATATGAAGATAGTTTCATGTTTTACAGCATCTATTTTTCTAAAATGGTCTAAGCTTTTCCCAATTAAGTTATTAGATATAAATGTAATCATTGCTATCAATGATGAATTTTAGGATTTTTTTTTTTTTTAGATTTTATTTATTTGTCAGAGAGAGAGAGAGAGAGAGAGCACAAGAGCGGCAGGCAGACGCAGAGGGAGAAACAGGCTCCCTGCCGAGCAAGGAGCCCGATGTGGGACTCAATCCCAGGACCCTGGGATCATGACCTGAGCCGAAGGCAGCTGCTTAACCAACTGAGCCACCCAGGCATCCCTAATTTTAGGATTATTAATCTATGTAACTTTACTTTTATTTTCTCTGAAGCATATACTTGGATTTTCAAATATTTTGTTATGAAATATGGCATTTGTTTCTTAAACAAGTATTTTAATATATAGTCACATCAAGATGTTAAAGTCTTCTAAAACAGTAGAAGAACTGAGTAATTTTAGAGTACCATACTACATTTTACAAATTAAACATAAGTGACAGTAAAAAAAAACAACACCAACAACACAACAACAACAACAACAACAACAAAAGTAACCTAAGTGACACTGATTCATTTTTCAATATCAAACAATAAGTTAAGGAGCTATCTTTAAAACAGTGTGTCCATCGGAGATCACTTTATTCATTATGCCTGAAAAAGAAAATTCTTTAATGTAGGGTTGCTGGTGAGAAATTTTCTTATTTTTGTTATATTTCTTGTTATATTTTGTTATTTCATTTTTTTTTATTATAACTTCCTTTTTGAAGGATGCTTTTATTGGTTATAAGCTTTTATGTTGGTAGTTATTTTCTTTCGGAATTTTAAATATCACTATGTTATTTTCTTTCTTCTATCATTTCTATTATAAAGTCAGCTCTCAGTCTAATTTTTGCTTCTTTGAAAGTCATGTATCCTTTTTATTTCATTTGCGCTGCTCCAGAAGTTTCTTTTTATTTTTGCTTTCCAATCGTTTTACTATGATGTGCTAAAATATGGTTTCTTTGTATTTATTCTTTCTGTAATCTGTTTGCCTTCATGAATTTGAGGCTTGATGCATTTCATCATTTCTTATCATTTTGTTTCAAATTATGTCTCTCTTCTCTCCTGAAACCCCACTTATATTGATTTTGAACTTTTTGTCATTTCTGATATGTTTGGTATAGTTTTTTTGTCCTTTATTCCAATTCTTTTTTCTCGCTCTTTTATTCTGCATATTTTCTACAACTCCACCTTCCACTTTATTAACCCTGTTCTACTAGTTTAATCTGTTCTTAAACCCATATATAAGTTCTTAATTTTTTTAAGATTTATTTATTTATTTGTAAGAGAGAGATGGAGAAAGAGAGAGTGGAGGGAGGGGCAGAGGGAGAGAATCTTCAAGCAGACTCCCCACTGAGCACGGAGCTCGACTGGGGGCTCAGTCCCATGACCCACGAGATCATGACCAGAGCTGAAACCAAGAGTTAGATGCTCAACCGACTAAGCAACCTAGGTTTCCCTAAGTTCTTAATTTTAATAATTGAAATATTTCAACAATTTCTAGAATTCTAGATGACAATTCTTTATAAAACTCAATTTTCTCATGAAATTCTTAATTTTGTCATCAGTTTTCTTGAAATTACAAAGTAATCAATATGTACTTTCTATTAATTGATTTGTGACCTGTGTCTGATAACTAATATCTGGATCACCTGTGAGTCTATTTATATTTTATGATTTTTATCATTTCATTTTTATTTTCAGTTCATGTCTTTTGCCATGTTTTGCAATTTTCCTTGAATGCTAGACATTTTAATGATGTTACATATATATAATATTATATACAGTTAAAGTAGGGGCAGAACATATTGATGAAAAAAGAGATGAGATTGTTCAAAGCTAAATTTAAAGATTTACAAATTTTAGGCTATTTATAGTTATGAATTTTTTCCTGGGACACACTTTCTCATGGGTCTCATTTAAATACCTAGTTTATTTCCAGGACCCATACTCCAGAGTAGGCCCTGTACTCCGTTTCATATATTTATTTTCCCCAGCTCTTTTGCTTTTCTTTTTAAAGATATTTAATATATATTGTTGATTTATTAACATTAAACTGCATGGTCCACAGCACTTTAACTCATGTCCAATCAAAACCTATCCAACACTCATATTTTCTCCATTAGGCATATCCTAGCCATCTTTGCACTTGGAAACACTATACAGCCCCTCAGCACTATGCTTGGATACCATTTTAAATAGCAAAATCACTAACAAGCACAGAAAAATAAGAATAGTGTGGCACTAAATAGACCACAAAAAGGACACTTGATTATAATATGAGAGTTGAAACAGTAAGGCAGGGCATTATTTTGGTTGTCCTCAGCTAGAAACACACCTGTCAGGCCCCTCCAATGTTTTGTTGCACTGTACCTGTCCACAAATGTCCATAAAAATGCCACAAGTATTGATTTGATAATTACAATTAAATTTTAGTGAGTAGGCAAATTTACAAACGTAGAGTCGAGGAAAAATGAAAATAAATTGTATATAAATTCCTATTATATATTTAAATATAAAAAAGCCCCACAATGCAAAGAGAGAGAAAATTTTTATTAATATCATTTGATTTTTGGAAAAGTCTTGAACAACATAACTTTAAATCTTGAATTTAACTTAAAATTTCAATATTCTAAAATGCCTAAGAAAGAAGATACGGAGGAAATCTCATATGTAAGCATACTTAATATTTGATAGTTCTTTTTTTTTTAAGATTTTATTTATTTATTTGACAGAGAGAGAGGGATCGCAAGTAGGCAGAGAGGCAGGCAGAGAAAGAGGGGGAAGCAGGCTCCCTGCTGAGCAGAGAGCCCGATGCGGGGCTCGATCCCAGGACCCTGAGATCATGACCTGAGTTGAAGGCAGAGGCTTTAATCCACTGAGCCACCCAGGTGCCCCAATATTTGATAGTTCTGTAAAATAAAACAACAGCAACAACAAAATTTACCAGAGGAGGTGTCCATGGCGGCTAGCCAAAAACTACCAGAAATACATCTACGACTGAAAAAAGTTGGGTTTATTGACTTGTTGCAATGAGGGAGAACACACACCAATGGGAATATCTCACTAAGAAGGTGTTCAAAAGGAATTTTATGATCTGGCCTTACGTTAGGTGATTTTTGGGGAGGGTTTAATGAAGTGATGTTTTGCTCTGGATTAGATGTAGGCAGGAAGAGGTAATTCTATGGTGCTTATTTTAAGAAATCTTATCTAAAACACAGGAGAAATGTAGTAAGGCTAAAACTGTACTAAGTGCGGGAGGCAGCAGGCCCCATCCAGGAGAAAGAAATGTTTGTTTAGATTGTAGTTTAGACCATGTTCTTTTCCTTATCTAAGTTCGATCATAATTATGAAGTGGTCTTACTTTTGTCTTGATCCATCATATTCACGGAGTGGCCTTGGCTTATGCTGGTATTTTGCAAAATGCATATATTCTATCGGTGAATACCATGACCAGGCTGTGGGACCTAACCATCTCCTAGCAACATCAATGTTTGATTGATAGTCCTAGGGCTGTTGCTGATGGTGAGGGGATGTTTTCCTTTTTCTTAAGGATACAAAGTAATAAAAGCATTCCAAATAACCCATTTTGCATCATCTCTGATCTAATACATGTTATTGAAGATCATGCAGGCCATCTGATCATGTGTTCTTTTGTGCCTATAGGAGATGGGAGTATGAAGATTAAAAGACATGATCTGTATTAATCTCAAAGGATTAAAGTATATTGCTAGAAATAGAAACAAGGGTTTTAAAAGACATATTGCACAATCATAAGATATCTACAGATAGCATCTGTTTACATTTTTTACTGCAAAAATGGAAAATAAAAAAAATAAAATCTTAAAAGAAAAATCACAGAGTTTTATATTTTGAGCCTAGGTATTCCCTCTAGTTTTGTGTGGTTTCTTACCTACTTGTGCTTCTGTATATTTTTCCTTCAAAAATCAACAATATTCTCCTCTTAAAAAGATAGTGTGAATTCTACCTTTTGTAGATATTTATATCCAGAATCATTGGATTTGCATTTTATTATTAACTCATAGCCCGGTTTAAGAAGTTACTATACATGGACATTACAGTTTGTTGTTAAAGTTAAATAATCTAAAAGACCATTATTATATGAAGCAAAACAAAATGAAAAAGTGATACTGACATGTTGGTATATCAGGAGCCAAAATGTTTTTATTAATATTCAAATATAGATGCCTATTTTTAAAGCAGTGAGTAAAAAAAAAAATAAAAATAAAATAAAAATAAATAAATAAATAAATAAATCAGTGAGTATATAATACTAACTTTATTCTTAAATTGTACTAGTCATATCCAAAATGTGACGTGTCTTCAAAGTGTACATTAATAAAATAAATAAATCTTGGGCACTGCTCCCTCAAAAAAATCAGAAAATCATAGGGTTTACAATGAATAGCTAAATTAATAGTCATTCATCTGATACTCCAAAAAGCTGTTTAATTATAATGTTAATTTGCACACACATGCACACACACTACTGCCTTCAAGTTGCACGTTGGGCAAACCATATGTATTCTGGGCCTGCACTGCCCAGTACCTCAGGAAATAGTAAATTACATTCAAGCCACAATGATTTCAGGGCATTTCGGTAGGTACCTAAATACTTAGCCCTAAATATTGAAAATACTTGATAACTGTAGGCCTTATGTTCTTCTGCAAGTAAATTCATAAAATCATGAATGAGACAGAGAAAGAGAAAGAATGAATACTGAATCCCAAATTTCTAGTTCTGTATCATCAATCTACCTGCAAACAACACATTCCCTCATAGATAAGTTAGGTTATTTAGAGCAAATACTAAAATGTTCCTTCTATAACTAAGTTGGTAGATTGCAGGGTTGAGTCCACGTGTGGCCTCTAGGCCTCATGTGAGAATTCAACTTGAGCTTCCATGTCTATCCCCGTCTATGACCATGGGGCCTTACTGACCAAGTCCCAGTTCCAGGCTCTGCAAAGCCTGGAGTCCAGATCTTAGCCTCAGCTGCTAGAGTTGACATTCTCACCAATCACAGTCCTTTTGAATATGCCTTGATTCATTACTACCAGATTAAGGATCTGTATCTCTGACTCTGAGAATTACTGTCCTCAAGTTGTGCATTCCATGCCAATTAAACAGGTCTGGAGGAATACTTTGTTATCAGATACATTTAGGTGTTTTTACTGAATTACTGTTCATAACAATGATACATCTATTTAGATGAATAAGAAAATTCCAATTTACAATACTTTTTTTTTTCTTAACATTTTTAGAATTTGTTTTGGTTGGGACTGAGTCAATTAATGATAATTCAAAGATCTCAGTGTAATTTTTGGTTATACTTCTCATTAAGGTTGTTAAACTGAATGTAAAAAAAATAGTATTGTTCTTAAAAATGTAAGGGAGATGCTATTCTTAATTTTAATGTAAATGCTACACTGAAGGGAAATACTACTTTGCCTATTTGAGCCATTATACATATTTCATTGATAAATAATTTTAACCATATAAAGGTTATTGGAAATTTAAATATAGGACTTAAATTGTAATTAAGAGTTTTTCATATATCAAAATAAAAGAGAGATATGTAATTTTCCTTTCTTATAATCATCTGATTTTCATGTTAACTACCTAGATAACATGAAAATGAGTTTAAATCTCATTTTTAGCAAAGGAAACCTGTGTTTAGTGGATTTTTTTTTTTTTTAAGATTTTATTTATTTATTTGCCAGATAAAGACACAGAGAGAGGGAACACAAAAAGGAGGAGTGGGAGAGGGAGAAGTAGGCTTCCTGCTGAGCAGAGAGCCCACCATGGGGCTCTGATCCCGGAGTCCTGGGATGATGACCTGAGCTGAAGGCAGATGCTTAATGACAGAGCCACCCAGGCGCCCCTAGTGGCTGTTTTTTCTAATAAAATCTGTTTTAAATAAATTATTCTGATTCCCAAAACATCCAGACAAATTGATCGTAACATAAAATTCAGTTTCAAACATTGATCCAATATATAAGAACTTGGTAATAAAATGCATTATTTAAAGCTAGTATAGGGACACCTGGACGGCTCAGCCAGTCAAGTGTCTGCCTTCCACTCGGGTTGTGATCCCAGGGTCCTCAGATCGAGTCACACATTGGGCTCCTTCCTGAGCTGGGAGCGTGCTTCTCCTTCTCCCTCTGTTGCTGCTGCTGCTGCTGCTCTCTCTGTCAAATAAACAAATAAAATCTTTAAAAAAATAAAGCTAGTATAATATACATGATACATAATTCTAGATGTGCTCTAATCTAATAAGGCCTTTTCACCTGAACAAACTAAAGTGGTTTTTAAAGGTATTTCCCTAATAAATAATAAATAAATAACACTTGTATTATTCTTTGGGAAAACAAACTAAAAAGTAATTTTTCTTTTCGCTCTGTCAATTCCCTGCTGGACACTGGATTGAGAGGGAGTTGAATACATTTGCTGAGAACCCAGTATGACAGGGTGGGATTAAATCCATGACCAGAACTTGGAATCCCAGGCATGGGGAACAAGAAATTAATAGAAAAATGGAGCTGTGGCTTTAACAGTTGTTTCTGCAAAGAATGTCATTCAGAAAAAAATGGGAGCTAGAGAATTCATATAGCTACTAAACAATAAAACATTTGCAGAAATGGAAGTACATCTCTAGAGCCTCAATTAAATGAGGCTAATCATTGACAAAATATCATGAATTAGTAAAGTATAAATATATTTTCTCGAAGTGGGAAAGACACCAGAATTAGAAAAGAAACTTTATTCTGTTGGCTTTTGTTACTTTTTTGCTACCAATTTTCAGCCTGCTCACCAATTTAAAGGAGTAAGTGAGCAAAGGTTTCTAGTATTTTCTAATTTTATTCTACCATCTGTTTCTTAAATGAGTCATGTCCTCAGGTCTCTGGCCTCAGATACCCTATTGGTACTTTTCTAAAATGATCTCTATTTTGGGTTTTACTTATCACTTTCAGTCAAATCCTCCACTAAGTTTTCTAAAGTTTTCTAATTAAAAAAAAAAAAAAAAAATAGATGTTCTAAGGCACCTGTGTGGCTCAGTCGTTAAGTGTCTGCCTTTGGCTCAGGTCATGATCCCAGGGTCCTGGGATTGAGCCCCCCATTGGGCTCCCTGCTCAGAGGGAAGCCTGCTTTCTCTCTCCCCCTCACCCTTCTTGTGTTCCCTCTCTCACTGTGTCTCTCTCTGTCAAATAGACAAATAAAATCTTTAAAAAAATTAGATGTTCTTAAACATAAAAGTACAGAAAAGAGCAATATTCATTTTTCTGCTATGTGATTTAATTTCTACTGATATTGTAGGATAGTTGCTACTGTTTTTTTTTTCTATTTTTAAGCAAAATTACTCAATTACTTTTGTAAAAATGGTATATACTTATTATAAAAATTTCAACCATCTCCAAAAAAAGCATGAAGATGACAGTGTAATATCAGACTAAATACTGTGACCCAAGTTTGGAACATGAAGTGAGTATCCTTACAGAAAATTCTACTGAGTCAAAATTTACCACTAGGTCTTTAATGTAACCTCTTTTTTTTGCCAAGTTCCACATATAAGTTCATCTTTCATTTGACTAAATGTAGTGGTCAAGAGGGTAATCTGCTTCACCCTGACGAAAAACTCCAGGGTGCTATACTCATTGAATTTGTTCATATTGGAGAGATCTGTCTGTTGATTCTAATCCTAAATGGGCTGTATGCTGGCAATAAATTTCTCAAGGCACTCTCACCCTCAGATTTTGCAGACATTGCTACATTATCTTTTACCATTCATTCTGTTTGCTTAAAAAACAGAGAGAGAGAGAAACAGATCTGAGACCAGTTTGATCTTTTTCACCTAATTTGCCTTTTTTTTTTGGCCTGTATTACAAAATATTTTTTCTTTCCTTTATAAGCTTTAAAAAATAATTGTTGTACCAGAATTTATGTCTCCATTTTCTTAAATTCCTGAGAACATAGGACATTTTTTTGATATTTTGTTCCTTTATTTTAAGAAAGTGCACATTATTTTCCATATTATATCTTTGCATTCTAGAAATTTATTATATCTCTAAGTGTTTTGTCTTTAAATGTTTTTGCAACTATTACAATCATCTCAAGCCTTTCCACTATGGCAGCGATTTGATTTTTGTGCTATATTTTCTTTCTTGTTTTTTCTAACTATAAAGTTAGAACACACCAAATTGATGTGTTCATTCTCAGTTTTTTAGGTCTGAAATCCCCTTTTTATTTCATTGTGTTGTTTAATCATTTAGTGCTTGAGCTTTTATTATACTAAATTATATTCTAATTATGCTGATTTATGTACCAAGAAGCAATTGTGAGAAATGTTTTTTTCTTCCTTGAACTGGCTTCTTAGACTTTAGGTTACTATGTTTCTTATTATTTCATCTGTTTTAACATATTTTTCACTTATTGGCATATGATATTTCCTTCATTAGCAGCTATTATTTTTGTAGGTTTACTTATTTTGGGCCAAACCCATCTAACAATGAAATTTGCTTTGAGTACTGCGTGAGAATTCTTGTCATTGTTCCCACTGTATCCGAGACCAGTTTGTTTTCCCCTCCGAGCTATAGTTTGAGGGCTGAATATGGCCTGGAGTAGATGGGGAGAGAACGTGGTAATCTCAGATGAGTAGATAAGGCTGAAATCTATTTAAGAATAAATGAGCTATGTTCTTTCTTCTGAGAGTTTTAAAAATATCTGTACAGAAGTTCATTCCCTGTAAGTGTCAGGGACAGAGAAGAGAGAACAATTTTTATGTGATCCCAATTATTTACTCAGTTTAAGAATAGCCCTGGAGAGTTTACTCTATTTAGAGAGAGTCATCTCCTTCATTTATTTTCCCCATCCTACCTACTTATTCCCAGCAAATAAATGATGTGCTATTCAGTTTGCTTCTCCCTAGACTTGATCTTTCTTTCTTCTTTCTTTCTTTCTTTCTTTCTTTCTTTCTTTCTTTCTTTCTTTCTTTCTTTCTTTCTTTCTTTCTTTCTTCTTTCTTTTTCTTTCACAGAGAGAGAGAGATCACAAATAGGCAGAGAGGCAGGCAGAGGGAGAGGGGGAAGCAGGCTCCCTGCTGAGCAGAAAGCCCAATACGGGGCTTGATCCCAGGACTCTGAGATCATGACCTGAGCTGAAGGCAGAGGCTTTAACCCACTGAGCCACCCAGGCGAACTTTCTATTACTTTGACATTCAGTGTTTAAAAGTATAAGACAGTAAGCTTTATCCTTTTTACCGATTGAAGTGTTTCGTTTGTTTTGATTCTTACTACACTAAACTTACTTTCATTGGGTTATAGGAAAGTCAAATTCTAAGACAGTTTCAAGCAGCCTTCCTGAACAGCCTCATTTCCCAAACTTTTCATTCCAAACCACTATTTATTCCAAATTTTCAGTTTCGTTCTATAGCTAATGTAAGCATATCACTGAAGTTCTTTTTGACTCCTTGCTCTTGCTTCTCTGCAGTATCCAATCACCTTCGAGGTATGTCAGTTCTATGCCTGAAAATACCTTGATGATACTTTACCTTTTTTATCCCTGAAATACATGTTCTTAGTTCAATCCTACATTCCTTCTATAATGGACCATTATACAAACCACTTAATTGGAATTTCAGCCACTGATCTCCCTAATTTCCAAAAATAACAAAGAAACAAGTTTTTAATGCCACCAATAATGCAAAATACATTTTATTTATCTCTCTAGTCCTCAAATACTTTGTGGATTTCAAGTTATTACAAACATGCCGTAAATGACACAGCTAGCTGACAGAATCCACCCATTTCCATTCTATTACTTTAGATATTTTTCATATAACTTCTAAGCTAGTGTATGAAGCATATGCTTTCCATTTTCAGATAATTAAGATGGTAACAAATTCATTATAAAAATATAAATCTAAATGGATTTTAAAAAAATCAGCCTTCCATTTTAGATGATATCTCAATAAAAAAGAAGAATCTTGCTATATGTGCTTCCTGACTTCCATCATTACCAAAAGCTACTGACAATGTTTTGAATTAGAACATAAATAATGAGATAACTACACTTGCTCATTTGAGATTTATTAATGTTGATGAGCCCTGATCAGAGGAAATTGTCCCTTTTCCTACAACTAAATATTCTTGTTGAAAATCAAATTAATGGGACATCCAAATGTCACATTCCAAAGAACACTTCTAATTTGTTTCTCCCACTCACTCCAGTAACTATGTATTGATTTTACAAACCAGTAAAATAGGGTCTTTTTAATAATAGTTGTTTTTTTTTGTTTGTTTTTTAAGATTTTATTTCTTTCAGCAAGCGAGCATGAGCACACAAGCGGGTGGGGAGAGGAAGAGGAAAGGGAGAAGCAGACTCTCTACTGAGCAGGGAGTCCCATGCAAGACCCCATCCCTGGACTCCACCATCATGACCTGTCCTGAAGGCAGATGCTTAACAAACTGAGCCACCCAGGCTTTAATAATAGTTTTTAAAAGTATGGTTGAAACATTTCAGGATTTTTTTTTTTTACCTAATATCATTTTTATTTGATATAAATGACTTTTCAACCAGCAAGGAATCCAGAATTCCATGCTTTAGAGTTGTATGTGTTTTCCGGTGGCCCAACAGGGTTTGATTTTATCATGCATCCTAATTCCAAATTTTCTTCCTTTGAAATGATAAAGCCATATTTCAGCCAGTTCGGGCTCATACATACGTAAACAATACATTCCTTGACATATTAGGTATACTAAATAATTTCTGTTCTTTAAAATGAATTGCAATGACTTCTAGCTCTTTGAAGAGCTCTAAGTCTCTTTGAAGGCAGGTATATGATAAACTTCTTTTTTTTAAAGATTTTATTTATTTATTTGACAGAGAGAGATCACGAGTAGGCAGAGAGGCAGGCAGAGAGAGAGGGTGAAGCAGGCTCCCCGCTGAGCAGAGAGCCCGATGTGGGGCTCAATCCCAGGACCCTGAGATCATGACCCAAGCCAAAGGCAGAGGCTTTAACCCACTGAGCCACCCAGGCGCCCCTATAATAAACTTCTAAATCAACTCTGTGGTAATAATAAACTAACTTCACTACTATTACTAAATTTTCAAAATCAAATTTCTATCCTTTAAATACAAACTGACCATTATTAGATAGCTAGAGAAGGAAGATAAGAAAACAAGTTTTACTGAGAATGCAATATGTGGCAAACAATATGTCAACTATTTTATATTTACAATCTTATTTAATATTAGAGCATAAAAATTCTATAAATTCATATTTTATATCAGTTTCATAGATGTGGCTGTAGAAGCTCCCAGAAAATATTAGAAAGGAATGCAGCTACTATATAGTACAGCGAGTATTGCAACTCAGCTGTGAAGGGCTCCAAAATAATATGTATTATTATCTTCATTACTCACTCCCACATTAATGTGGTATAGAAAAACCTTCATCCATCCACTAGACAGTTATCACCCATAGATGTGCAAGAACTTGCTGCACTCTGGAGTTTAACAAAAGTACCCAAGAAAAGCAGGACACAGCACAAAGATGCAAAAATCTCTTCTCAGATTATGTTGTATCCATTCAACGAAAGTTTGCTAAGGGTCAAATTCATAGTTAGCTTTGAAGGTGTGAGTAATCATTCCTTACTTTAAAACAGTGTTAGTCCCCTGACTTTGAAGTGATATTTATTGAATCTCAGATATACAGATGTTAGATAATGGTCGCTTCATGATAGTAACAGGATTTCCAAGCAGCTGCTTTATGGTGGGCAGAAGAAATCAAATAAATGTAAACTGATTCATAACATGAAGCAATGAAGCATTGCGGCTGACTGCTAGGAATGGACAACAATCAATCAATTTGACATGCAGCAATTAAAAACGAGGTAGCTGTAATTGAGCAAATGTGTCAAACATCTTATAAGTAAAGGGGTGGAGGCAGAAGTACAAATAGTTACAAGATCTAAAAACAGTGGATCTTTTCATTTTTCAAAAGGCAGACTTCATAACTATACTCTGTAATGAGCCTTACAAGTAATGTCTTGTCTTATTATTCAAGTATCTTCTAAGAAAAAATATGGATATATGTACAGTCATACATAATTAGAGTGTAAAGCTGTGCTTTACAAGTTATGATGTGTGGATTTAATCTTCATTCTTTTAAAACAATACTAGAAACAAGAGGTGCTGTGGTGCGAAAAAGGTTCAAACAATTTTGCATAGCATTTGTGCAGCAAGTTGACTGGATGGTGTTAGTGAATGCTATGTGCCACTGATTATAAGAAATAAAATAACTCCCTAGAAAAAAATTAGATTGAGCTAGGATATGGCCCAAATTTTCTGAATCTATCTAGCTCATTCTGCTTCACTCTATTGGTTCTGTCATAAATATTTGAAAAACTTTTATGTAGCAAAACAAACAAGCATCTATTTGAAATTAGGGTGTATAGATTTTATTCTTTAAGAAAAGAATTAGAATAGTCATTAACTTTATCCTTCATGGTAGCAGGAAATGAGCTGAGGGAAAACCGCAAAGTACCATCAGGATAAAGTAACCCTTAGAGTTATATAATTTTCCTGAAAATGGGAGACAATGAATCTACTCAAACCTTGGATGATCCAAGACATGTAGTCCCATAAGAATCAGTACCCCTGAATCATGACAGGAGGATACAAACTGTTCCCTATGGCTTTTTTGAACTATGGATTGTTGAAAACAGAGATAGTAGGCAACATTCATTCCCAGTAAGAAAGCTACCAAAAATCAAAAGGCTAAAGTGGGAGGAAAAGTTTAAAACAAGAGAAAGTCCTGTGCTTTTCCCCATCTATTTTGATGGGCAATAATTTTCTAAGATGAGAAAAAGACTATACACACACATATGCACACATGTATGTATGTACATATATTTTTCCCACTTGGTTGGCACTCCTACAATAAAAGAAAATATTTGAAAAAATTAAATAAAAGGCAGTGATGTTCAGACTATATACTCAACATATAGCTAAAGCTTAAATATTTGGTAAATTTTCAGGTGGTTAATCTGCATGATTCAAGCAATTATTGCTGTTATGTTAAAGTTTTACAAGTTTTCTAATCAATGTTTAGACCCTGAGTGAACATAATTAGGCCTCATTCCTCTTCTCTTCCTCTTCCTAAATTCACTGTACGAATATTTGATTTTCACCTTTAGTTTTTATGTTTCCATATTTTTATAAATATCAGCTACCAGACTGATAGAGAAGTTGAGAACCGTTCTTTTAAATCATATAAAGGCCATGTCAAAAGGTCATCAGAGATTAAAAATATAGGTGCATTATGAAATATTGAACACTATACTGCTAACCTGCTTTGATAGACACATCAGAAAATATTTTATAAATGCAAATGGCATTCCAGAACAAAAGACTGCCACTTCTTTCTTTGAAAAATAGCTGTCTAGCTTATCTGTTTTTCCTCACCCTCATAATTGCCTCGTAAAAGTAGAAGATACACAATATGCATTGAAAGGCACATTCATGTTTATGCAAAAGGAAAAAAAGCGAATGTATAAAAATGAATATGGTGATGTAAATGAGTAAAAAATGCCTATATGCAACATAAAGATCTCAGATATATCCAGAGAATTAAGTGGTCCCAAGTTTTCCAAAGATTTGTAGTTCTTCTCCAATAGCAAAAACAGATCATTTATTTTTAAAACACTATGATATTTTAAAAACAGCAACCACAGAACCCAGATTTATTGATCTTTCAAAGGATCTTTTAGTCACTTGTAGGAGCGAAAGTAGGAGAAATAAGGACTGCCATCCAGCACGAAGTAATGAAAGGGGAAGGGGCATATATTCTCCAGGGAAAAAATGGTCTAAGCATCATAATCCACGTGAACAATGTGAGAATTACTTATAAAAATATTAATTCCTTGGTTTGGTGTTTAATTTTATGTATCAACTTGACTGGGCCACAGTGTGCCAAGATTTTTATTCAAACATCAATCTGTAGGAGTGTTTTGGATAAGATTAACCTTTGAATTGGTAAACTAATGAAGCAGATTGATCTCCCTACTTTGGGTGGGCCCTGTCCAATCAGTTGAAGGTCTGCATAGAATAAATGACTGACTTTCCTGTGAGTAATAAGGAACTCCTCTTACTTGACTGCCTTGAGTTGGAACATTGTTTGTTGTTGTTGTTGTTGTTGTTGTTGTTGTTGTTTTTCCTGCCTTTAGTCTCAAACCGTAACGCCAGTTCTTGTATCCTAAGCCTGTCAGCATTTGGACTGAAACTACACTATCAGTTCTCCAGCTTGCCAAGTACAGATGTTGGGACTCAGTTTCCAAAATTGCATGATCCAGTTCCTTATAAAACATCTTTTCATATATATTTACACCTACTGGTTCTTTTTATCTGAAGAACCTTGATTTGGCAATCATCAAAATTGGCAAATCCATCTACTGACTTTAGGATTTATTTCTTATATAATGGTCCAACCAAACATTCATTGGTCAAGTGTTATATGCAAGGCAATCTTCAAGGCACTGTTTGAAGTTAAAAAAATTACATGTTCTCTGTTGTTAAGAATTTACAGTAGAATTGGAGACACAGGACATGTACACAACTAGCAATAAGGCATGCCAAGCAAACATTGGTATACTTAAGAGATACATAAACTACCAGGGTACTTAGGAAAAGAAGCAATTTAGTATACTTAATATGAAGACACAAACATACCTCCTACTGCATCAGTAGGAATTCCTTCCACAGGAAGTTTTGGTGCAGACATAGAAAACTTATCAATGAAGAACAATAATATAAAAGAAATGGTAAGTCTGCGACAACTTTTGCAATAGCTCTTCTCTTTACATTTATTTGTGGCAGTTTCAACTTCCTTTTTCCGACACTGTAGAGCCTCAGGTTAGTGAAGCAGGGCCTTCTCTATTCTAGACAATGGCTATTTACAAATATAAAATAATTTTTATTGGCACAGCACTAAGCTCCTTACATTGAGTAGGAGTCCGGCTAACCATAAAAGATCACAGACTTCCTGGTACCTCAAATACCACCCATATACCCACATAAATGAATGAGATTCATGACATTGATTTCTTTCAAAAGACAGACTATGAAACTTCAGAATTTGTATGACAAATTATATTATACTAAAGTATATATGACATTGGGACTACGATACTCTTATGTGAACTGAAATAACTAAAAATTCTCTCATACAGAGCTACAGGAGTAATAAATGAATATCATATTACTTTAAACCAATCACACTGACTGACCTGGAAAATACTAATACTTGATTCTTTTAGATTTAAGAAATAACAACCTATATCTTATGGACATCAACATACTGATTCTAAAGCTTATGTGAAAAGTCATAAGACCCAAAATAGTCAAATCAGTATTGAAGAAAAAAGAAACTGACACAACCCAACTTTGAGACATACTATGGGGCTACAGTAATCAAAAAAGTATGGTATTGGGGAAAGAATAAACAAATAGATTGATGAAAGAGAACAGAGTTCAGAAACAGACCTGCATAAATATAGTCAACTGACTTTAGACAAAGAAGCAAAGGCAATACAATGTGGCAAAGATAGGCTCTTCAACAAATGATACTGGAACAACTGGACATCCACATGTATAAAAATGACTCAACACAGACCTTACACCCTTCACAAATTTAACTCAAGATGGATCATGAACCTAAATGTAAATGCAAAACTAAGACTCCTAGGACAAGGCATAGGAGAAAATCGAGATAGCCTTGGGTATGACCATTATACACCACCAAAGACATGATCTATGACAGAAATAATTGATAAATTGGGCTTCATTAAAATTAAAAACTTCTGCTCTGTGAAAGATAATATCAATAACATAAGAAGACAAGCCATAGACTAAGAGAAAATATTTGCAAAAGACACATCTGATAAAGGACTATTATCCAATATATACAAAAAACTATTAAAACTCAACAATAAGACAATGAACAATCCTGCTAAAAAAAAGGATCAGAGATCTTAATGAATACCTCATCAAAAAGATATACAGATGGTAAATAAGCATATGTTAAGATGTTCTACATTATATTTCATCAGGGAAATGCAAATTAAAACAACAATGAAATACTACTGCACATCTATAAGAATGGCCAATTCCAGAATAGTGACAACACGAAATGTTGATGAAGATGTGGGTCAACATCATAAATCATATACTGCATTGGAATGCAAAATGGTACAGCCACTTTGGAGGACAGTTTGGCTGTTTCTTACAAAACTAAACTTACTCTTACCATATGATCCAGCAATTGCTTTTCTTGGTATTCGCCCAAACGAGTTGAAATCTTATGTCTACACAAAAACCTGCACATGGATATTTACAGCAGCTTCATTCATAATTGCCAAAACTTGGAAGCAATCAAAATGTCCTTTGGTAGGCAGATGGATAAACTGTGGTAGATCCAGAAGATGGAATATATTCAGCAGTAAAAAGAAATGAGCTATCTTGCCATGAAAAGACACAGAAGAAACTTAAATGCTTATTACTAAGAAAAAAGCCCATCTGAAAAAGCTACATACTGTATGATTCCAACTATATGACATTCTGGAAAAGGCAACACTATCAAGACGATAAAAAGATCAGTGGCAATAAAAAGATGAAGGTGGGGGATGAACAGACAGAACACAGAGGATTCTTAGAACAGTGAAAATAGTCTCTGTGATTTTGTAATGGTACATATATGTCACTATACTATTTTCCAAATCCATAAATTGTATAAAATCAAGAATGACTCCTAAAGTAAACTATGGACTTTGGGTGATTATGTGTCAATGTAGTTTCATCCTTGGTAAAAATGTACCATTCTGGTGAGTAATGTTGATAATGGGGAAGCTCCGCATGCCTGGGGACAAGGGGTATACAGGAAATCTCTGTATCTTCCTCTTAATTTTGTTGTAAAACTAAAACTACTCTAAAAGATAAAGTTTCAAAACAAGAAATGACTTTTATTTTTTTAAAGGTTTTATTTATTTATATGACAGAGAGAGATACAGCAAGAAGGGGAACACAAGCAGGGGGCATGCGGGAGGGAGAAGCAGGCTTCCCGCTGAGCAGGGAGTCCAATGCAGGGCTCGATCCCAGGACCCCAGGATCATGACCTGAGCTGAAGGCAGACGCTTAATGACTGAGCCACCCAGGAGTTCCAAGAAATGACTTTTAAACTTCCTAAATAAAGACAATTAAAACTGATTGCCACAGTCTTTGAAGATAGTTGTTTATTAAAGAAAAACAAATTTGAATGGAAAATAAAATAAAAAATGTTATGACATTCTTTACAAATTCTTAATTTTATATAAAATTCATAAACCTGAGGACCATGTACAATATTTCTTTTTTTTCCATGTACAATATTTCTAAAATATTTCCACTTATTATCTATCCTCATATGTAATACTATTATGCATATTCTTCCTGAAATACCACAAAGGACCAAGTAAGCATTGAAACTACGACAGAAAAAAGGCAATCCGTACTTCCTTAAAATTGGCTTTTTTATGTGTCCTGATTCTGCTTTTATCTGCCATTATGGATTAATAAACCAAGGGATCCTACTACTGGAGGAAGAAAATGTGTTTACTCCAAGATTTATAGAATTATGGGTAGTTACCTAAAGCATGAGCAGTAATGTGGAACTATTTTCCTAAAACCCATGATGTACCAGGAGAAATGCAGAACATTTATTATGTTTTATGATGCTCCTTAGATAAGATTACATGTAAGCACATGCCCAAATCCTTATTTGACTGATGTGGAGAATTTGCTAAGTATTTTGCTTATGGACTTACAGAACAAATCTTTTCCTGCTAGGTGTTAGGCACTGCTCTTAGCATAGAGCTTACTTTCCAGAAGGGAAGGTAGAAACTAAACATGTAAATATATTATCACACTGCTGGGTGTGGTAGCAGGAGGAGGGAGCAGCAAGGTAAAGAGGTAGTGAATGACACTAGGGTATCTTTCGTATAGTTATCAGCAAAGATCAACTTGAGATGGTGACACTGAGAGGTACTGAGAGAGTGAGTGGAAACAGTGTTTCAAGTAAATGCCTTGAGGTGACAACAATTTGGTTTTCTGAGGCTTAGGTTTTCCCTAAGTTTTCTTTAAAGAAGAGACAAAAGACATTCAAGTTATTAAACAGCTATTAGAGCATAGCTAGTGTGCAGAAAGGAGTATGTTTTCAGCACTTGCTTGACTATTTCTTCATATGCAAGTTAAGGGCCTCCCTTATCTAGAGAATTATCTTTTTGGATGGCCAAATGGACAGATTACAGATTCTTATCTGTCAAAAGAAATGACATGGTCAAAGAAATTCCCAGGTCCAGTTGGTTCTTATAGCAGCACAGCAGGTGTGTGTGTGTGTGTGTGTGTGTGTGTGTGTGTGTGTGTGTGTGTGTGCAAGCTTGTGTTTTGCCTCAAAGCTCACTTGCAAAATTACCAAAATCTGCCTTCTTCTGTTCCAATCCCTTGATTTCTAATGGAGTATGTTCTGTGCTAACTAACTTGGTATTTTTGTCTTCCATCTGCACTGACACACTCTCTGCCCGTCTCCCCAAGTAATAAACGTGTTGCGTCATCAGTCCCAAGTCTGTACAGGAACAGACCCATCCCTCCAGCTTACCAAAGTCTTCTCTGCCCTCACTATCTCCCACGTTCTGATGCTCAGCACTAAGCATGAAGACTAAAAAGCCGACAGGGAAAGAATCTTTTGAAATCCAATTTGTACAAATAAATAGTGCTTCCTCGTAGTTGCACGTTTTCAGAGGTTTTGCCCTGTTTTACTTTCATTTTCCAATGACAGCAACTGCATCTCCTTACAATCATAAATTTCCACTTAATACTGTCCTCTTTCCCATCATTAATCTTTGTTTCAACAAGCCTCAAAACTATTGATTAATTTTACTTCATTCCATTCCTGTGGGAAGGCTCTTTTGAGACACTGTCAAGTCACCCTAGCTGCCTCAGAAGAGACTCTCCAGATAAAAGTCCCAGAAGCAAAGTAGAGTGAAAATAAAGAACTCTTCTGGCCCATTCTCTCAGAACTTTTATCCCCACCCCGACACTTCTACCCTTCTTCCCTTGACGTTCTTTCCTTATCACTAACTACATATTTTCTCCCTCTCCTTCCTTCCTCTTCCCTCCTTTTCCCTTCTCCTTTCCTTTTATTCTCACTCTCCATCTCTGTCTCTCTCTCTTCCTCACTCTCATCTGCCTTCCTCATTAGTTTGTAAGCTCCTGGAGGTAAAGGATATTTTCCCTCTGTTATATACACCCTGAGTCTAGAATAGTGCCTGATTCATATAAATGAATAAATATATAGAATGAATAAATTAAAAACCATCTAGAAATCCTAGCAGGTGACTACACAGTCACGCTATATAGGGCTGTCCATCTGCTGAATGCAAAGCTTGTCTCTGTTAATGTTGTGGTTCAATGGCAATAATATTCTCTAGACAAAAGATTTCTCTGAGAATAGCTCTGTAGCTCTCTGATATTCCTAGTACACTGAAGTTTTGGTTGTTTGAAACTCGGTGAATGAAAAACTATAAATACCTAAAGATACCTTTCTTTACCAGAAATGGTAAGTTTAGTTGCCCGTGCCTAATAACTAACTAAATAAATAAATAAATAGTTGGATTTCATTCACTTAGATGAGCCGTATTTGCTTAAAGACGATCTTTTATATGCTTCATGTATAGAGATTCTTCTCATCCAAGGACATTTTTCTGATGGAGTAGTTGTGGAAGCAAAACTTACAGACACCTCTGACAGGATGCATTCATCATCATCGTTCATATGCATGGGTGAGCACCTGTGTTCACTGAAACAAGGCGTGGCCTATAATGATACCAGATGTTCTGCAGGCAAATACCTTTTTTCCAGAACATGAAGTCCTTCTCACCTTCCAAAGTGAGGGGGTTTCTTGGTATGACCATAAGATGCCCTTCAGCTCTGGTGGTGGAGCAATGGTATGTGGAGGATACACTTTTTTTTTTTTTTAAGATTTTATTTATTTATTTATTTGACAGAGAGAGAGAAAGATCACAAGTAGGCAGAGAGGCAGGCAGAGAGAGAACGGGAAGGAGGCTCCCTGCTGAGCAAGGAACCCAATGCGGGGCTCAATCCCAGGACGCCGAGACCATGACCTGAACTGAAGGCAGAGGCTTTAACCCACTGAGCCACCCAGGCACCCCTGTGGAGGATACCCTTATCTCAACTTGAAATTTGGACAAAAATTTTTATTTTTTATTTGAATAGACTCAGTGATTTAAGGCAAAACTTAGAGTTTATCTTTAGTTATTACCTCTGTCCCACCTCTTCTTCAGCAAGTCCTATATACCTATCTATACCATATATATTATATATACTATATATTTACATATTTGGTGATATTAGCCACTCTTCTCTCATACATATAATCCCATCTCACATAACAGTCACAGTAACTATTCATATATGAGTTAGGGAAGACAGACCTGAGGAAACCTCCTGCACCACCCTCCTTCTCATTCACCGCAATCCAGTTCAATGGCCATCAGTCAGTTTCTTGAACATCTTATGTAATATTTCAGTCCAATGCAAATACTTCTTCCTGACCCTTTCTTATGCTTCAGTTTGAAGCTCCAGGCCTCCTCTCTCATATTTGTAGAACCCAAGACTAAATTACAATAAAAGGCCCTTCCCTATAGTTAACTGAACTGTAAAGTTAAAGGGCACAACTATCCAGATGGCAAGCTCTGCCCAAGACTACTGACCCTAACTGTAAGGAGTTAGGGTCCAACTACGAAGTTAGAAGGAAGAGTCTACACAAGATCACCCTAATTTTTTTTTTTTAAGATTTTATTTATTTATTTGAGAGAGAGAGAAAGTGAGAGAGAGCATGAGAGGAGAGAAGGTCAGAGGGAGAAGCAGACTCCCTGCGGAGCTGGGAGCCCGATGCGGGACTTGATCCCAGGACTCCGGAATCATGACCTGAGCCGAAGGCAGTCGCTTAACCAACTGAGCCACTCAGGCTCCCTCGATCACCCTAATTTTTGACACCAACTTCAAACTTGTGAGTTTCTCAAAACCACCCTCAGTTTCCAAAATTTTCTAGAAATCATTTGCTAGTTCAGTCTTACAAAACTCAACTCACTGAAAATTATACTGAAACTTTTAATTCTCATATTTACATGTATTCCAGGGAAAAGATACATTAAAATTAGCTATGGAAAGACACACATACGGAAGAGTTGGAGAGGGTTGCAAATGGAAGTTTTCATTGTCCCCAGGATGCATTACTTTCCTAGCATTGAAATGTGACAATACACATGGAATATTGTCAATCTGGGAATCTCCTGTGAACCAAGATGTCCAGATTTTTACTGAGATCTCATTACATATGCATGATTGATTTATTACTGATGTAATTGAACTCAGTCTCCAGCAATCTCCTGGAGGTTGGAGCCAACCTTAGCCCAAAGTCCTCATCCTAAATCATATGGTTTGTCTTGCTGGTGTGGCCAACTCCCACTCTTAGACTATTGGGTGTTATTATCTCCACCCTGATAAGATTTAAGAATGATCGTGATTACTAGAAATGAAGAGGTTTTCACCTGGGCAAATGTTAACTGAGGAGATATCCTTAAGGATTTTCTTATATACCAATCCCAGGAACAAGAAGCCACTTTTACTCTGTAAGATTATTTGAGAGTAGGAGATACACAGTACTTAAATCTGGGGTTATGGGTAAATATATATATACATATTTCCCCCCCCCCCAGTGTTCTGAGATATCAGTAAATGTAGTAGAAGTGGGAGGAAATGGCAATACTAAAGTTTCCAGCATTTTCCTGTTTTATGGAGTACAAATCTAATTTTGTGTTGGATATAGGCAATTTCTTTGAGATAAAACTATCGTAAGAGAGCTTTTAGTTACACAAAGTTCAACTCCCATTTGGCTGAATCCCAATGTTTAGAGACACAGCAGTTTCAAGGAGCTAGAAAAATACTATTTTGAGGAAAAATGAGGCATATAGGTAAACAATTGTATCTAAAAAGTATATGCTAGATTAGAAGTAAGGGACACTGGTAGAAGAGATGGTATACCGTATATTTCCAGTGTGGCCTCATAAATTGGATTTTCCTGCTTGGGTAGAGGAGTAAATGACAGATGTTGACAGAGACTCTAGTTTTGGCTCCATAGGCACTATCACTTTAGTCCTATGCATGTAACAAATTACAATTTACTTTTTCTAGAGTGTGTAGATTGTCTAAATATTTTTTATTATAATAAAATTTTACAAGTGTTTACTATAACACCAATGGCATTACTGATGGATACTACCATGCATATAAATTTCTATTCATAAATCGATTTCCTTAGGACATCTTTATAGACGTTTACTCACTAGATAAAAGAAATGTATGTCATCTTAACAGTTTCTTGTGCTTGTGAATACAATAAAAATTGGTACTGCCATTTTAAGTGCAATATGATGAATATGTCCAAAATGTAGTACCAGTTTCTCTCACGAGGCCACAACATTATTCTCATCCAGCCATGAACTTAACATTTTGATAATATTCTATTTCAATCTATAAACACCAAATACCTATATAAATGCCAAAATATAATACTCAAAGTTATTAATTTTTTATATTTTTAATTTTTATTTTTTATTGCATTCATTTCATTTTTATAACTGGCATGTCTTGGTTACTAAAAGGTTGTTCTTTTTTTATTCATATAATGACTATATTTATTTTTTCTATTGAAGTATAATTGACATATTATATTAATTTTAGGTATGTAACATAATGATTTGATGTTTGTACATCTTATAAAATGATCGCTACAATAATTCTAATTTACATCCATTCCCATACATATTTTCAACTTTTTCTTATGATGAGGACTTTTAATATTTGCTCTCTTAGCAACTTTGAAATATGCAACGCAGTATTACTAACTATAGTCATCACATTGTACATTACATCCTTATGACTTATTTATGTTATAACTGGAAGTTTGTGCCCTTTGACCCCTTTCAACCATTTCACACATCCCACCCTCCATTCCCAACCTCTGGCAAACACCAGTCTGTCCTAGTTACCTATGAGCTTGGTTTTCTTTGGCTTGATTTGGTTTAGATTCCACATATAAGTAAGATCATACAGTATTTTGTCTTTGTCCACTTATTTCACTTAACAAACGCTCTCAAGTTCCATCTATGTTGTTGCAAATGGCAAGATATCATTCTTTTTTACCACTAAATAGTATTCCATTAAATATTTATCTTTATTTATTCATTCATCCACCAGTAAACACTAAGTTGTTTCTAATCTTGGCTATTGTGAATAATGCTATAATAAACATGGGTATGTATATATCTCATCGAAATCCTGTTTTCATTTTCTTTGTGTATATTCCTAGCAGCGAAATAGCTGGATCGTATGGCAGATCTATTTTAAATTTTTTCAGGAATGCCCATATTGTTTTCTATGGTGGTTAGACAGACTAATTTACATTCCCACCAACAGTGTATAAGGGCTCTCTTTTGCCGCATCCTCTCCAGCACTTACTGTCTCTTGTTTTTTCAATGATAACCGTTCTAATAAGTGTAACGTGGCATCTCATTATGGTTTTGATTTTCATTTCCCTGATGAAATAGTTATGTTGAATATTTTCTAATATATTTGTTGGCCATTTGCTTGTCTTCTTGGGAGAAATATTTATTCAGATTTTCTCCCCATTTTTTAACTGAATTTTCTTTCTTTTCTTTTTTTTTGCTACTGAGTTGTATGAGATATTTACATATTTTGGATACTAACTGCTTATCAGATATATGATTTGCAAATGTTTTCCTATTCAGTAGATTGCCTTTTCATTTTGTTGATAACTTCCTTTGCTGTGTAGAAATGTTCTAGTTTGATGTAGTCCTACTTGTTTATTTTTGCTTCTGTTGCCTTTGTTTTTCGAATCAGATCCAAAAAATCATCTCCAAGACTAATGTCAGGGACCATACAGCCTGTGTGTTCTTCTAGGAGTTATATGGTTTTAAGTCTTTTATTTAAGTCTTTAATCCATTTTGACTTAATTTTTGCAGATAGTGTAAGATAGTAGTCCAATTTCATTCTTTTGCATGTGGCTATCCAGTTTTTCCAACATCATTAATTGGAAGAAACTGTACTTTCATCATTGTATATACTTGGATTCTTTGTCATAAACTAATCGCCCATATATGTATAGGCTTATTTCTGGGTCCACTCTTCTGTTCCATTGATCTGTATGTCTATGTATTTTTTTTTATAAAATGCTTGTTATTTCTCTGGCCATATTTTATATGGTAATATAGGGTTTTGCTCATTATTTTATAGATTAATTCATTAATTATTTAATGTTAGAATGACATGTCTAAAGTATGTTCCTTAGTTTGTTATTTGACTTTGATTTTGATATTCATGTTTTTCAATAACATCATTTAAAATTTATAGCTAGTCACATCTATCAATCATTACCATCTCTACCTTATATTCTGTTGATGCTTAGAAAAGTTTTCTTTATGTTAGAACTTTTAAGTATTCACTTATATTTACTTCTGGTTTTGTAGCTCTATGTTCTGTATTTAATCTTCTTTTAAATCACCTTTTTTAAATAATGAAATTTTAAATACATATGATATAAATAAACCTTGGGCCCCTCATGACTCAATCTCTTTTCCAGGAGACCACAATTAAATCCAGAAACCTTAATGAGCAATATAGAGCTTTATTCTAAATCTCCTTAAGGAGATTTTTCTCTCATAGTCTCATTAAACATCCTATTTATTTAGTTCTCCAATTCTCTAAATGTTTTCCCTCCAGGCAAATGCTGAAATTTCTCTCTGATAGGTTCCCATCATTCTCTGCTCTTCACCCCCAACATGTACCCTTAGGCTTCTTTTCAGAACATCATTCACCTGTCTAAAGATAGTATCTGAACACTCAATCTTCCTTCTCTATTTGTCAAGAAAAGCATGTAAGACCTAGTAAAAAATATAAATCATCACTTGCTCTCACAAATTTCCTTCAAAAAAATGTCATAGGGGCGCCTGGGTGGCTCAGTCATTAAGCGGCTGCCTTTGGCTCAGGTCATGATCCCAGCGTCCTGGGATCAAGCCCCGCATCGGCTCCCTGCTCATCGGGAAGACTTCTTCTCCCTCTCCCACTCCCCCTGCTTGTGTTCCCTCTCTCACTGTGTCTCTCTCTGTCAAATAAATAAATAAAATATTTTTTAAAAATGTCATAGATAATAAACATCTTTTTGTTGCATGTAATTGCTAGCATTGTTTTCTGAGATTACTATTTTTTCCCATTGACCTATCTATTCTGTACTTGTAGCATGTTGCAATTATTAGAGCTTTACGATTATTTGTGCCAGTTCTCTCATTATTCCACTGCTTAAATCGCTTTATAATTGTCACTTGTTTGTTGTTCCAAATGAGTTTTGAGATATTTGTTTGAGTTTAACAAATACCGATTTGGAGTTTCAGGAAAATCATACTAAATTATTACACAAAGTTAAGATAAATGTGTATCTTGGGGCACCTGTGTGGCTCAGTCAGTTAAGCATCTGCTTTCAGCTCAGGTCATGATCCAGGGTCCTAGGATCAGCCCACATCTGTCTCCCTGCTCAGCGGGGAGCCTGCTTCTCCCTTTCCCTCTGCTGCTACCCCTACTTGTGCTCTCTCACTCTCTCTGTCAAATAAATAAAAGTAAAAATATAAAAAAATAAAAGATGATAAATGCACACCTTTTTAGTAATTTTCTTCCAAAGCATGGCCATCCTATAACTTTCTATTGAGCTGAGTTTTATTTATAGTCATAAATAAAATGGAAATAAAATTAATACGAAAGATAAAAATTTGCTAAGATAAAAAGTTGATAACATTGAACATTTTTCACTGCCATTTATATAATCTGAAGCACAATGTGATGTGATAGTTACCTTCACAGCCTGATAAGAGAAATATTTTTCTTTATTCAGTCCATGCACATTGCTCTTATTCTGTTTAAACTCTTCACTTATATATTTAAATCACCTTTGCTAAGTAAAACAGCAATTAACTTCTCCCAAAATAATTCTCACCAAAATTTTGTAGCAATAGTTTGAATTATTTTTCTATAGGAAATACTGGATAGAAACAGGAGCAGAGATAAGATTTTGAGAAAAAATTGATTATTTTATTTATTTTTATTTTTTTTAAATTGCTTATTTTATACATGAAATATTTAATAGAATTATTTGAGTGAATTTTACTTGAATGTCAAGTAATTTGGAGGAAGAGGAAAGCTGAATTAAATCAAAAGTAATTCAAAAGATAGCTGGTAAGTGTTAATTATCCTTTTGCCAGTGATCAGTGTAAATGATATATTCATTGTTGAATATTTTTGAATCCCTGGGTTTTTTCTAAGTCACGTCATCTTCAGTGGCATTTTTTTCTCAGAGGACATATATATATACCATTTCTGTATTTTTTATTTTATTTTGTCTATGATATTTAGTAAAACTTGTTGAGCAGTGTTAAAGAATAGTGTTGATAGGGGGATGCCTCGGTGGTTCAGTTGGTTAAGCGGCTACCTTCAGTTCTGGTCATGATCCCAGAGTCCTCAGAGTCCTGAGTGGGGCTCCTTGCTCAGCGGGAAGACTGCTTCTCTCTCTGCCTCTGTCTGCTTGTGCGCACGCACTCTCTCTCTCTGACAAATAAATAAAATGAAATCTTTAAAAAAAAAAATAGTGTTGATAGGTACAGCCTTATTTTATTCATTCAAAAAAATAATTACTAAGTTTATCTTGTGTTTGGCCCAGCAGATACTGTAGTGATCAAGCTCTCAGGAAATTTGTTTTATTAGGAGAGATAGATAGTACATTGATAATATAATACATAAATAGTTGTATAAATAAATAATGTAATTGTAGATTTTTAAAAGTCCTCTAATAATTGGGTTATCAGATAAAATTCCAGGACACCCAGTAAGATCCAAATTTGAGATAAACAGTGAATAGATTTTTGTTTTTCAGATTTTTTTTGTATAAATGTGACTCAGATATTGTATGGTACATACTTATACTAAAAATTGATATATGCATTGTTTATCTGAAATTCCAATTAAGAGGTTATCAGATATTTTTATTTGCTAAATCTGGCAACTCCATCTAAAGAATATAATGAAAATGAGAAGCTACCTCATAGGAGCAGAAGAAATGAGATTTGAGAGATAGATACAAGCCAGTCTGAAAAGAACTAGAAAAGACCATGCCAAGTATTATGCATGTATGTGCAGGCTCATAGGAAAGAAAGGTCTCCACCGCCTTTAAAGAATATAAAGAATGCCAGTGCGGCTGGATAAAAATGAACACGAGGGAGAAGTTGAAAAGAAATTCAAAAGCCAGATTGTGCAGAGCCTTTTGTCAGCAAGAGTAAGACTATTTCTGAAGCTATTTAGATTCCTCTATAGGTCTTTTCCCCATTCTGTTTCTATCTCTGTTACCTCTATATGGTAGAAACTGTTATCTATTCCTTTTTTTTCCCCATAATAACAGAATTTTCAGGTAGTCACATGATCAATTAGAATAAAACAAATACTTTTTCCAGTATTCTTTGCAGACAGGAGTGATGATATATGCAAGGGTTTTTTTCTGGGCTCTCTATTCCACTCCATCCGTCTATATATCTTTCTTTATGCCAGTACCACACTATTTGATTACAGTAGTGTTATACTAAGTTTTAAAAACAGGAACTGTAAGACCTCCAATTTTTTTGTAGGATTGTTTTGGGTATTTGTGATTCCTTGGAATTCCATATGAATTTTAGGATGGATTTTTCTTTTTTGACAGAAATTCTTTGGAGTTTTGACAGGGATTACATGGAGTACGTATATTACTTTGGGCCGTGCCGATTATTATTATTAAACTTAACAACATAAAGTCTTCCAATTCATAGGGCATCTTTCCATTTATTGGTGTCTTTAATTTCCTTGAGCAGTATTTTGTATTTTTCAGTGTACTTTTATTTTTACATCTTTGGTTGTTTAATTCTAAATATTTTATTCTTTTTCATGTTGTAAAATAAATGAAATTTTTTTCTTAATTTATTTTTCAAATTGTTTGTTGTTAGTGCTCAGAAACAACTGATTTTTGTGTCTTGAATATATCCTGTCACTTTGCTGAATTTGATTATTAGTTCTAATGGCTGTAGAATCTTCAGGGTTTTCTACATACAAGATCATATTATCTGTGAATAGAGATACTTTTACTTCTTTATTTTAAACTTAGATGTCTTTTATTTCTCTTTCTTGCCTATTTGCTCTGGGTAAGTTATTTAGTACTGTAAGTAGAAGTGGCAAAATCAGGCATTGCTGTTTTAACCAGGATCTTAAACAAAAACCTCCAGTCTTTCACCATTAAGTGTCATATTAGTTGTGGATTTTTCATTTGTGGCCTATATTATGTTAACATAGTTCCTTCTGTTCCTGTTTTGTTGTATGTTTTTATCACAAAAGGGTATGGAATTTTGTAAATTGTTTATTCAACATTGATTGACATGATCATGTGGGTTTCCCCTCCGTTCTTTCTTTATGTTAATGCAGTATATTGTATTGATTTTCTTATGTTGAACCATCCTTGCATTATAGGAATGAATCCCAAAACTTGTTCATGGTATATAATCATTTTAATTTGCTGTTGAATTTGGTTTGCTAGTATTTTGTTGAATATTTTTGTATCACTATTCATCAGACATAATTGGTTTTAATTTTACTCTTTTGTAGTATCTTTGTCTGGCTTTGGTATTAGGATAATACTGGCCTCATAGAATGAATTAGTAAGTGTTCCCTCCCCTTTTTTTTCCAGTTTTTAAAAATAGTTTGAGAAGGATTGGTTTTAATTATTCTTCAAATAGTTAGTAGAATTCACCAGTGAAGTCATCTAGTCCCAGACTTTTTTCGTTGGGAAGTTTCTGATTATTGATCCAATTTCCTATATAGGTCTATTCAGATTTTCTATGTCTTCACGACGTAGTTTTTGTAGTTGGTTGATTCTAGAAATTTGATCATTTAATCTAGGTTATCCAATTTACTGGCATAGAACTATTCACAGTGCTTTTTCTTAAATCATTCTTATTTCTGTAAAATCAATAAAATTCTCACTTTTACTTCTGATTTTGGTTATTTTTGTCTTCTCCCCCCCTTTTTTTATAGTGTAAAGTTTTGTCAATTTTGTTGATCTTTTCAAAGAATGAGATCTTGGTTTCATTGATTTTCTCTATTGTTCTGTTCTCTATTTACCTCTGTACTAATCTTCATTATTTCCTTCTTTTGGTAGACTTGGTTTAATTGTTGTTTGTTAATTTTTTGTAGGTTGTGTATCTCCTTAAGGTATGAAATTAGAGTGTTGATTTTTCTTCTTTCTTAATGCTAATGTTTATAGGTATAATTTTCCATGTTAACATTGTTTTCACTGCATCCCATATGTTTTTGTATGTTGTGTTTTCATTTTCTTTTGTCTCAAGGTATTTTCTAGTTTCCCTCATGCTTTCTTCTTTGACCTATTAATTGTTTAAGAGTGTGTTATTTCTACATATTTGTGAATTTTCCAGTTTTTCTTTTGCTATTAGTTTCTAGTTCCATTCAACTGTGATCAGAAAATATATTTTATATGATTTTTTAAAATTTATTAAGACTTGTTTTGTGGCCTAACATGGTTTATCTTGGAAAATATTGCATGTGCTCATTACCTTCTTTCTTAAACTCTTATCACCAGCTAGACCTTAAGACCCTTTACTGCCCCCAAGGCTTGTACTCACTAACTTTTGTCTTACATTTTCCCCTAAGCTCTTCTTTTCTGCTTTCTTCTTAACTCAGACAAATGAAATCTTTTTTTGTTTTTTAATTAACATATAATGTATTATTTGTTTCAGAGGTACAGCTCTTTTTTTTTTTTTTCCCCAGAGGTACAGCTCTATAACTCATCAGTCTTACACAATTCACAGCACTCACCATAACACATACCCCCGCCCCATGTCCATCACCCAGCCATCCTATCCCTCTGCCCACCTCCACTCCAGCAACCCTCAGTTTGTTTCCTGAGATTAAGAGCCTCTTATGGTTTGTCTCCCTCCCTGGTCCCATCTTGTTTCATTTTTCTCTCCCTTCCCTCCACAACCCCTGCTCTGCCTTTAGAATTCTTCATATCAGAGAGATCATATGATAATCAGACAAATGAAATCTAAAATCACCCCGCAGGTAATGGCAACTGCTCTAAAAAATCCCACCAGACCAGACCACTCAGACCGTTTGAGCTATACCTGACTCATGCCTGCACAGATGGACCATGGAATGACCTGTGGAATGACCTATAATTACCTTTACCTCATTATAATACTAAAGTCTCTACCCAAGGAGGAGCCTCAGCCTAATTTACATAATATACAATGTATGTATAGGCATGTTTCCTTAAGGCATATGGTGCAACATTTTGCCTGCCTCTACATGGATGACGAGGTTTCCCATCTAGATGTTCTCCTAACCCTAAACAAAAGGAAACTATTCACCCTCTCTCCTGGAGTCAGGGCTTTGGAAGCCATTCCCTGTGATCTTTTGTGATCTTTTGAAAATAAAAGTTTTCAAAAGTTTTCTTTATGTGACAACACACCTAGTACAGTTTCAGACTTGACAAGAAGTGAACTCATATTGGTTTGGTTACACCTTCTCTTCCCCTTTATTTTATTATTTGCATAAGATGTAACCAAGACTATAATCTGCCTATTTATTGCATTTCTTTATGATAAGGGAGAAAATAACATGTGTACCCATTATCTTACATGTATCTTTTCCTGGGGTGTATATTTTTTAAATATCTCTTAAAATATTACAAATTCTTGCTTTTAGTGGTACATTTTCTTGCTTGAGCCCCACTTGTTTTTAAGAATTAATCGAAAGATAGTAATGACTGGTCCCACTTGAAAAATAAATAATTTACTTTTTGAGCCAGAATGTGTTAAGATCACAACCATCTAAATATATAGATTTTTTGTTTCTAAACAAATATACCCATACGCATAATTTCATTGTGTTTCTATCCTTTATTATTTTAAGTGAGGTAAAGCAAAATAAATCAAATCAAATCAACTGTAAGAAAAAAAGCACTTAAACTCAGTCTTGAATCAATTAGAGTTCATAAGTAAATTATAAAGATGCATTAATCAGCTAAATATAAAGGAAACTTCAAATACTTTCAACATTAGATCATGATAAATAAATAAAACTTTTTTTTCAAAAGTGACTTAAGTTGCTTTTCTGGAATTTTACAGACAAGGCTAAAATTTCTTCTCAATAGGGGTTTATATTTCCTACCACTAGACAAATAGGAAGGCTTGGGTTTTTAATGTCTCTGGTTTTATTATTTATACATTTCACCTGCATATTTTAGTCATGACAACTGAAATGTTCAAAAAGAAATATGCAAAATAGATCTTCTGATGACAATTCATTTTATTTGAAAAGATCATATGCCTTAATCCCTAAGGTAACCTCTCAGTCAAAGGCTGAAATTGTACAAGATTTGGATGCTGTGTTCTATCAGAATTCAACACTTACTTATTTTTAAAACATGTTATGTTACCTTTTTATTTGTGGTATTCAAAATCACTATGAAATTCCCCTGCAAGTATTTATAAAACTATTTGATCATCAGAATTCAATTCACTGTAGCTTAACAACTTGTAAAAGAAAGCTACAGAGAATAGGGTTCAACTGAATAATCGTAACAGGCAAAACAATAACTTCCTTATTATCCTATACTTTCTTACTTTCTAGCTTATAAAATACAATCTTTACTTGAATTTTCCATAGGTAGAACATCATCACATCATCACCATCTATCCAATTGGTTATACAAATTACACTTTAAAAGACACAAATTTAATTTTAATATGTATCTATTGATTTCATAAATCATCATATTTATAATTAAATTGTCATCCAATTGATGCAGGGGTACAGAAAAAAAATGAAACAGCTTAATGAGCTTTCTCTAAGCTATTGCTCACCAGCTTAAAAAGCAGTTCAGTCTTATTTATATAAAAGAAATACTACTTTAGACCCACTATAAACTATGGATTTACAGTTATAATTATTTTTCTCATTGACTTCTCTATTATACTAAGGACCCCGCTGTGATTCAGGATCTGCTTTTAGACGCACTTTCATCAGTTTTTAAAGTATATTTGCATGACTCAATTCGATTACATTAAAATTATTTATAATCTAAACTGCATCTTTTAGTTCTTTTTTTCCCTTCTAATCTGAATCATTCTGCCCTTATTTGTGTAAAAATTCATGCTGACTCTTTCATTTTTTCCTTATGATTTGAGAACCAACTTTGATCTATCTAATCAAAACTTCTGTGAGGAACAAAACATAAAATGACTGCCAGGAGGCAGTCTGAAGTTATTTGAAATGATTTGAACATCAATGCTCTAACTTTCCATAGCACCCTCAAGTGTTTGCAAAACCAAGTAAACAAATTGCATGATCTTTCCGAAGTAAAATTAGTATTCAGTTATACTATACTCTGGTGCCTTGAAAAGCCAATCTGATATACAGCCCTACTAAGATGTTTGCAAAACAATTCTGATGATAGGGTATCTATGGATAAATATTGTTTGGGTGGAACAAAGGACTTTAAAGAAAGGAAACAGGATAAAACAGATTGCAGACTTACTCCTATTTAGAAAAACAGAAAAAAAGAATAAAAATAGGTGAAATGTAGGCGGACATAAGCAATAAATAAAGGGAAAGAGCCAAGTCCCAGAAAGATGTTTATAGGAATGAAAATAGAGACATTTTAAAAAATGTAAACCTAGAGCTATTGCTTAAATTTCCTGTCCATAGACAGCCTATTTCCTTCTAAGAAGCTCTGCAGTATTGCTGAGTGAGTAAGCCAAATGTAAATGAGGCTGTTGAAGCATAAATGGAGACCTGAGAGGTGAGAAAATGTTATGCTAATAATCAAAGAGGTCTCTGAAGGTCATAGGGAAAAAAGTACAGAAGGACCAAGATAGAGTTATCCATTTGGTCTCTGGGACTTGCTAGAAATTATTCTAATATATAAGAAAAAGAGATTCCTAGTACTTTTAAAAATGTCTATTTATATAAAGTGAATAGCACATTTTTCTAGGGTAGAAATTTCACAGACAGTGTAATTCTTTAGGACTATAATAAATATTCATTATATCCATTATATCAAAAGGCATATCCCTGCTATTAGACATTTGTAAACATTTAATTGTGGGAATTTAAACTCAAGAGTGAAGAAAGTACTGAAAATGTAGTTCTAAAATAACAGTCGTTTTACTATGTATTGACTATGGCAGTGATTATGTGGTTTTTATACATTCAATCATTGGCTAGTCTGTATCTAAACCGTTCTAAGACATAATATGGTTGTGGATGCACTTTGTACTGGGAAATACTTTATTATTTGGATAATAAAATTAATGAAATGTACACAGCAATACTCACATATTTTATTCTGTAGGTCAGTCAAAAATCTGAAAGGTTTTATGTTGGGTATGTTGTGGCTTTGTGTATAATGTAACCTGATAAGTATAATAACCACTTTGATGCAGGCAGGCTAGGTCCAAGGACCCAGAGGGTCCTGCAGAGCCAGTCCAGAGGGTCCTTGGTTTCATGCAGGGTGAAAATCAAATGCGAGCCAGCAGGAGGTGAAAACGGAGTTTTATTGAAGATATGTAGAGAGATACAGAATGAGCATCCAGGAGACTTGGAAGGGAAAGGAAGGAGTCTCATTTTTGCTTGGGATCTGGGGTTTTTATTGGCAATCGTGGTCTGGTGCACGGGTCCTTTCAGGCATCCAGAAACTGGTGAGAACAAGAACAAGGTTCAAGTGTCCCTCATAAGTCATTCATTCCCTGAAGCCAGGGTTCTTGATGTCAAAATATATAGAGCCAGCGGTCTGGAATAGGCACATGGTGGCTCTGCCTGATCGTTCTTTAGATATCATGTATTGTGCTGGAAGACTCGAAAGATAACATTATTTCTTCATCCCTTACAAGGAGGACATACATTAAGGCGTGTGTAGGGCAAGGGTGCAGGTCCTAGCAAGAATAGAAGCAGGGAAAGAAGCAAAGGGGGAAAAAACAAACAAACAAATAAATAAAAACCCAAACAGCTTTTTTCTTTCAGGGCTTCCCTTTAGATTCCCTATCCCAACTTCAAAGGTTATATTCATAAAATACAAATTGTTAAACAAAAAGTAGTTGATGCTTATTTTGAGTTTCCTTAAAGTGGATCAACTGCATAGATACTATAATCAGGGTAAATGCATTTTAATTCAGGTTAAAACATTCTCACTTCTAATGGCCATAATATTATTCTTGTAAAATGATAAAAATAATAATGAAGAATAGTCAGAAGAAAGGCGGTCAGGGACAAGTGCCCTCCCCACCCTAAGAGGAAATCATCCTTTAAAGGATTTTACACCACCTTGGAAGGAGCTCTCCACCCTTTCCCACTGAAGAACTCCTTCATAGGTAGATGAACACGTGGACCAAAACCTGATTGGATGACAGGTACATGGAGGGTTAATCAGATTAAGACAGCCCACAAACATTATCATATAAAACCCTAGACTTAGAAATTCCAGTGGCAACTCTCTGGGGTCCCCTCCCTCTGCAGGAGCTTTATAGTATGGCTCAATAAACTTTGCTTTGCTGCCCACCACTCTTCCTCTGATCTATCTCTTCATTCTTGGAAGCAGTGTGACCAAGAACAGAGGGCATTAAAGGAAAAGAAACCCTGAAAATATAATAAAATGATTGAAAGATATAATTGTAATTAAAATGAAGTACAAGGATTAAAAAAAAAACAGAATAAATTTCTTCCATATAAGAAATTTATTATGGAAAAATAAATGGCAGGCAGGAGCACAGTAAGCAAATCAGTGAATATGCTATATTTTCACCTTGACAAAGAACACAACAAAAACATAGTTACAAAATAATGTACTTTTGTTCCATAAATCAGTGTTTCTCACATAACCAATCGTGCTGTTTGTTTCATTCACATTTGAACTAAAAATTCCAGCTTCTGTGAGTTAGAAAGCAACATCATAATTCCATATATTTATTTTTTAAAAAGTCACACTATTTTTTAGCAGCTTTATAACATGTTTCACTTTATACTTCCAACATTTTTTGAATGTCCATTTCACTCACTTCACCCATTCCAGAAGTGAACAGCACATTTAAGTCTTTGCAGCTTTGGCAAATGAAAATTGGTATTGCATTTCAGTGTATAGTTCTTTGATCACTATTGAATTGAACATATTTTCATATGATTATTATTCATGTGTTTTTTTCTCCCTGAAAATTATTTGTTCTTGTTCTTTCCTCACTTTTTGTGTTGAAGTAGAACTTTATTTTTTTAAGTTTTTATTTTAATTCCTGTTAGTTAACATACAGTATTATATTAGTTTCAGGTGTACAATATAGTAATTCGACACTTTCATACAACACCCAGTGTTGATCACAAATGTGATCCTTAATCCCCATCATCTATTCCTCCCATCCCCTCTCTCACCTTCTCTCTGGTAACCATCAGTTTGTTCTCTACAAGTAAGAGTCTATTTCTTGGTTTGTCTCTCTCTCTAGCTCTTTTATTCCCCTGTGCTCTTAAATTCCGCGATGAGTGAAATCATATGATATTTGTCTTTCTCTGAGTTATTTCACTTAGTATTATACTCTCTAGCTATATCCATTTCATTGCAACTGGCAAGATATCATTCTTTTTTATGACTATATATATTCACACACACACACACACATATATACTTCTTCTTTATCCATTCATCAATGCATGGACACCCGAGCTGCTTCCATATCTTGGCTATTGTAAATAATGCTGCTATAAACATAGGGGTGCATGTATCCATTTGGATTCACATTTTTGTATTGTTTGGGTAAATCTTTGGGTCATAGGAATAGTTCTATCTTTAAATTTTTAAGGAACCTCGATACTGTTTTCCAGAGGGGCTGTACCATCTTGCATTCCCACCAATACTGCACAAGTGTTCCTTTTTTTCCACATCCTCACCAACACCCATCGCTTCTTGTGTTGTTGATTTTAGGCATTCTGACAGCCGTGAGGTGATAGCTCCTTGTGGTTTTGATTTGTATTTCCCTGATGATAAGCATCTTTTCATGTGTCAACCATAGAGTTTTGGGTTTACTTCCGGGTTTTCTCTTCCATTTTATTGCTCTATGTGTCTGTTTTTTATGCCAGTACTCTACTGTTTTGATTATTACAGCTTTGTAATGTAACTTGAAGTCTGGAATTGTGATGCCTCCAACTTTTCTCTTCTTTTTGAAGATTGCTTTGGCTATTTAGGGACTTATGTGGTTCCACACTAATTTCAGGACACTTTGTTCTAGTTCTATGAAAAATGCTGTTGGTATTTTGATAAGGATTATAATGAATGTGTAGATTGCTTTGGGTAGTAGAGACATTTTAACAGTATTTGTTCTTCCAATACATGAGCATGGAATGTCTTTCCATTTTGTTGTGTTGTCTTTAATTTCTTTCATTGGTGTTTTATAATTTTCAGAGGTCTTTCACCCCTTTGGTTAGGTTTATTTCTAGGTATATTATTATTTTTGGTGCAATTGTAAATATAATTGTTTTCTTAATTTCTCTTTCTGCTGCTACATTATTGGTGTACGTAGTTCCATATTTTTAATCATGTGCTGACTCAACGTAACCTTTTCAGTTCCATTTTTAAAAATAAGTGAAATAATGGAGGAAGGCAAGATGGCAGAGAATTAGGAGACGCTGTTACAACGGGTCCCCTGAAGTGAGCTGGATATCTACCAGAACACGCTGAACACCATGAGATCAGCCTGAGAAGTAAGATTTTTCACTTCTGGATCTCTACAGGAGCAGAAGGCAGCAGTGGAGAGGTAAAGCAGAGTGGGGAGAGGTAAAGCAGAGTGAGAACACACGAACCGATATCTGAGGATAAACAGAAGGGGGAGGGAGCCACCAGAAGCGACCCAAGGACAGTGATATCCCAAAGGAAAGTGCCCTGTGGTTGGGGACCAGCATTAACTTAGAGCCCAGTTAAAAACACTTAAAAAGAGCAAAACAACTTAAGGAGCAACCAGTGGAAGTGGGTGGTCATGGGCACAGGCCTAAGCCCATGTTCCCAGGAAGGGCACCAACCTCATCAAAGAGACACTGGTGGGGGATCCAGTCTGTGGTTCATGAACCTGCAGCTTTCCGCCCCTTGCACCATTTAGAGGGTGGGGCACACTCCTGCAAGCGCCTTAGAGAGCCTGGTGTGGTTCAGGAGCCTGCAGCTTTTCTCTATGTGCATTGCCTCAAGCCCCTGAGAGACTGAGTGGGAACCCTAGCCGGTGGTCTCTAGGACCGCGGGACGTCTGCTGCCTGCCTCAGGGTCTGGGTGCTCCCAGCCGGCACCGCTGGCCCGCTGCCACCTGCTGCCGCCCACCACTGCCAGAGAGAATGTGGCTTCTTGGGGCAGGAATCTGAGCGCACCTGGCATGGACCGGGAGCCCGGACAGCAGTCGCGGCCATGGCAGCCACCAGAAACCAGTTTACTAGACCTTGCTACTTTGGTCGCACGAGGGTGCAGAGGCTACTGAGGGCCTCGTGGGGCCACTGGGACAGTGACTGGGGATGCGCACCACCTGTGGCGAGCTTCGGTGTGAGCGGAGCTTGCAGAGGGGAGCAGACTGAGGCTTCTCTGTGACACGGAGGTCTGGGTACGGGCAGACTCCTTGCTTGGACTCTCTGAGAAGGCGAAAAAACTGCAAAAGAGCGAAAACCTCCAGAGAGCAGAATCCTGAAAAACTTTTTCACAGAGCCCAGCCCCTTGATTGGGGTGCAGGGTGACTCAACCCAAGCAAGATTAACTGGAAAACAACGTGGCAGGCCCCTCCCCCAGAAGACAACCCAAAAACAAGAAGACAATAACCACAGGGCCCCCATAAAAATATAAAACCCCAACAGTAGGAGAAATCAATATATTAAGCTCCCAATAACACCCAAAAAACCTGTATATTTCATAGATACAAGTTTTTTTCTTTCTTTTCTATTTTTTTTCACTCATTCTCATGTTTCTTGGTTTTTCTTAAAAAAAATTTTTTAAACTACTTAACATTACAGCTAGAGGCTTAATACAATGTATGAAAGAGTTATAACCACCCTCCCATCTTATCCGTCTGTCAGTGTTTCTATTTATCTACTTTTGTTCTGGTATTATATAAACCTTATTCTTGAGGTTCATTCTGACTAGGTTCTTTTATTTCTTGTCATATACTTTTGTTGGTCTTTATGTTTGTTCGTGTTTGTTTATATACCTTATAAATCTTATTTTGGGGTCCATTCTGGCTGGGATCTCTTTTTTTTCTCTTTCTCTGTCTCTCTTTTCTTATCTTTATTCTTTCTTTTTGGTGGTGAATTCCAATTTCTCCAAAACCTTCCAGGGTGCACCGTGCCTGGATCGTGGGGGATATATTCAGCTATACATCCTCTCATTCACCTCTCATCAAAATGACTAGGAGGAGGAACACCCAACAGAGGAACAACCCAGAGACTGTGCCCTCTCCCTCAGAACTATTGGACATGGACATAAACAGTATGTCAGAAAGGGAATTCAGGGTAACAATTATCCAGGCAATGGCTAGGTTGGAGAAAAACATTAATGACAACATAGAATCTCTAAGGACAGAACTGAGAACCAGTATGGCAGATGTAAAAAATGCTATCAGTGAGATCCAATCTAATCTAAATAGTCTAACAGCTAGAGCTACGGAAAGAGAGGATAGAATTAGTTACGGAAAGAGAGGATACAGAAAGAGAGGATAGAGGCAGATGTAAAAAATGCTATCAGTGAGATCCAATCTAATCTAAATAGTCTAACATCTAGAGTTACGGAAAGAGAGGATAGAATTAGCAATCTAGAGGATAAGATGGTTGAGAGGAAAGGTCAGGAGGAGGGCTGGAACAAACTGCTTAGGAAGCATGATCACAGACTTAGGGAAATAAATGATGCCATGAAACGTATCCATGTCAGAATTATTGGAATCCCTGAAGGGGTAGAGAAAGACAGAAGACTAGAAGATATAGCTAACCAAATTCTGAATGAAAATTTTCCCAACCTGGGGAATGGAACAAGTGTTCATGTTCTAGAGGCAGAAAGGACACCCACCAAGATCAACGAGTCACGAAAAACAGCTAGACACATAATTGTAAAATTTGCAAATTATAGTTTTAGACAAGAGGTCCTGAGGACAGCTAGGGGGAAGAGATCCCTTACGTACAGAGGAAGACCCATCAGAATAATATCAGACCTGTCCACAGAAACCTGGTAAGCCAGAAAGGCCTGGTGAGACATATTCAGGGCACTAAATGAGAAGAACATGCAGCCAAGAATACTTTATCCAGCAAGGCTCACATTCAAAATGGATGGAGAGATAAAGAGCTTTCAGGACAGGCAGAAACTGAAAGAATATGTGACCACCAAGACAGACCTGCAAGAAATATTAAGGGGGATTCTGTAAGTGAAGAGATACCCCAAGAGTCACATAGACCAGAAAGAAACAGAGAAAATCTACAGAAACAGGGACTTTATAGGCAATACAATGGCACTAAATTCATGTTTCAATAGTTACTCTGAATTTAAAGGGGCTGAATGCTCCCATGAAAAGACACAAGTTTTCAGATTGGATACAAGCAGGACCCATCCATATGCTGTCTACAAGAGGCTCATTTTGAACCTAAAGACACCTCCGGATTTAAAGTGAGGAGATGCCAAACCATTTATCATGCTAATGGACCTCAAAAGAAAGCTGGGGTAGCAATCCTCATATCAGACAAATTAGATTTTAAACCAAAGACCACAGTAAGAGATGTAGAGGGACACTATATCATACATTAAAGGGTCTATCCAACAAGAAGTTCTAACCATTGTAAATATCTATGCCCCAACATAGGAGCAGCCAATTATATAAACTAATTAATAACCAATATAAAGAAACATATTTATAATAATACATTAATAGTAGGAGACCTTAACACTCCACTCACAGCAATGAACAGATCATCAAAGCAGAAGATCAACAGAGACAAGAGCTTTCAATGACACATTGGACCACATGGACTTTGTAGATACATAGAGAACATTCCATCCTTAAACAACAGAATACCATTCTTCTCGAGTGCACATAGAACTTTCTCCAGAATAGAACATATACTGGGTCACAAATCAGGTCTAAACTGGTACCAAAAGATTGGGATAATTCCCTGCATATTTTCAGGCCACAATTCTTGAAACTGGAACTCAATCACAAGAGGAAGTTGGAAAGAACTCAAATACATGGAGGCTAAAGAGCATCCCCCTAAAGAACGAATGGGTCAACCAGGAAATTAAAGAAGAATTTAAAAAACCCATGGAAACAAATGAAAATGAAAACACAACTGTACAAATTCTGTGGGATGCAGCAAAGGTGGTCTTAAGAGAGAAATATATAGCACTACCAGCCTTTCTCATGAAACAAGAAAAGTCTCAAATATACAACCTAACCCTACACCTAAAGGAGCTGGAGAAAGAATAGCAAATAAAACTTAAACTCAGCAGGAGAATAGAAATAATAAAGATTAGAGCAGAAATCAATGAAACAGAAATCAGAAAAACAGTAGAATAGATCAACAAAACTAGAAGCTGGTTCTCTGAAAGAATTAATAAGATTGATAAACCTCTGGCCAGACATATCCAACAGAAAAGAGAAAGGACCCAAATCAATAAAATCATGAATGAAAAAGGAGAGATCACAACCAATACTGAAGAAATACAAACAATTATAAGAATATATTATGAGCAATTATATGCCAATAAATTAAGCAATCTGGAAGAAATGGATGCATTCTTGGAAACTTATAAACTATCAAGAGTGAAACAGGAAGTAATAGACAATTGGAACAGACCAATAACCAGTAAGGAAATTGAAGCGGTGATCAAAAACCTCCCAAAAAACAGAGTCCAGGGCCAAATGGTTTCCCAGGGGATTCTTCCAAACATTTAAAGAAGAAATAATACCTATTCTACTGAAGCTGTTTCAAAAAATAGAAATGGAAGGAAAAATTCCAAACTCATTCTATGAGGCCAGCATCACCCTCATCGCAAAACCAGACAAAGACCCCATTAAAAAGGAGAATTACAGACCAATATCTCTGATGAACATTGATGTCAAAATATTCAACAAGATCCTATCCAATAGGATCCTACATTATATTAAAAGGATTATTCACCACTACCAAGTGGGATTTATTTGTGGGATGCAAAGGTGGTTCAACATTCAGAAATCAATCAACATGATAGATCACATTAATAAAAGAAAAGACAAGAACAATATAATCCTCTCAATTGATGCAGAAAAAGTATTTGACAAAATGCAACATCCTTTCCTGATTAAAACTCTTCAAAGTATAGGGATAGAGGGAACATACCTCAATATCATAAAAGCCATCAATGAAAAGCCCAGGGCAAATATCATTCTCAATGGGGTAAACTGAGAGCTTTCCCCTTAAGGTCAGGAGCACAACAGGGACGCTCACTCTCACCATTATTGCTCAACATAGTACTAGAAGTCCTAGTTTCAGCAATCAGACAACAAAAAGAAATAAAAAGCATTAAAATTGGCAAAGAAGTTGGGCACCTGGGCGGCTCAGTCATTAAGCATCTGCCTTCAGCTCGTGTCATGATGCCAAGGTCTTGGGATCAAGTCCTGTATCAGGCTCCCTGCTCAGCGGAGAGACTGCTTCTTCCTCCCCCTCCCCCTGCTTGTGTTCCCTCTCTTGATGTCTCTCTGTCTGTCAAATAAATAAATAAAATCTTTAAAAAAAAATGGCAAAGAAGTCAAATGCTCTCTCTTCGTAGATGACATGAGACTTTAGGTGGAAAACCCAAACGTCTTCATCCCAAAATGGCTAGAACTCATATAGCAACTCAGCAACATGGCAGGATACAAAATCAATGCACAGAAATCAGTTGCATCTCTATATACTAACAATGTAACTGAAGAAGGAGAAATTAAGGAATCAATTCCATTTACAATTGCACCCAAAACTATAAGATACCTAAGAATAAATCTAACCAAAGAGGTAAAGGATCTATAGAAGCTACAGAACACTTATGAAAAAAATTGAGGAAGACACAAAGAGATGGAAAAACATTCCATGCTCATGGATTGGAAGAATAAACATTGTTAAAATGTCTATGCTGTCCAGAGCAATCTACACATTCAGTGCAATCCCTATCAAAATACCATCAACATTTTTCACAGAGCTGGAACAATCCTAAAATTTGTATGGAACCAAAAAAGATCCTGAATTGCCAAAAGAATGTTGAAAAAGAAAACCAAAACTGGTGGCATCACAATTACAGACTTCGAGCTCTATTATAATACTGTAATCATCAAGACATCATTGTATTGGCACAAAAACAGACACACAGATCAATGGAACAGAACAGAGACCCCAGAAATGGATCCTCAACTCTATTGTCAATTAATCTTTGACAGAGCAGGAAAGAACATCCAATGGAAAAAAGACAGTCTTTTCAACAAATGGTGCTGGGAAAATTGGACAGCCACATGCAGAAAAATGAAACTGGACCATTTCCTTACACCACACACAAAAATAGACTCAAAATGGATGAAAGACCTCAATGTGAGATAGGAATCCATCAAAATCCTTGAAGGGAACATAGGCAGCAACCTCTTCGACCTTGGCTGCAGTAACTTCTTGCTAGACACATCTCCATAGGCAAGGAAACAAAGACAAAAATGAACTATTGAAACTTCATCAAGATAAAAAGCTTTTGCACAGCAAAGGAAACAGTCAACAAAACCAAAAGACAACTGACAGAATGGGAGAAGATATTTGCAAATGACATATAAGATAAAGGGCTAGTATCCAAAATCTATAAAGAACTTATCAAACCCAGCACCCAAAGAACAAATAATCCAATCAAGGAATAGATAGAAGACATGAACAGACATTTCTCCAAAGAAGACATCCAAATGGCCAACAGATACGTGAAAAACTGCTCCACATCCCTCGGCATCAGGGAAATAGAAATCAGAATCACAGTGAGATACCACCTCACACCTGTCTGAATGGCTAAAATTAACAACTGAGGAAACAGCAGATGTTGGCAAGGATGTGGAGAAAGAGGAAGACTCCTATACTGTTGGTGGGAATGTAAGCTGGTTCAGCCGCTCTGGAAAACCTTTTTGAGGAGGTTCTTCAAAAAGCTGAAAATAGAACTACTCTACAACCTAACAATTGCCTTACTGGGTATTTACCCCAAAGATACAAATGTAGTGATCCAAAGGGGCACCTGCATCCTAATGTTTATAGCAGCAATGTCCACAATAGCCAGACTATGGAAAGAGCCCAGATGCCCATCAACAGACGAATAGATAAAGAAGATATGATATATAAATATAAACATATATATTGCACCCAAATGTATTGTATATATTGTGTGTGTGCAGGTGTGTGTGAGTATGCACAATGGAATGTATGTATTGTATACACACACACACACACACACACACACACACACACAAATGGAATATTACACAGCCATTAAAAAAGGTGAAATCTTGCCATTTGCAATGACGTAGATGGAACTAGAGGGTATTATGCTAAGCGAAATAAGTCAATCAGGGAAAGGCAATTATCATATGGTTTCACTGATATGTGGATTTTAAGAAACAAGGCAGAGGATCATAGGGGAGGAGAGGAGAAAATGAAACAAGACAAAACCAGAGAGACAGACAAGCCATAAGAGACTCTTAGTCATAGGAAATAAACTAAGGGTTGCTGGAGGGGTGTGGGGTGAAGAGATGGGGTAACCGGATGGTGGACATTGGGGAGGGTATGTGTTGTAATGAGCACTGGGCATTATATAAGACTGATGAATCATAGACCTGTACCCCTATAACAAATAATACATTATATGTTAGTTAATCGAATTTAAATTTAAAAAATAGTACATTTCATTATACCTGTTCAAATACATTGTCAAATATTTATTTTATTTTATTTTATTTTATTTTATTTTAAAGATTTATTTGTTTATTTGACAGAGTGAGAGAGATTACAAGTAGGCAGAGAGGCAGGCAGAGAGATAGAAGGAAGCAGGCTCCCTACTGAGCAGAGAGCCCAATGCGGGGCTCGATCCCAGGACCCTGAGATCATGACCTGAGCCGAAAGCAGAGGCTTTAACCCACTGAGCCACCCAGGCACCCCAAATATTTATTTTATTAGTTATTAATAAAAGTAATAGATTTAGTAGTGAGGGACTTGAAAAATGTAAAATTTAATCATGTATTTCTAGAATAACATTCACAATTTACTATTTTCCAATCAAATTTAAAATACTTGGACTTTGAAATGAGCAAAGGGAAAACTTGGAGAACAGAATAATATGTAAAACAATAAGATAATTAAAGCTTATTATAACAATAAAACTCTTAATAAGACTTACTAAGTTTTCATTAATCTTAAAAGTCATTTCAAAGAATCAACTTCTGGTTTTGTTGATATTACTCCTTTTCTATTTTATTAGTTTCAGGTTTCAGTTGATTATTTCCATTTTATATTTTATTTTGGTTTCTTTCATATATATGAAATAATGTATATGAGATGAAATATGTATTATAGTATATAATAATATATATTACATATATAAATTCTAAGTACTAATTTAGGAAAATCTCACAAGTTCTATTATTTCTGTTCCTCATTTTTATTAGTTCAAATTATTCACAAGTTTCTTGTGTGATTTTCTCTTGCCCAATGTCTTATTTAAAAATGCATTGCTTAATTTTGTATGAATTGGCTATTTTATTATTATCCTTTGTTATTGATTTCTAGGTTAATTTGTCACCACTAGAGAACATTATCTGAATAATTATAATCTCCTGAAATTTGTTCAAGCCTTGTAAATTGTGGTTAATATTCTGTGTACACATGAAATGAATGAAATAATTAATGTTATTATTGAATGTAGTGTTTTATACATCAGGTTAGTCAATTAGGCCAAAATAATATTGCCTTTTAGATCTTTTATATCTTTATTGATTATTTGTCTGCAGATTCTTTCAAATATTGATTCTTGCCAATAATAATTGGATAGCACATTTATATTAACTTCTTAAGTGTCATCCTTCATACACCAGTAACTTGATCTAGAAGTTTATTTCCTAAAAATCTTCAATAAATTAGGAACAAAAAATGAGACCCATAATTGCTCAAATGTGGGTTATTTGAAGATGATTTTATGCTTTTGATATTCATTCATTCATTCTCATTCACTTTTTCATTTATTTAACTAGACTAATGTGATTTTTCTGTGTTTGGTACTATATAACTTGTAAAGGGTTGAGGAAGGGATAAAAATGATATTATTAATTGGAAAATTATTATATTTAGTTCTTATAGATTTAGTTTTAAATCTTTTATATAATAGGTTCCGCTGTTAACAGTTAATTCTTATGAAATAAAGGGGAAAAGTATAGTTTTAATGTTGATTATATATTTATATTCCAGTTGTTCTAAGACAAATTTGCAATTGATGTATAAGAAAAAATGTTATGAGGGCACCTAAGTGGCTCAGTTGTTAAGCATCTGCCTTCAGCTCAGGTCATGATCCCAGAGTCCTGGGATAAAGCCCTGCATCAGGCTCCCTGCTCGTGGGAAGCCTGCTTCTCCCTCTCCCACTCCCTGCTTGTGTTCCCTCTCTCACTGTCTCTCTCTCTCTGTCAAATAAATATATAAAATATTAAAAAAAGAAAAATTGATATGAAAATGAAAATATGGAAATGTATTCTGCAAAAAAGAGAAACACATTGAATTTTATTTAGAACATTTCATTTAGAAATATGTGCATTTATCCAGCACGGTTCATTGTTTTCTTAGGTAGTGCTGCCATACAATAATTTTTGTAGTAAACCCTCAATCAAGTATGGCATGCATTCAGAAAAGTGAACAAATTTTAAGTGTGTAAATTGTTAAATTGTCATAATATCTATCTACTAGCACCCCAGGAGCCCCTTTTGTTCCCAATTCCTGTCACTGTTCGCTACGAGACCTAAGAATTATATGGATTTCTCAGACAATACATTTTTTTCTGTTTTAGAAACATACCCATCATTTCCTATTTTTGAACATAAGTACATATTTCTGTTCAGTATATACCTGCATACTGATATAGGACCGATTAACTTTAATAGATAATTCCAAAGAGTTTGCAAAGGGAGTATACCAATTTATACTCCATCAGTCTCCTGCTTATTCTATCACCTATTGATAGAGGTAGACATTTCTATTTCACCTTTGTTCTGCCAATATTTTAAAAATATAATGAAACTGCTCTATTATTTTACATAAGGCATTTTATTTTGAAAACTTCTGAGTAGACTGACCTTTTGTTATTACTGTAAAATGTCTTTCCTTCTTTTAAATATTGATTTTTGCCTTAATAATGGTATAGCACATTTCTATTAACTTCTTAAGTGTTGTCTTTCATGTGCCACTAACTTGATCTAGGAGTTTATTTCCTAAAAATCTTCAAAAAATTAGGAACAAAGAAAATGAGGTCCGTAATTGCTCAAATACGGGTTACATAAAGATAATTTTATACTTTTGATACTCATTCATTCAGTCATTCACCTTTTCATTTATCTAACTAGATTAATGTGCCTTTTTTGTATTTGGTACTAAATGACTTGTAAAGGGTTGAGGAAGGGATATATTCTGTCGAGGTAGGGAGATTCTATATAAAAGTTTAGAAAATTCTTGGGCCAGGGCACCTGGGTGGCTCAGTCAGTTAAGCTTCTGCCTTGGGCTCAGGTATCGAGCTCCCCATTGAACTCTCCTTTGGGGTCCCCGCCTGGTGGGGAGTCTGCTTTTCTCTTTCCCTCTGCCCTTCCCCGTCCCCGCTCATGCTCTCTCTCTTTCTCTCAAATAAATAAAATCTTAAGAAAAAACAAAAAACATTGGGCCAATAAGATTGATTACAGATTTTTTAAGTGCTCTTTGTGTAAGCTTGGTCTTCCTAAAAATAAATTTCTAAACATTAACAAGTTTATGCCAAATACTACATTTTTCATAGTTTCTTCATGTAATCCTTGTTATAATTAGATGAGATCTTTAGTGCGAACAACAGAATTGATAATATTAGGGAGTAAGTAGTTAATTTTTTAAATTAATTTGTATTCAAATACAGGTAATGTTTTAAAAATGTTCAAATAAGAAGGAATATGTATATATATTTGAGCAATTTTTAAAGGGAAAATGGAAGGACTGGAAGAAGAGGTTAGGAAAATTCCCCAAACAGATATGTAAGTAGAAAAAAAAAAAAGAGCTAAGACATAGCAGGTGAATTTAGAGGTCCCAGTTTTCATGTAAATGGAGTGTTAGATTACCAAAGAGATAATAGAAGAGGGGAAAGTAAAAACCTCAGAGAACAATTTCCAAATGCCAGAGAAAATCAATAATCTTCGGTTTGAAAGGCACAAATGAGTAACAGGTGGAAGAGTGAAAGCTGTCGCATATGTAGATATGCATGAATACACTCAGAAAACCAAGGAGCAAAAAAAAAAAAAAAATTATTGAAGTAAAAAGGAAGAAAGAATAATTACTTTAAAAAAAATCAGAACTGAATTAATATAGAATCTCCTCAGGACCTAAGAATACTATAAGACACTGGGGTAAAGCTATAAAATTACTGAGGGGTTTATTTTGATTACAATTTTTTTTTAAGATTTTATTCATTTATTTGACAGAGAAAGAGAGACCACAAGGAGGCAGAGTGGCAGGCAGAGGGAGCGGAAGAAGCAGGCTCTCCACTGAGCAGGGAGCCCGATGTGGGGCTCTATCCCAGGACCCCGAGATCATGACCTAAGCCAAGGTAGACGCTTAACAGACTGAGCCACCCAGGCACCCCATTTGAATATAAAATGGTAAGAATACCTAAACTATTAAAAATATGAGGCATAAAAAATATTTCAGACATGAAAAGTTTGAGAGTGTTTAGTTTCTATGCATCTATACCTAGAAAAATAATTGAGAATGTATTTCTATTTTTAAACATCCAAGAAAAAGGGACAATATGAACTCTATGAAAAAAAAAAGTCCTGGAAAGGTACAATCTGAATATGAATCAAACTAAATTAAATTCATTTGAGCAAGTGATATTTTATATATATTTAATATAATATATTAATGTATATTAAATATATTTGAGCAAGAAAACAAAATCCATTTGTTCATATACTTGAGGTATTACTTAGTAAATGATACAAGTTTGGTTTCATAAGTTTTCTTCTCTTTCCAAGTCCATTTACAATACTTACTTCTGCAACATCCATTAATAAATCATAATATTATAAATCTGTGTTTTTGGATCTTAATCTTCAGAATCTTCCTACAGACCAGTAACAGTATACTCACATTCAGGCTAGAATAGAATGTAAGTGTTCTAAATCCTGACAACTAAAAAAAATAATGATATGGCTGTTAGAAGTTGGGGTATTGGGTGCTAGGTGGCTCAGTTGGTTATCATTCTCTCAATATCTCTTTCTCTCTCTCTCTCTTCCTCAAATAAATAAATAAAATCTTAAAAAAAAAAGAAGTTGGAGTATTTATGGAAAGAAAGTTTATATGGAAAGAAAGGTTAGATAATTCTATACCATATATCATGTAGAGTTAAGGGGAAAGTTCTACAATTTAAAATTATAAACCTAACCAATGAAGAACAAAACCTTTTTGAAATATTTATAAGAGGAAATAGAAAGTAAGCCGACTGATTGTACAAATGTGCAAAACATTCTCTCATGGCCGCAGATCAATGGTCACTACCTTATTAGGTCAACCAAGAAATGGAGGAATGAATCTAGGTATCTGCAAATTGTTATTACAGACTCTACATAGTTTCTCTAAGCAGAAAATAATTCCTTAAAAAAAATTATGCATCTCCAACCTTTCCAGGAGTGCCTGATAGTTAATCTTGGCTATTTTACAACCAGGCACAAAGCAGATTGATTGAATTCAGGAGAAAATGAACATGGCTCTGCAGTTCTCCAACTCAAATAAAACCACATGTGTCAACTATCCCCTGCATGTATGACTCTCAGGACCAGTTGTGCCACAGATGTGCCACACAGCAGTCCTAGAATAAGATGCTTCCCTGTATGCTTGCTCAAACAGATATGCAGCAGCCAATCTATGTTGCTCATTTCTACAACCAAATCTACTAAGGAAGCACATAATTCTTTTTTTTTTTTTTTTTGGCATAAAACACAGAAATGTATTCTCTCATTGATTCTAGAAGCCAGAAGTCCAAAATCAGCAGGGCCATACTCCCTTTCAAGGCTCTAAAGAATGATCCCTTCTTGCCTCTTCCTGCTTCTGGTGGTCCCAGGCATTTCTTGATTATGACACATCACTCAAATCTCTGCCTTTGTCTCTTTTTTTTTTTTTTTTGACCTTTCTAAAATTGATAATAGAGCTATGCCAAACATCTAACTGTTTCCTAATTTTTCCAGCATCATCGAGATATTGACATATGACATGTAAATTTAAGGTATGCACTGTGATGATTTGACACACATACAATTGCAAAATGAACAGCACAATAATGTTATTTAATACCTCTATCGCTTCATACCTTTACTTTTAGTGTAACTCTAATAGGTGTGATTATGAGTTAGTCTCTCAAATATTTACATATTTGATATAAGCAACGAGATGAAAAATGTTTTCCTCAGTAGAATTTTTTATTTTATTTCATTATATACATAATAATACAGTATTCCTAGAGCAGACTTTTTAATTAAAATAATGTATATCTATCAACATCCTAATACTTATATCTTCTCGAATTAATAATAAGAATAATTATAGTTTTGGGTGCCTGGGTGGCTCAGTAGTTAAGCATCTGCCTTCGCCTCAGATCATGATCATTCCCAAAGTCCTGGGATCGAGGCCCCTATCGGGCTCCCTGCTCGGCAGGAAGCCTGGTTCTCCCTCTCCCACTCCCCCTGCTTGTGTTCCCTCTCTCTCTCTGTCTCTCACTGTCAGATAAATAAATAAAAAATCTTAAAAAAAATTGTAGTTTTAATTTTCTGAATACTTATCTATGCAAAACATTTTTTCTTTACATTCTCTTAATTATTTCTCACAGCAACTCTTGGATCTAGGCACAAGAGTGTCACATTAATAAAAAAATAGAAACTCTCAAAAGTTAACAGAACCTTCATACACTCGATCAAGATAGAAAACAGCAGAACCAGGGCTAGAATTTAAATTTTTCAGTTCTAATATCCCAAAGCTATAGGAAAGTTGTGATTGTATTTAAAAAAAGTAATAATTAAAAAAATTCTTATAATATGCAATTTACATGAGATATATTTCCCATTTTTGGATGAAAATAAAAGAGATGTAGGATAGGGGCGTCTGGGTGGCTCAGTGGGTTAACCCTTTGCCTTCAGCTCAGGTCATGATCTCAGGGTCCTGGGATGGAGCCCCGCATTGGGCTCTCTGCTCAGCAGGGAACCTGCTTCCCCCTCTCCCTCTGCCTGCCTCTCTGTCTACTCGTGATCTCTTTCTCTCTGTCAAATAAATAAATAAAGTCTTAAAAAAAAAGATATGTAGGATAATAATAAATATTCTTAAACTCTATTAGTGAATATCAATATGATCACTACTTTTCATGAGTCTCTGCTAATGCAATATTGTTTAAATGTTCTTTAAAAGTAATTCTGTTAAAAACCCTCTGAAATTTCCTACTACACATTTGCAACTGGTTTTGTTACAATAACTAAACTATCAAAATAAAATTATTTTTAAATAAATATGTAGCTGCAAATGTAAATGTAATTTATATGTACCAGTGTGCCGCACAACTTTCCTATAGTTTTTTGCTTTACTATTTTTAATTAATTTTTTTCTTTTCACCTCTTAGTCATGATATAGTGTTCAAAAGTAATTATTTATTTGTTTTTTGTTAATTACTAGAGTCTGGAATGTTAATTACTCAATAAGGTTTTCTTTTTTTTTTTTTAATAAGATTTTCCAAGTTCAGGTTGACTTAGAATTATTACTTTTGTCATAATAGCAAGTAATAGCAAGATCTTTCCAAATCATTTTGTTTAAACTTATCCTGATAAAATTTCAGCCAATACGGAAACTTTAAAAATTGCCATGAATAGAACAAACTGATAGTTTCTAGAAGGCAAGTGGGTGGGGTGACAGGTAAAATAGATGATGGGGATTAAGGAGTGCACTTGCTGTGATGAGCACTGGATTGTGTACAGAAGTATTGAATGACTATATTGTACACCTATAAGTAATATTACACTGGATGTTAATGAATAGGAATTTCGATAAAACTTAAAAAATTATCATAAATAAGATTATTTTTATATTATGTAGTTTTTAGTAATTTCTTGATCATTCCCTACATTTGAGTAAGATATAACTCAATTCCATGTAGCCTAAGAACCACTTCTTTTAACTTCTCAAATATATCTGAAAAATTTATAACTTTCATAATTTAATTAAAATTTACCTTTTAACTGAATAAAAAAATGCAATGAAACAGTGAAAACTATTTAAAGACAAGTTTCTTTGAAGAATCATAGTTCAATGTGTATAATAAAAGTTTACCACATAACCTTTCATTTCAAAAATTACTACTCATTTTATATTATTCCTAAAATTATGCATTAGGAGCCCAGTAAGTTCATTGATTTTTGAAGTCTTTTTCAGAGTTCTTGGCAACTAAATGTTGTTGATAAATAATGCAATAATTTGCTAAAACACCTAGAGTTTCTTATTTAAGTTGGCTGTAAACCTGTGTTACCTACTAACCTGTTAGTGTTCCATCTGTTGTATAAGCAATGTCATTAGAAAAGAGAATATTTTTTCTTATAAACTAATTTTAAAGGTTTCAAATATTGACAAGCTTTGTGTATTACAGTATGTTATTCTAAATGACATCTCCTCTATTACTTTTTAAAAATTCTTTTTGAATTGTGTATATGGTAACTTCACCTGTTCATTAAATCATCTAAAAACAGTGTCTTTGCTCAGTGGAAATGAAAAAATTGTATCACATTTGAACTACCTTTCATCATAGTACAAATATGTTCATATACAATAGCATGATTAATTTTTCTCTAATATTGTATGGCTCATCATATTTTGTACTATTTTTGCTTTTTATAGGAAAGAAAAAAAACCTTGATAGTTATGGATTTAAGAGTTTTTAAATATTCGGCTGACAAAATAACACTTTTCAAAATTTATTTAAACTTCAGAATTATATGGTTATTGTGTTTTTTAAAATTTGTATTTATTTGCAACATTTTTGTTGCTTAAGAAAAATATGTTAGTCAATTAAATATGACCATGATGATCATTTTGGGATGAAGTGATAAAACCCAAGAATAAATACTCAACAGAATAATATAGACATTTTTCTCTCTATAAAAAACACTTTAAAATAAGATCTAAAATTACCTTTATTGTATAAATACCATCATATTTAGGTATATCAGTGTAGGGGTTGTGTCGACAACTCATATACCACAAGTGGTACTGCCGTAGTAAAATGATTTTCCAAAATGTTAAGTTACTTTTGGTTAAGCTCTAAACAAATCAAAGTACAATCTCCCCTAAATGTACCCAGTAGCTCCACTTGATACACATAGAAGTTGTATGAACTCTCTTTTTTATTTATGTGTAAAATGGAAAGCTATTCCAGTTCTATTTAAAGAAGCACCTTGGGATGCCTGGGTGGCTCAGTGGGTTAAGCGACTGACTCTTGGTTTCAGCTTAGGTCATGGTATTAGGGTCCTGAAGCCCTCAGCTGGATCTGGGCCCAATGAAGAGTCTCTGCTTGAAGATTCTCTTCCTCTGCCCCTCTCCCCGCACACTTTCTCTCTTGCTCTCTTTCTCTCTCTCTCAAAAAAATAAATAAATCTTTAAAAAAAAAAAACAACAAAAAATAAAGCAGGGGCACCTGGGTGGCTCAGTCGGTTAAGCGTCTGCCATCGGCTGGTCAGGTTCTGAGCTGGGGGGGAGAGGCTGCTTCTCCCTCTCCCTCTGCCTGCCGCTCTTCCTGCTTGTGTGTTCTCTCTTTCTCTCTCAAATAAGTAAATAAAATCTTAAAAAAAGAAGCAGATGCCTTATCCGAGTCTTCCTCTATCAAATAACCCTGTTTATTTTTTCTATATCACTTTATAAATTCTGAAAATATATTATTTTTGTCCCTCCAGTCATTATCCATTTCGTCCCCCCTCCACACACATCCAGACACATTTACACACATAACACTCACCCATTTCACACATATTGAATGTGAACTTCTTGAGAATGGGAACCTTGTCTGCCTTCTTCTTTGCTCCATCACCAAGACTGAGCCTGACACCTTGTAGGCACTCAATAAATACCTGGTAAATAAAGAAAATAACTTATATTTTGACCATTTTATTTCAACTAAATGTATTGTCCTTCTCAGTGAATTCTATGTAATAGCTTAAGATACAAAGTAATTACAACAAGATTAGAACAATTCAAGCTGAACGCTGCAGTGTGATTAGTAGTAGCAATGACTTATATGGTTATTTTAATGTTAACTACCAAATAAGACAGCTTGCACATCAAAAAATAAGTATTTTGGCACCTGGGTGACTCAGTCATTAAACGTCTGCCGTCAGCTCAGGTCATGATTCCAGAGTCCTCGGATCAAGCCCTGCGTCGGGCTCCCTGCTCCACTGGAAGCCTGCTTCTTCCTCTCCCACTCCCCCTGCTTGTGTTCCCTCTCTCGCTGTCTCTCTCTGTCAAATAAATAAATAAAATCTTTAAAAAAAATAAGTATTTTTATAATTTGAATTTCTAAACTAAAAGTCCAATGAGTTTATTCTAATAACTGTACAATGTGTTATCTAATCACGAACTTTAAAACTTTGAAATTTTTTGTCTCTGGCGTAAGAAACAACAACGTAAGAAATATATTCATTCAGAATGAGCCTAGGCACCCTTTAGCAGAAATGTTGAATTATATAGTTTGCCTAAGGAATACCAGGATTGCTCATGTTTGCATATTTAGATTAATAGTACATTTCTACAAGGTTTGTGCTGTAATTGGAACTTAAGTAACATTTGTAAAGTGTTATCTGTCAGAGCCTGAAGAGACCCAAAGAGAATGTATGTCATTATGCAAAATTACTAATTAAGTACAAGTAATTTAGCAGATAATTTACATGTTCATTTTATAATAGAAATTATTTAGTTTTAGGGTTCTCTTTGTATTTCTAAAGTAATCTTGACCCAAGGGATCACAGACTGTTAAGAAGAAGTATAAATTATGGAATGAGACATATGTTTAACTGATTCATAGAGCTTTTGTTGTGGCTAATGATTCCTCTAACAGTAATTGCGTAAGGGAAAACATTTCTTTTTAAGTAAATAATGTTCATTACCTCTTAAATCTACTGTCACTTGACAACACTAATGTGGAAAAATTTCTACCTTCTTGATTAGCTCTCCAAGGATATCCAGCAGCTTTAAATTAATATTGATCAAACAGAAACCATCATATCTATCAAAATGTTCTTAATCATGTGGATGCACAGGAAAAAAAAATTTCAATAGGTTCTGGAAAGAGAAATACTCTACTGAAATATATTCTAAATATATTCTAAATTATTAGTATGATATGGAATGTGAAATTTATTTTGTGGTTATTAATAAATACCATGTCCATTGAAAAATCTTAAATATTTCAATATTAAAGATGTGTATTTGTACAAATTGTGGCCATATTGCGTTAATAACTGTTACCTTAACACTACAGCTTTAGGGAGACAAGAAAACAACCTGTATTCCCAAACTGACCTTTTTTATCCAAATCATCTGAAAAAGGGTAGGAACTCTATTCATCTCTTTAGTACCAATATCCTAAAACAGTGCTGAGGCACACTTTAATTTAGGTGACAACTCCCTCAAGTTCTTCTATTTTCTTTTGGTTTAATTTATTGTTGGCTTTTAAAAAACTTTTTAAAAGTTTAGTGTTTAATTCTTTATTTTTCTAATTGTTACTGATGTATATATTTAATGGTATCAAATTTCCCCTCATAAATCCTTTAGCTTTATCCCAGATTCTGATATGTCTTGTTTACATTTTTGAGAAATGTAGTCTGACATACTGGAAATGTATGAAACATCCAAGAGTTGTTTAATACTATGTGTTTAATTTCTAAGTAGAAGAACTTTTTGTTTTTCCATTTTGTTATAAATTCCTAGTTTTATTGAAAAGAGTTCAGAGAATGAATGGTCTTTGTCTTTTTTTATTTTAATTTTATTTATTTTTATTATTTTCTTAAATTTAAATTCAGTGAATTAACATTAATGTATTATTGGTGTCAGAGGTATAGGTCTGTGATTCATCAGTCTTATATAATACCCAGTGCTCATTACATCACATTCCCTCCTTAATTTCCATCACCCAGTTACCCCATCTTTCCATGCCCTTTGTCTTACTACTATTTTTTAGAATGTATTAAGATTTCCTTTGTGGCATTAAAAAAGGGTCAATTCTCATGAACATTTTCTGTACATTTAAGAGAAGTGTAGTATCTTTATCTGGGTTAAAATTTCAATATGTAGGGGCACCTGGGTGGCTCAGTGGGTTAAAGCCTCTGCCTTCTGCTCAGGTCATGATCTCAGGGTCCTGGAATCCAGCCCCTCATTGGGCTCTTTTTTTTTTTTTTTTAAACCATCAATAATGCGTTGTTTTAAGATACTATGTTTTGCGATGGTTTTGGCAATCGGTAGCTAGAAATCACCTTTAATTCCCAGTACCTACAGGGAGGATAGCTTGTGTTTCACAAATGCTTGCTAGGCCAAATTTGAGTCGAACTGTCTTTTGCAGAATATCACAGATCTCTCTAAATTTCACTGTAGCTTTTAGTAATTAGCAGAATATGGTGAATTGTCTCTCATGCGGTCTTATGGGACGTGTGTGAAATGACAGTGGTCAAGGCAATATTCATATATTTTTTAAAGATTTTATTTACTTATTTGACAGAGAGAGAGATCACAAGTAGGCAGAGAGGCAGGCAGAGAGAAAGGGGAAAGCAGGCTCCCTGCTGAGCAGAGAGCCCGATGCGGGGCTCGATCCCAGGACCTTGAGATCATGACCTGAGCCAAAGGCAAAGCTTAACCCACTGAGCCATCCAGGTGCCCCTTTTTTTTTTTTTAATCCATCAGTTTTTCTCTTTATGGTTTATGCTTTGGGTGATTTAAGAAATCCTTACCCATTCTGAAATCACAAAGATTTTCCCACATTTTATTTACTGTTACAGTTTTGCCTTTCACATTTAGACCTCATCACAGTTTATTTTGCATACAGTATTGGCAAAATCAATTGATAGAAAAATTTACATTAGATTTTTCCCTAAAACCATCATCTGTCCTTTCTTGGTTGACCAGCAGCACCACCTTTTGCCTTTGCCAAGTTTTCCAAGTTCATACAAGAGAGGGAAGAGAGAGTCAGAATGTATGATTGGGGGCTTCTGTTTCTATTTCAGAATTTTACTGTTTTAATTCATAAGTTTTTTTTTGTTTGTTTGTTTTTTATTTGACAGAGAGAGAGAGATCACAAGTAGGCAGTGAGACAGGCAAAGAGAAAGGGGGAAGCAGACTCCCTGCTGAGCAGAGAGCCCGATGCGGGGCTCGATCCCAGGACCCTGAGATCATGACCTGAGCCGAAGGCAGAGGCTTAACCCACTGAGTCACCCAGGCGCCCCAGTTCATAATAGTTTTGTAATATGTCTTAATAACTGGCCGAAGGGAAGCCTGCTTCCCCCTCTCTCTGCCTGCCTCTCTGCTTACTTGTGATCTCTCTCTCTATCAAATAAATAAATAAAATCTTTAAAAAAAATTCAGTATGTTAAGTCTAAATTATTGACAACAAATGTTCAGTACTTCAATGTGTTTTCAAAATTTTTGTTCATTTGGTCTGCCTTGGATCTAGAGAGATGTGTCAAATTTTATTCTTATTAATTGTTTTTTTCTGCTTCTCCCTGTACCTGCTGTAGTTCTTGTTGAGTGAAAATCATTGCACTCCTTGCATAGAAATTCATGACCATTATAGTTTCACAGAGAAATATTTTTTAACTTTATAAAATTATAAAATTATAATTTCATCATTTTATACTCTCTTTGGTCTAAGTTTTTTCTTTTCAAATATCAAGATTTTATTTTATTTTATTATTTTTTAAGATTTTATTCATTTATTTGAAAGAAAGAGATACAGTGAGAGAGGGAACACAAGCAGGGAGAATGGGAGAGGGAGAAGCAGGTTTCCCACCAAGCAGGGGGCCTGATGCAGGGCTCGATGCAGGGCTTGATGTGGGGCTCAATGTGGGGCTCGATGTGGGGCTTCATCCCAGGACCCTGGGATCATGACCTGAGCCGAAGGCAGACACTTAACGACTGAGCCACCCAGGTGCTCCACTCCAAATATCAAGATTTTAGCCTATACTTTCTTTTCCATTGCATCTGAATAGAATGTATTGGTGCACCTTTTTAATTTTTATCACTTCTTAAGGTTGGTTTACTTTTTTGGCATAATTTTTAGCCAATAAGAAAATATCTTTTTCTACTGGTGACTTAAGCCCATTTAGTTGTTGCTACAACTGATATATTCAGCCTCCAATTTCTTATATTTTTAAGGATTTATTTACCTAAAGGTATATCAATATGGATCATTTATTCTCTCATATATTTTGGTACTTTTAAAGATTTGGAGTTTTAAATTAATGGTTATTTTTATACTAATAATAGAATATTCTCAGTCTTCTCACTTTTTTGGATTCTATTATTCCCTTCCATAAGAAGTACTGAATTTAACTAGAAACTTTTTCTTCCTCATCTCCCATTTCCTCCAAATCCAATTTGAAGTAATGTCTCTTACTCCCAGTTAATACTTACAAGGCAATTAGTGAACTGATTTTGCTTTCCATATACTCTTTCAGTTTTCTGAACCACTTATAATTGTGTTACTTTATTTAAAACATCAGACCAGTTAACCAATGCATGCTTTATAGGTGTTCCTTATGTTTATCACTTCTTACAAATAAATATATATTCAATGTTTATCACCAGTGTTAAGCTGATATCCTTAATTGTTTTCATTTTCTAAATATAATTTTCTAGTAAATTTCCTCAGGAAGGACTTAAAGGAGCAATATTCCCTGAGTTCTGTCATATTCTCAAAGTTTGTCCATGGTCTTCAGACTAGAAGCTCAATTTAGGTGGTAGGTCTTTTGATCATACTTATTTCCCTTAGAATCTTAAATGAATTACATAGTTTTCTGGCACAAAACATTGCTGTTGAAAATTCTAATGTCAATCTTATTTTTTTTCCTTTATAAGTCATAAATTTGAATATCTAATTGGCTTTATTCAACAACTCATGAATCTCATCTAACAAATAGAAAAAAGCTCCAAAGAGTCATACAAAATGGACAACTTTCAAAAGCAGAAAGGGGGTAAGACAAGGAAAATAGTGTATTGTTTGGGGTATGGTCACCTTCCTTTTGGGAATGGAAAGGTGTTTATCAGGTGGATTGCCTCACTAGTGCTGATTTGGTAATTCCAGATCAGCTGGTTAAGGCTACAATCCTGAGAGAGGCTGAAATTCCAGTTAGGTTAGGCATTAAGTCTTGGTTTGCTAATGTTTTCCATGTTTGAGCATGGCCCAAATGACTCTATTTTGGGCCTGTTGTCTTTTTTTTTTTAGCAATTTCCCTCTTTTGATCAGATTCTCAGCATGAGATATGATCAAAATTTAAGACATTAGCACCACCCTCAGCTTTGTTTTGTATTGCTTTGTAGTTCTTGCAGCTTTTACTGATCTTCTGTGTGATATTCACAAGTCATGATGTTTTCTGCTAACTCTTTGTGGTATTCACGGGTCGTGACTTCAGGCTCACAATTTTTAGTCGGTTATTTTCTTCATTCTTTTTTTGGTATTCCACTCTTAGGGAGATCATTTGCTTGATGGTTAGTGGCTGTGAACATGCATTTAAAACTTTTGAGAGAATACAATGCCTTCAGGAGATTCTATGATTATTACAAGTAGGATAATTCTTAATGTCTGGAGTGTGCTCTAGAGCCATGGTGCTCAAGACCCAAACCAATGAAAGTCAAGTAAGTAAGAAGACCCCACATGAAGGAGTCACCTTTTTAAACCAAGTGGCTTGCTCATTGATCTTATATAACTGAATTTCTACTACCTCAAAAGTGTTAATCTAGATACAGCTGTTAGTATTGGCCACAGCACAGACACCTCACTGCTTAGCTAAAATTAAGAGCTATCCTATCATTAAGAACCTTGGCCAGAGAATATAAGGAATTTTGTTGGGCAGCTATTGTTCTAGCAGGAGAGTCTGCAAAATTTTCAGGAGTTAAGGAGAGTTTCCTTACCATAGTCCATTTATATTTACACCTAACCAAGAAAATAGGGTCCTGCCAAAGGAAGTGAATCTGGAATCATAAAAGCCTCCTGGTTAAGTCCTGTCTAACTGATGATGTGAATTCAGGGGAGTTGAGCAAGGAATTGTCTTAGTTCGCTTGTGAACAGATAGGGGCATAGTTGGATATCCTAAGAGGCATTGCTTGGTTATGTACCAGATATCTAGGCATTCACAGGTCCAAGGAAAATAATAGTCACCACGAACATAAACCCCGTCAGCACACAAACCATTTCTGTTGACATGGTACTATTAATGGATTCGTTCACAGGGATTATTGCACTTGCCGGTTCAACCCAGGAGTCCGTTAGGTTTTCATCACTTTCAGAAAGTAAGTCTCCCAAGCTGAAATAAAGAGTTATTCTAAATACTTTGCAAAGATGGGTGCTACTGTTTAGATTTTTCATGATTGGGGAAAGATTTGATTTAGATAATCATGGGAATGTGGGGGTGCAACTATACTAAGATTTACATAGGTATTTGTGTTCAGTTGAGCAAGAACAGTTGTAATTGGAGAAAGGATAAAAATGCACTGGATGTTCTGGTCATAAAAGTTGAACTTGGGAAGAAACTTCTAAAGACTGTCAATATTAGCTATGGTAACACTCGGAATTAAAGAGAAATTGATCATAGGGAGGATGAGGAAGTCTCTAGCATCATGGATAGATTGGAATCTTTGATGACAAATCAGTCTATAAGTTTACCTCCCTTAGCAATGGCCTGGGAAACACAGATGAGGGCCTCATCTTTCCAGGTCAATGCCAGAGTAAAGGGAAGAAAGAGAAGAAAACGTTTTATGTTTAGTTAAATAATGAAGTTTTGGTCCAGCATCTTGGGTGTAAGCATTCTATATAGTTGTCAGCTACTTCTCTTCCTTATCATTTTGATTTGGAAGCAAGTCTCCAGTTTCTGTATAGGACAACATGTCATACGGAGCTTTCTTTACCTGTGAGATATGTACCCAAGACTCAATGCCTTCTAGTTTTTCAGCAGTGTTAGTGGTCAGGAGCACTTGGAAAGGTCCCTTCCACCAGAGTTCCAGGTCTGTTTTCAGGTATGGTTTCTGGAATACCCAGTCACCACATTCCAGACTATGACAGGATCCTCTGAATTGGGTTCCAGCAAGCTTTCTTCAACCTGTTGATGATATGCTTTGGTATAAGGCATTAAAGACTTACAGGAGCTTTGGTCCTATCAGCATGACACAATAAAGGATCAGCAGAAAGTTGTATTCCAATAAACATTGGCCTACCAGTGACTACCTTATGTGGAATGAGTTTATGTTTTCCAAAGGGAGTTTCTGAACAGAGGCAATACCTTAAGCCAAGGGAGTCTAGTAGTTTCACCAAGTTTAGAGACTTTGAATTTGACGGTCTCATTAGTTCTCTCAACCTTGCCTGATGATTGAGGGTGATAGGCATAGTGATAATTCCAAGAAGTTTGAAAGGTTTTTTGCTAAGGCTCCTATGATTTGTCTACTGAAATGGGTGCTTCGATCACTGGAGATTGTGGGAGGTATACCAAGGGGGAAACACGTTTTCTAACAGTTTCTTTGCCATTGTGAAGGCATCAGACTTATGGCAGGGGAAGCCTTCAGCCCATCCAGAATGCATACATAAAATAACAAAACTATGTTGATAACCCATAGTAGGTGGCAGTTGAATGAGGGTCAAATGTAGGTGCTCAAAGTGTCTAGAGGGAGAAGGTTTGACACCTCTCGGGACAAAAATAGTTTTTCCAGGTTTACAAACCTGACAGACCAGAAATTGGTGGTAAACTGTTTTTACATTTTTTAAAGAATCTCCCCACCAATGTTTATTCATTATTTGAGTCGTCCTAAATGCACCACAGTGGGTCAAGGAATGTAAACACCAAAAAATGGGGTTTGCTGAGGAGTTGGAAAGAACCAAGCCATCTCAGGTTTCCCATAGCTCTGACTATTCATGGAACTTTAACCATTGTTTTGTTTTTCTTCATTTTGCTGATTCAGGTAGACTGTTGCCATGTTGCAAGGACATTAAGATGGCAAAAGTCTGGCAACACAAAGTCATTTTTTTGCAAAAGAAGAAAAGAATTCAACTACATTTGCCACAGCCTTCATAGATTCTGTTGCTGTTGCCTTTGCATGAAAGTCAGCTAGGAAATTCTCCTGATACTCAGGTCTTTTGCCTCAATTTTGGTGACAGTAATTTCAGAAGATAAGAGAATAACATTAAGAAGGTTGTTTACTTGTCTATTTTTGGTTGGGATACCAATGGCAATAATAAAACCCCTTCGTTTCTAAAACATCCCCAAGTCATAGATGACTCCAAAGGTATATCAATATAAACATTAACAGTTTGTCCTTTTGATAATCGGCACGTTCTGGTAAGGGCCTGGGGCTCTGTTTGTTGAACTGATTTAGCTTGTGGGAAATTTCCCCTTTCAAGTAGTTCATTTTGGGCAGTAACAGCAATTTTCCAAGTTACAGCTTGGAAGTCCCCTTTTTCATTTTTACAATATGATCCACCAACAGAAATGACTAGATCAACAATGTCAAAGACATGTCTTGTAAATCAAAATGTGGTGTCACAAAATGGGATGTTATTACCTCATAGCCATGAGGCTGGCCTTTGTCAGACAAGGGTGTATGTAACAGGATTTTAGAATGTTCAATGTTAAGGATTTAGATTAAGTGGTGAAAGCAGAAGAATCTCTTAGGAAGTTAGTCTGCTTATAGAGAAATGTTGAGTCAATTCAGAGTTAAGAAGATCGGGACAGCATGTCGAGTTTATAAGTGAATGTCATTTCCTAGGGTTAAATCCACTGAGGCTTCTACTAATTTTGCTGCTGGAGCTCCATAGCCTTAAGGCAGTTCGGATATGCACAGACAACTGAATCAAGTTGTATACTATAATAGGCATTAGGGTTATATTTATTACGATGTTCTTTTATGAGCATTCCCGGGGCTTGATTATCTCCTTCATGCACAAATAAGGTGAAAGGTTTGGAATGGTTAGGTAACCCCTGGGCAGGCAGTTCTTGTAATACCGGCTTTGGCTTTATAAAGGCTTGCTCATATTTCTGTTTCCAAGGAAGGGGTTCAGGGACTGAAATTTTAGTAAGTTCATAGAGTGAAGCAAAAAAGAAAAATTAGGAACCCATGGTCTGCAGTAGCTAGCAAAACCTAGAAATCCATGAATTTATTGCTTAGTTGTGGGCCTGGGAAATTCTTGGATGAGCTTAATTCTTTTTGGAGATAGCTGGAATCCTTCAGCACTTAGATTATGACCTAGGTAATAAAGTGTCTCCAAATACTTGTAATTTCTCTTTAGATATTTTGTCTCTTTTCAGTTAACTGTTGTAAGCAAATAAATGGGATCCTTTAGGGATCAGTAACTGAGCATAGCAAGAGATTGTCTACCTATTGTAAAAGGGTTTCTTTGTTTGTTTTTTGTTTTCTGTTTTCTGTTTTTTTGTGTTTTTTTTTTGATCTTGTGGAGTACTTGAGAGAAATAGGAAGGGGTCTCAGTGAACCTTTGAGTCATGACTGTCCAGATACATTGTTGATTGTTCTTAGTAAAGGTAAATGGATATTAGCTGTTAGGGTCCTCAGGGATGTTGACAAAGGCTGAACAAAGGTCTGTAACAGTGAACCATTTTGAATGTGGTAGGACTTATAACAAAAAGCTTTTCAAATTTGGAACAACTGGGTTATAAGGGAATAACTATCTTAATAATAGATCTCAGGTCCTGGACAAATCACCATCTCCACACATTAGATTTTTGGTCTGGGAAGACTGGCATTAGAGGGTCTACAACAGGGAATGTGAACCCTTGGGCAATTTGGTCTTCCACTATTGGTGTGAATCCTTGCATAACCTCAGGCTTTAAAAGATATCGAGGTAACTTGGGAAGAGGTTTAATTATGTCTATCTAAGTTTTTCTAGGTTCTGCATTTTTATTCTCCCTATATCAGTATTAGAAGTAGTCCAGTTTTTCAGGCATCTTGATCAAATTATGGGACTTTTTTGGAATTCTTCCTCTTCTATTAAGGACAGTTTGTAAGGAACATGAAAGTTCAGGTTCAGGCTGGTCAGGAAACTCTAAGGTAAGGTCTATACTGGAGGCAAAATATATTAGCTCTTTTAATCTAGAAAAGACGATCTGTACCTTATAGATTGACTGGGGTTCTATCACATAGCAAAAACGAATGTTTTTCAGTAAGAAGTATCAGTCACTTGTACTGGCTGAGATAGAAATTCTCTCAAAATTTTACTAGATGTGCTCACTATGGAAACTTTTTCACTCTGAAGGTTTTTTTCCCCTGAAGGATTTGTTGTCCTATGAGAGTGGGGTTCAAAGTAGCAAGTGTGGTTCTAATATCCACTAGAATTTGGCAAGGCTTCCCATTAATTTTAATTTTAGTTTCCCCTTAGCTCCTTATGGGAATTATCGGTACCAGTTTACTGAAGAACCAGAGTCCCAACAACTCTGGGAGGAACTCATGTGGGGGCCCTTCTTTGGGGGTAGCTATGAGGGCATTCAACTTTGTTTGAACTGAAGAATTTACACAGGACCTTTGAGAACAGTCTTTTTCCCAGTGTCCAGATTAATTACAAATCAGACATCAATCCATGGGTTAGTGTTTTGATGATGGACCCCTAGAGGACACAATGTGAGAGGTCCAGTATTAACTAAGGTCTCTGGCTTTGGAGCTATTGTATTTGTAAGGCCAATAGTTTCATGGACTTGTGTTTATGATCTTGTTCCAAAGTCCTTTCAAAGTTTACAACAATGGTCATAAGTTCAGGGAGACTGATGGTCTCCCATCCTATTTTCTGCCTTTTTATAAACCCACTAATCTTAGGAGATAATCCATTTACAAATAAGGTAGCTACTGTATGGAATCTGGAATGCCATAAGAAGACAGCTTCCAAACGGGCTTAAAGTCTGCCACAGATTCATTTTTCAAGTTGAGAATTGCCCCCGTCTCCAGAAGTTCTCAATATGGAATTTGGGGAAGGGTTTCAAACAAATGGGGAATTGCTAGCACTTCCCAACATGGAATCTGGATATAGAACCAAGGGCTGGTGTTTCCAATCAAATGGAGAATTGCTGTCTGAACTACTAATAGTTCCCAGTAAGGAATAAGAATTCCAATCAAAGGGGGATCTGTATGAAAAGCCAATAAGACTGGGAGCTCAGTGCAAAGAGAGCAGAGGTCAGAACCAAGAGGAACTTACCCATAGTCCTTGGGAACATCAAGAAACACACAGAACTCAAAAGGTTTTGTGGGTACCATGACTGTGTTTCTCACTGTCCCCAAAGCCATGGGAAGTCTCCTTCTGTATTGATACTGCCACCAAATCTGTTAAAAAACAAAATTCAACTGAGTAAATTTGAATATCTAATTGGTCTTTTTCAACAATTCATGAGTCAGGCAGTATCATCTAACAAATAGAAGGAGCTCTGAAGAGCTATACAGAATGGAAGGCTTTTAAAAGCAGAAAGAGGGAAAGACAAGGAAAATAGTGTATTGTTTCAGGCAAGGTCACCTTCCTTTTGGGGATGGAAAGGGGTTTATCAGGTGGCTTACCTCATTAGGGCTGAGTAGGTAGTTTCAGATCAACTGGTTAAAGGCTACAATCCTGGGAAAGGCTGAAATGCCAGTTATGTTAGGTATTAAGTCTTAGTTTGCTGATGTAGAACTTAGCACTAGTGACTATTTTGAGCCTGTTGTCACTTTTCTAAGAACACTAAATCCAAAGCAAGCAGAAGAAAGGAAATAAGAAAGGTTAAACCAGAAATAAACAAAACACAATGAAAAGAATAAAAATTGAAAAATAATGGAGAAAACTAATGAAACCAAAAGTTGATTCCTTTAAGAGGTAAACAAAATTTATAAAGAAAAAGAGAATATACCTTTATCTATGAATATACCCAAGAGAATTGAATATAGATATTCACAGAAAAGTTTGCACACAGATGTCACAACAGTATCATTCATGATAGTCAGGAAGTAGAAACAACACAAGTGTTTAACAAATGATAAATGGATAGACAATGTGGAATGTTATTCTTCCATAAAAAGGAATTAAGTACTATGTATGCTGCAACATGGATGGAACTTTAAAATATTGGCTAGGTGAAAGAAGCCAGGGACAAAATGTCACATATGATAACATTTATATGAAACATTCAGAAGAGGCAAATCCTTATCTACGTGAATTAGATTATGTTTGCCAGGTGGTAGGGGGAGGAGAGAATGGGGAATGACTCTTAATGGATGCATTGGGTTTCTTTTTGAATGATGAAAAGGTTCTGGAATTGGATAATGGTGATGTTGAATAACTTTGTGAGTACACTAAAAACACTGGATTGCACATATGAAAATTGTTAATTTCATGGTACATGAATTGTAGTTTAAAAAAAAAGACATCTGTGATAATTTTCACAGTTGCATTATTCACTATACTCCCCAAATGGAAGCAACCTAAATGTCCATTCACGGTATAAGGATAAATAATTTGTAGTATAGTCATATAATAGAATAGTATACGACAATAACAATGAACACATTACTACTACACTAAGTAGTATATGTGAATCTCGCTAAAATACCTTGAGTAAAAGTGACAGCAGAGGTCTTGCATGTTCTATGAATCAATTTGAGTACAGTTCAAGGTAACTAAAATTAATTTTTAGAGCTTAACATCAAGACAAATTAAAATTGAGTAAGTATGATAGAAAGTGATTGGGAGGGAGTTAGAGAGCATAGGAAATGTTCTGTTTCTTGGCTTGAGTGGTAATTACATAAATATACTTGTTTTTGTATTATTCATCAAGTTATATGCTTAAAATTTCTACAGTTTTCTATGTACACATTACATTTTAATACAAATTTAAAATAATTAAAAAAGACTAAATAAGTATCCTTCATCAATATGTAGATTTCTCCCAACCTTTTTCACCTATACTTTCTTAGGAATATGCCACTGTTAGGTGTGTACTTCCTCAGCCAATACCCAACAAGAAATTTGGTAAGATGTGAAGACTTGCTGCTGAGTCATTTCTCTACCCCAAAACCCCATACGTCATCCTCTTAAGGACTTAGGACCTGCTTTATTTTTTTTGGCAGCACAGTTTCCATCTTGGGTTCCTTCTAAAGTAAGATCAGATCTCCCACAAAGAAACATATCCATTCTATATCCTAAAACATGAAAAAGCAGAGGTAAGGAAGATAATGAACTTTTGTTTAAAAAAAAATTAAAAATAACATTCCAAATATTTGAAGGTGAGCTTCTCTGACCTTTTCAAAAGACTTGCTTTTTTTCTCCCTGCAACATTATGCCATGTGGTACAATTTCACAAAAGGTACTGCTGCCTCTGTAGTGTAACATCGTATAGGGAGTCTTCCTTGACCATTGTGAGGAAAAACGAAAAAAGAAAAGAAAAACGCTTCCAATTTGAAAAGAAGATCTCTTACTTATGTTGAGTTGGCAATAAATTCCCCTCATCATTTTTTTTTCATAAACCATTTGGAAGACTTCTTTTACCCCTTGCAATAGATAGCACACTATCTGATAAAAAGTTAAAGCTTTGAATGAGGCAGGGATTTACTTGATACTTGATACCTGAAATAAAACCAGTTTATTTCCTGCATGTCAACTAAGGGAAATAGTAGCATAAGAAAAGGATTGAAAAATATACAGGGCCCAAAGAATGCAAGGACTCCTTGGCCATGGTAAAGATTTACACCTGACTTTAAGAGTAATAGAAGGCCATGACAGGTTCTTAAGCAGAACGACACGATCAAATTTGCATTTGATAGTTTCATTTTGGTTAAAATCAAAACAAATATCAAATAAAATAAGATTACCACAAAACCTCAGTGCCAATTGCTTTTTATCAGTTGTAATGTATACAATATAAGTATCATTTGTATAAATATTATGTGTAAAATATTAATGAATAGAGTGGTGAATAATACTAGATTATCATTTCTAACACCTCCCTTGGTATTTCAGTAAAATAATGATGTGTCAAAATAGTCTAGTTATAATTCCAATATTTGGGTTGCATTCAAATTGTGGTGCTTCTTTGATTAACAAAGATTTGCTGGAATTACTATTATAAAGCCTTACTTTAATTTCAAGGAACTAGAATTGGCAATATGTCAAAACCGTGGTGCATTGGTATGCCACTGGCACATGCGCAAAGATAAAATGGAATGTAAATCAAAATTGTGATTCACTATAGACTGTCAGATATGGTTTCCTGAGATAAGAAAATCCCAATGGAAATACCAAATTAAACACACACACGTACACACCCCCCACAATGAATTGTGACCAATATTCACTCTACATAAATAAATAAATAAAATAAAGTAAAATAAAATAAAATAAAATAAAATTATAATAACATCCACCATTTCAGTGACATTGCCTTTGGAACTCAAATGTGCTGTTAGTATTTGGCAGAACTTCAAACTAAGAGTATTTTTAATATCTAAGTGATATAAATATAAATGGGTTAACAAACTCTGATGCAATATCACTGTACAAACTGCCAATATCTCTCAAAAGCTAAGCATTTTCTTTACTATGGCAAAGAAGGCCACTAATAGAATCATATTTCTTCTCCTGCTTGATGGATTCAATTGTCTCATTCAGGGAACTTTGGTATAGTTAAGAGTGTTCTGTGAACACAAAGATAAGACATGGCCATGAGGCAAAACCAACACATAGCTATAAATATTTCCTCTGAGCAAACTTGTGGAATAATCTGACCTTAGATTCAAATCTAAATGTAATTGTAACTCAGAATTTAGCACATCTGTATTTTTTTTTTAATATAGGTTGCATGGTTAAAATGTGTGAGGATTATACACATTTGTGTATACAGAAATAAATAAATTGAAAAGTTTTAGGTAAGTCCAATTTTGTTAATTCCCATAATTTAAGTGTACTAATGGACCTAATCACAAATATTTTAGAAAAGAAAATAAGTACCTATTAATTTATCTTTGTGGTTAAGTTAGTTTTATGTATTGGAGCTGTTTTATAGGCATATAATATTTTAGATTTTTCTCAAGATTTATTCGTTAAACTGTCAGTAGAACTTTCTTTTAAAATTGTTTATATAGAATATCACAATAGTTGGTAATATAGGAATACCTCAGACATATTGTGGGTTTGGTTCTAGACCACCGCAATAAAGTGGATGTCACAATAAAGTGAGTCAAATGATTTTTTTGGTTTTCCAGTGCATATAAAATGCATGTCTATATTACAGTAGTCTAGTATCATATCTAAATGCAATGTACATACCTTAATTTAAAAATACTTTATTGTTAAAAAATGCTAACCACCACCAGAGCTTTTAGCAAGTCATAAACAGTGAACACAGATCACCATATCAAATATAATAATAATGGGGCACCTGGGTGGCTCAGTGGGTTAAAGCCTCTGCCTTCTGCTCAGGTCATGATCTCAGGGTCCTGGGATTGAGCCCCGCTTCGGGCTCTCTGCTCAGCGGGAAGCCTGCTTCCCCTCTCTGCCTGCCTCTCTGCCTGCTTGTGATCTCTCTCTGTCAAATAAACAAATAAAATCTTAAAATATATATATATGTATATATATATATATATATATATATATACACACACACACACATATGTATATATATAGTAATGAAAAAGTTTGAAGTATTGAAAGAATTACCAAAATATGACACAGAGATACCAAGTTAGCAGATCCTGTTGGAAAAAGTGGTGCCAGTAGACTTGCTTGATGCAGGCTTGTCATGAGCCTTGAATTTGTAAAAAAATGCAGTATCTGTGAAGCACAATAAAATGAGGTATGCCTGTATACACAGTAAATTAAGAGTCTCTTCCCTCTGGTGGTATGATTCTAAAATGTTAGCATGCATGAAAACATACTTAGCTTAGACTACCTTATAGTAAAGCTCAAGAAACCAATACCTATTAAATATAGATTTATTTTCAAATATTACTGTAAGAAACCATTTGTAATCTGTTGACAATTATTTTTGGTGGAAACCCATTTGGGTGACTAAATTAAATCTAAACTTTTCAGTTAGAATTTTCAGCAGATGCTTAATTTAGACCTAATGGAGTATGGTATGTAAAAACACAAGTCCTGTTACCAAACAAAAATGAATTTAATCTTATACAGAATACATTGCATAATTTGTCCCTTAAGATTGTACAATTTGAGGTAGAAAAAAAAATCACCTTTTGACTCATGTCAAAACTATTTGTAGGGAGGGGTACCTGGGTGGCTCAGTGGGTTAAAGCCTCTGCCTTTGGCTCAGGTCATGATCTCAGGGTCCTGGGATCAAGCCCCGCATTGGGCTCTCTGCTCAGCAGGGAGCCTGCTTCCCCCTCTGTCCCTCTGTCTGCCTCTCTGCCTACTTGTGATCTCTCTGTCAATAAATAAATAAAATCTTAACCAAAAAAAAAAACAAACTATTTGTAGGGAGAAAATGGAATTTTAAGAATTATTTGAAAGCAAAAGTTAAAATAAAAAAGAAAATATCAAATAAGTACTGAAATTCAAAATTAGACATAAGTAAAAAATATCCAGGGTTTAGTGGATGCATACTCTTTTATTCATTTCTACTCTTCCATCTTGCTGTCATAAGCGCATTTTGCACAGAACTTAGAAAGTTGATTACTTCTTCAATTCTAGTGGCAGATCTTGTTTAATCTCTATGCCAATAATGGACAATAAGAACTGAGGCAGAAAGTTGTTAAAAGATTTCTAGGAAAGATATCACCTTCCGACTGTTGTGTCTCTGTATGATGACAGGAATTCCTACAGCTATCTTGCCACTTGCCTGATAATAAAACTGAGCTATGGGGGGTGGAGGGGAGAGCAAAGAGACTCCAAAATGGTACAGAAGTCTTAGTATACTATGCCTGAAGATATTTAAACTCTGAATATTTTGTTAGATAAAATTTCCTTTCCTAGTGTGAATTGGAATTTTCTGTTAGCCAAAGGTATCATAACGATACTTAATTTGTTCTAGTCTCTAAAATGTAGATTAAAAAATCTTTTTTTAATCTACTGTTTTATCTATTTTTTAAAAAATTACATTAGGAGGCATATTTTCCAAATACAAGTAAGCTAATTCTAAATCCTCAACACGTTAGCTGAATTTTACTTTAACAATTAAATGCAGAAGTGTTTTATTTATTTATTTATTTATTTATTTATTTATTTATTTATTTCAGAAGTGTTTTATTTTTTAAAAGATTTTATTTATATATTTGACAGAGAGAGATCACAACCAGGCAGAGAAGAGAGCGGGAAGCAGGCTCCCTGCCAACCAGAAAGCCCGATGCGGGGCTCAATCCCAGGACCCTGAGATCATGACCTGAGCCGAAGGCAGAGGCTTTAACCCACTAAGCCACCCAGGCACCTCTCAGAAGTGTTTTAAAAATAGTTAATTATTGGGGTGCCTGGGTGGCTCAGGCAGTTGGGCATTCTGCCTTGGGCTTGGGTCATGATCTCAGGGTTCTGGGATCGAGCCGGGTCTTGGGCTTGGCAGGAAGGCTTCTTCTCCCTCTCCTGCTCCCCCTGCTTGTGCGCTCTCTCTCTCTCTGTCAAATAAATAAATAAAATATTTTTTAAAAATAGTCATTTATTCATCATGAAAACTTGATTTATATTAGTGTCTTTTTTCAATCATGGTCCGATAATTATAAGTAACCGTAATAGCAATATTAGTTCATAAAGGAAGTTGGTGTTTTAAAACATGAAATACGAATCTCTTCATTTAAAAATTCAAGTTGTTTTCAGTTTACTCCTAAGACAAACTGATCTTTAGAAAATTAGAAATACTTAAAAATTTAATAAAAAATCATTTTTAGACATGTCTTTACCATTGAAAGATTAAGCCTTATCTGATCTTTTCTCAATGGATTTATAAAAAAATATTAAGAACATGAAATTACCAATTCTAAACCACTTTAAAATGTTTATTTTTACTAACTGAAGATTTTCATTTAAAAATTTAAAAATATTTAGAAATTTTCTATTTTTAAGTAAATGTTAGAAGGTACATTTATTAAATTGGTGGTGAATGCCAGCAGGCATCTACAACAAACTTGGCAATGTTTGTAAGTAGAGGAAGGCAAGAATAGAAGCAATGGCTCAAGGCGCTTATGTAAATTCGCTCTTACTGGAACGCTTATCAGAAAAGTAAAGATTCTTCTTATTTATCAAGGTACTTGGGCATAATTAAATTTTCTTCAAAAAATGAACCTGTATTGCCAAGTAGGATGACTTGATATTATCACGCACACAAAATTGAAAATGAGCAAAATTCAAATAAATTAATCAAGGAAATCCACAGGATTATGTATTTTTGTAAACTGTCATTTTTACAGTAGATATTAAAATAAGCAATTTCTACAAAAATGATAGAATATTGTGTCATGAAGCTACAGCTACAATTCATCTAGACATCTGATATAATGTCTATTAATTCCTTGTTCACATAGCAGAGAACTCAGTTCCCTGATACTATCTTAACAATCCATTTACAAGCATTATGAAATATTGTTCAAATATTCGAAAAATTTGAGAGACTGGATTATCCAGAAAGAGGTGTCAAGGCTCAACATATCTACTACACTTCCCAGTGCTACTGCCCAGTCTTCTTAAGAACTTTCTGCTTTTGAGGTAAATACTTCTCAACACTGATTCAGACGACCAATGAATTCGAATTGGCATATGAGTCTCATATAGATTCTTATAGTAGGTAGGTATTTACCAAACACACTAATAAAGCTTGAAAAGCAAGATACTTTTAAGAGATTTACTATAGGCTGTGGATAAGATACTCCACAGACTAAAGTTTTGCTTAGAAATTATTGAGAATAAAAAAAAAAAAAATTATTGAGAATATAAAACTCTGAATGTAATATAAGACGATACAGATTGTGTGTGTGTGTATTTGAGTTGTTCAAAGCCATCTAAGTAAAAGCCTGAAAATTCTGAGTTTAAAATTGACTTTGGAATGATCCTCAAAACTATAAACAAAGTGAGAATACTGGGGAAAAAGGTCTAAAATTTTGTTTTTAACACATTAAGAAATGTAACAAATCTGTACAAATAAAAAACCCAAAAGGAAAACAGACAAAGATCATGAAACATTAGTTCACAAATATGAAAACACAGATGGCCAACAAACAAGAAATGCTATTTAACTTTTGTAGTAATAAAAAAAAAGTAATCATAAAATATTTTGCTTTACATATCATTTTGAATTGGCTGACAACTTAAAATCTCCTGTTCTTGGAGTATTGGGAAATGGACAGCCCTCCACACTGATAATGGAAATGGAAATGGCACAAGTTTTCTGGAGAGCATTTGGGAAATATTTATCAAAAATTATTTTAAAAATTACCTGACCTTTTCAACATTAATGAATTATACACTGAATCCAATGAATTATACATTTTCTTAAGAAAATAATTGGATATATGTAAGCATAGATAAATTTGTAAGGATGTTTATCTCCAAGTTGTTTATGACAGAAGAAAAAGGGGTGGGGGTAGGAAACAATCTAATAACCTTTATCTATATCAAGAGGAAATTCATTACATTATAGTACAAACACTGAAGGAATAAAACTCATTAAAATTATAATGCAAATAATTTTTGTGGATCTGGAAGTTGACTATGGCATACTGTAAAATTAAAGGAGTAATTTGTAATTAGGTTATAACCATTCTATTTTTGTTAAATTATCTATGTGTATATGTACAAAAAAATTGGGAGGATATGCAGCAAATTTTAACAGATTTGTCTGCATAATTGTATTTTATGTTGCTGTAAGTTTTTCATTGTTTAAAAGAGACTTTTAATTTAGAAAATGTGCCATGAACAAACATATAGTATATACAAAAATAAATAGAGACAGACTTTCTTATTCTTTCATAGCTAAACTATTGCCAAAGAAAATCTTTTAATATATCTTTTGTACTGGTAATATAAGAAACAGAAGCTTTGAATATATGGTTGCAGGAAACCTCTAAGCAGAGTAAAAAATAAAATACAATAAATAGCAACAACAAGAACAACAAAGCTATTCCAGACACCGTTGGTAAAACAGAATTTTAAAAGTAATTATTTAAATGTAAGTAAATAACTCTTGTCTCCGTTTCCAAGGTGAATTTCAAATAGCACATAGTAAATCAATACAATAAAACCCTTTTAAAAAATATAAAACAAAGCTAAGTAACATAGATCAAGGGTAAGAGAAAGAGAGGTCTGGAAATGGGACTAAATAATTATTCTAGAAAACAGGCAAATTGATGTAATTTCAATTTATCAGTTTATCAGTTTATCAGTAATATCAATTTATCAGAAAATTAGTGAGCTTCTGACAAATCAAGGCTAAAACCGAATCTTAATGGGTTATGTATCTCTCGTGTTCTAATAAAAAGAGACATGAGTTCCTAAAAATAAAGAAATATACCTTCTCAACCCTGAGATAATATCATTACATCAAGCAATATAAAATAGAGATCGAAAAAGAGTCGTTAAACAGAATTTCTATATTTTCTATATATGACTTTTATAATATTGGTGTCTGGTAACAACTTAAGGCATAATACTAACCTGTATAAGTATGAAGAGAATTAAGACCAAGCCAACTTTTTGTCACCTTAATTGATAAAAGTTTAAGACTTAAGGAATGTAGAAGTTAAGGTTTTACTACTCAAGTTCCAATTTTGATAATTAGCAAGCACATGAATTATATATAGTCTACCAATGGAAAGAAGAGCAAAATATCCTATAAATCAGGTTTGTAGGCAACATTAAAAACCTCCATCATTAATTTCAGCCATCAGAAAAACAACCATGTCAGGATATAAATTCAAAGGAAATTCAACTATTTCCTAGTACTTTAAACATTAATTCAAAATAAATTAGATATTGAATTTATACAGCAATTCTTAAACCTTTGGTTTCTTTAAAAAGCTTAGATGAGAAATTAGAATATTTCTGCTTGTAAAAATAAATTACTTTGTGATTCTTAGGTATAAGAACTATTTTTAGCATATTTTCATAGAAGAAATTAAAGCTAGCAACATTATTAAAATAAGAAAAAATATGAATAAGCCCAAATAATTACCTCACTTCACATGGTTCAAAATGTATTAAAAATATATCTAATTATATTTATTGCTACAATACTAAATCAAAATCAGAGAAATATACGATATTCTAATTAGAAGATGTGCCTCTGTAAAATGAATCAAGCTTCCAAGATTCATTTATTTTTCCACACAAGAAAAAATAGCTTTGTATACAAAACCTTTTACCACAAAGTTTACTAAATTAAGCGGCCATCAGCTGGGATTTGGAATTTTCTGAGGATAATTCAGGCAGAGATCACTATCATTCCAAAGCTTGCTGCAAACACTGGCTGGCGCAGTAAGTTTTTCTCTCCTAGGGCCTGTGGGCCAGGGCTATATAGAGTGGCTTGGAGCCCAAGATTCGCCCATTCATCTCAGCCATTGCCTTAGCGGCCTCCTCAGGAGAGGAGAAGCAGATCAAGCCAAACCCTTTGCTTCGCCCTTCTTCCCGCATTATCTTGACTCTGCTAATTGATCCAAATGAAGAAAATTCCCTCCACAGTTTTTCATCATCAATGGTATCATCGAGGTTCTTAATATAGAGCTTCATGCCCCGGCATCTCCGAAATCTTTCCTGTTTCATCTGCTCAAACATTTGCTTCAACTCAGCCTGCCGCTCTGATTTCTTTTGCGCCCGGCCTACAAAAAGCAGCTGTCCGTTTATGTCCTTTCCATTCATTTCTTCAACAGCCTTTTTGGCAGCCTCATGGCTATCAAAACTCACAAAGCCAAAGCCTTTGGATTTCCCACTGGAATCTCTCATCACCTTAACACTCAGGGTTTTGCCGTATTTACCAAAAATTTCCTTCAGTTTCTCATCATCCATGTCATCGCCAAAGTTTTTTATGTAAACATTGGTGAATTCATTGACCTTGTTTTGGAGCTCAGCTTCCCGGTCTTTACGGTTTTTGAATCGGCCAACAAACAGCCTGCAGCCCTTAAGCAGGGCCCCATTCATCTCCTCGATGGCCCTGTCAGCAGCGATCTGGTTCTGAAAGTGCACAAATGCATAGCCCCTAGAGCCTTGATCATCACTCATCACCTTAGAGGACAGGATCTTCCCAAAGGCTGAAAAATGTTCATAAAGGGTTTTGTTATCAATAGATTTGTCCAGATTCTTGATGAACACGTTCCCAATGCCAGATTTCCTTAAGTAGGCATCACGTTGAGACCACATGAGACGGATGGGTTTGCCTTTTATCACGTCAAAGTTCATTGTGTCCAGGGCCTTCTGGGCATCAGCCAGCTTCAGGAAGTTCACGTAGGCATAGCCCAGAGAGCGGCGGGTGACCAGGTCCCTGCAGATGCGGATGGACAGCACAGGCCCCACAGCGCTGAACTTACTGAACAGCAGGTCCTCGGTGACATCTGCATTGAGATCACCCACATACAGGGATGCCTGGCGGTACTTGGCTGCTACATTCATCTCTTCGCTCCTCCCCACGTGAGCCTGTCCCTAGCAGCGCTTGGAACGATTCCAACAGGAAGGTGACCAGGCCACGGTTTGGGCAGTGCTCCCGCGTGATGGCCTGAGGATCAGGGCTTAGAGGCCGAGAGGTGGGGTTCAGGGACAGCTCCACCAGGTTAGGCAACAGCCTCATCAAAAAGCTCCCCGCCCCCGCAAGCAACCAATTCGTCTCTAACTGTATGATGGCAGCAGAATTCTGAAATCGCAAAGAAAGGCTAGTAGGGCAAGACGTTCCTTCCCCACCAATCTCTGAGAAATCTTCAAGTGGTGGGCTGGCCCTCCATCTGAGCGTTCTCTACAGACACTCTGGTTGCTGGTTTCTGAATAAAAATAGGCCTCTCTCAGGCTGGTGTAAAGTTACAGCGGCCGGGGGAAGAACTCCACAAGTGGCGTAAGAGGCGGCTGCTCCGGACGCGCAGTGGGGGCGGAGTGCGCAGGGCCCCGGCGAGACCCGAACCCACCGGGGGCCGAGTTCTGTAAGCGCCGCCACCGAGGCGCGGCCGGGGCCAACGCGGGCCGCGGGCGCCCTGACAAACCCCGGCCACTCTCGGCAGGGCCGACCCCGCTCGGGGCCTGGGGATGGACGGGTGGGGGAAAGGGAAGCGGTCAGACCGATGGATGCGGCCCAGCAGGCTGAGGCCGAGCTGGGGCTGGGGGCTCACCCGGGCTGCGGCCGGCGGGGGGCGGGTGGCGGCTGGCGGGAAACCCGGAACTCGCGCGCTGAACTTCCCGCGCACCCGCTGCGAAGTGAGATGTTTTCTTTTTAATATTTTTTGGGAATGCTCTTCTTCCCCCCGCCCCTCTCACACATTTCCCACCTCCCTCAGACAGTTACGCGGAGAAGCAGGAGGCGGTGACTTGGGTGGAGAAAGGCTGACTAGGGGAGTGGCCCTAATAAACCCACCCGCCTGCAGAGCTTTGCACCGGTCTCACTGAAGGATCTTTTCCAAACGTTGATCAGGGCTTGTCGCTTCCTTGCTTATAATCCTCCAATGGCTTCCTTTGACTCGTGGATGAGGCCCAACATCCTCACCTTGTGCTACAAAGTTCTGCAGTATTCCTGCCAAGTTCCAGCCTCAACTTGCTGCTTGATTCCCCTTATTAAAATCCATGACAGAATGACTTATTTTTTTCAGGGCCACCTTTACAAAAATGTGCTTCTCAGAAATCAGTTTAAACACTCTTTTCAAATAGAAGTTTTCCCTAAGTAATTTAGGAAAGTTTTGATTTCCCTCTTAGAAACTTACACTACCCTTATAATTCCATGACAGTAGAAGCCATGCCCATTTTATTTCTAGGCCTAACCCAGGGACTTTCAGAAATGGGTTGTTCAATATTTATTAAATTTATTGACTATGGAATCGATGTGGTATTTAGCCTGAGGCTGTTTTTCATGCCCAGGGACATGAAGATAGTGTCACTTACCTCAGAGAGTATTGTAAGGATTAAATGAATTAACAGATTTGGAAATGTCTAACAGTATCTGACAGTCCTAGGTTTTCAGTAATAATGATTTTATTTCCCCTACCATTAAATAAATTCCTTAACATCATTCTAATAAAACCTTAAAATTGTATCATAACTCATCTTAAGGATTGTTACAAGCAAAATAGAATTGGGTGGATCAGTTTATATAAGGCTAATTATATAAGGCTTTACAAATTTTAATGGACATAGGAATCACCTGGGTTTTTTGTCCGAAAGCAGATTCAGAAACTTGGAATGGACTGGAAATTCCATTTCTAAAAAGCTCCTGAGTGATGCAAATTCTGTTGCTCTGTGAACTATGCTAAATTACAAGATTTAAAGCTAAATTAGCGAGTCCCCATAGCGGTAAGAACGAGAAAAGGTATATTTCTCCTTCATCATATGATGATACTTTAGCAATTACTAGTACATTTAAAAAAAAAAAAAAGAAAAAACTATAACCAGAGCGTGATTTTCATTATAAATTCCAAATTGCTTTTAATATATCTAAAATTGAATAATGGGTCCGTGATTCCTCCCAAATTAATCCTGATTAATGGCTTCTGTTTGTGAAGTTTATTGTTACGTGTTGCTCCTGTAAAATCATTAGTTCAAATAAATAATCTTTTCTTCAGCCGTATCTTCAAGGCTTCAATTTAAAAAAGGAAGAAAGATGGGAACTTGGGTGGCTCAGTCAGTTAAGTATCTACCTTTGGCTCAGGTCATGATCCCAGGATCCTGGGACTGAGTTCCACATGAGGCTCCCCGCTCAGCCGCGAGTCTGCTTCTTCCTATCCCTCTTTCCCTCCCTCCTGCTCATGATGCTCCCTCTCTTTCTCAAATAAGTAAAACCTTTAAAAAAATTAAAAAAAAAATAAAGAAGAAAGACCAGTCATGCAGTTAGTAGATACATTAATGAATATCAGCAACATTCCAGCATATGCTTTAAAAATTCAGATGCTACTTTGGCATTGTTTAAAGTAAATAAAATTGTCCTCATACTCAATATTATCAATTTTTTTAAAAGAAAGTTTCTAACTATATTTTTCCTGAGAATTTTGTCTCAAGACTCTTTATTTCTAGGAAAAATGCCTAAGATCACATTAGATCTTCATACAATAGTAATTCAGGTATAGCAAGATACCGAAATATTTCAAGAACTCATGGGTTTTTCCATTTTACTTCATGTGATCTTCACCCAACATATTGTGAAAAATAAGGAATCCAAATTCAGAATTTAGTACTATATTTTTTGTCTCTAATCAGCTTATATGCAATAGGTACAAACCTCAATTTGTTAAATTACCACCAATCATGCTCCTTCCTGTCTATTCTACTCATTATACTCTTTTTATTTTTTTTTAATTTTAACAAAGCAAGTGCTTTTAAGCATCTACAATTCTTCCCTCTCTTTAATTCTCTAAATCTTATCTTTTTCTTTTGTCAGTTGTGTTCATTCACTAATTTTTTAATTTGGATACTCTTTCCATTTACCCTGTTTTTCCCTTCCAATTGCACTGTCTTTGCCTCATTTCCTTGTGTATTATTGCATGAGTTTTATTCATTCATCTTCTTTTGCCTATACGCCAGTCTGTCTATATGCCTGTCCATCTTGCATTTTGCTGCCAGAATTAATTTTGCTAACGTTTCTTCCATAAGATTTTAGTGAAAAATAACAAATGGCTTCCAAAACTTTGCAAAACCAATCCCATCATAAGCACATGTATCTTCTGTCAGGCTAGTCCTTCATTTGTTGTATATGCACGTGCAGTTCTTTGATTATCCAAATTCTGTCATCCTTCAGCTCCATTTGTGCCAACATTTTTTTTTTCTCTCAGTAGATCCAGCTGACTGGCACTGATTACTTCTCCTTTTCTGAAATAATTTATTTAGCATATCCATTGTATATATGAAACTAATTTTGACATGAGTTCATTGGCTTGACAAACCTTGACTTAAAATTGATTATCACCTATGATACTGTCTTATGCTTTCCTTACCTCATTGTTACAGCTATGTATATTGCTGACTTGAATGTCTTCTTACTTCCTCAACTACTATGAACATATTTCAATTAAGGGCCACTATTTTGCCTCAATTCAAAGTAAGTTGTAATTTTGCTTATCTTATGTTTCTTTCAGCTCAATTGTCCCTTCAATGTACAGATTTGTTATGTGGGTGGCTCACAGAATTAAGCGGGAATAAAGGGCTGCTCTGCCTTAATGACAGGAAAACTGTCCGTGTTTCTATTCACTGATAATTGATGTCAATGTAGGTCATTGCTTACTTTCATATTTATTTTGGAGAAATTAATAAATAGCTACTTTCTTTGAGTTTGAAAATGCATTTTAAAATAAAAATCTGTTGTACTAATTAGATCAAAGTAGTTTCTGATATCTACTTGAATCATTGCTCTGATGTAGTCAACTACTAATGAAACTTTTCTTATTTTTGTTCAAAATGATCTTTAGTGTCTTAATTGAAATAATTACATGAATAAAACTTCCTTTTATTATACTTTGAAAGTGCCATGTTTAATATTTACTCTAAAGTATATTGTCTCTTTCAGATTATTTGGGTTCACTTTCATTTGACAGTTATGGTCTCTTTTCAGTTTAATTGCATTCTGATATGTTTTTACCCAAATGCAGTGTTAACTTCTTTAGCATGAGGAATGTGATTTACGTATCAGAGTTAGCCTTCACCATATGAGCATATCAAAACATCACACACAATAAGTAATGTCTGATTACTAGTAGAACTAGATCAAAAGTTCAGTTCAATCCAAAATATCATTTACTAGTAAAAATATCAGTCATCATTGCAAGAAAACTGAATAAGACAGCATTTTTCTGCAGAAGTCTCAGCTCTTATTAGGGGGAAAAAATGTAAAAGCAATAATCTGAAATAGGTGAGATAGAAATGTAGCACAGGAGATATTTCTGTCTATGAAGGTTAAAAAAAACCTTTGCATAGAAGATGGTGCTAAAGAAGATTTGGGTGTCTTTTGTGAAGTCCAATAAAATTTAGGGATAAGTAAAGCTAGTAGCAACTGGTATCCATTTAATATGGCTGGAATACAAAGTGTAAAGAAGGAAGTGTCAGGAATTGAGGCAAGAGAAAACAAGGGGCAATAAGCCAGAGTGCCTCAAATGCTAGGCTATGATACAGACTTCATTCTAAATGAAAACTATTGGAACAACTGATCGAAGTGACATGTTTATACTACATTTCAGAAGATAATATGAAGATAATATGAAAGTCATGGAGTCACGGAAAAAGGAAGCAGGAATAATGTAAAGATGCAAAATCATTAACCACTTTACATAAGAAAATGCATATTAAAATAAAAATCTTTTATACTAATTAGACTAAAGTACTTTCTGAAGTCTTGAATCATTGCCTGAGATAGTTGACTACTGGTAGAATAGTTGTAGAAATTGAGAATATGGTAGTGACACAACTGGTGGTGAAAAACATTTAAAGCTGCAATCTGCCCTCAGATGGGTGCCCAAGGCTCTCTAATTTTGTCACTGTGCCTTCCCTACTTCACGTATACCTTCTTTCTTTGCTCCAGAGCTCTGACTTCATCTTACATTTGTCCCACATTGCCAAAGCCTGGAAGACTGTTCACTCTGCATTCTCAGATCCTTCAGAATTCCTTTCTACAAAGCAATAAGACTTCTCTATTATCAGTGCTGGTCACTTCTCATAACACCAATCTATTGTATCATTATTCCAAAATCTTCTCAACCACACCAGGAGGAAAGTTAAGGAAGAACAGAAGGAGCGAAATTGTCAGAAAATACACCTTGGCCCACTCTCTTTTCTTAATGGAACCTATGTGCCATTGTAAAAGAAGAGTCTTTTGTGCTTTAACCTTGATGTGGAGAGAGGGATTGAAGGCTACTATCTTACTCTTCATACCAGGAAAGAATTAGCATCTTCCATAGAGATGTTCATGTCATTACTGGTCATTCACACAGGGATGATTTTCTGACACCTATTGTGGGGAACTGTCATCTACTCTGGACAGAGACCTTTCCTGCTCATCATTCTAGTCTTTAATCATCTACACTGCAGCCTTTAGCATTAGTCAGTCAAATTTCTACCTAGAAAACAGTGTCCCAGTTTCCATGGGGGCTTAACCTCAAAGGTCTCTGCATTAAGATCTATGGAAGTCAGTGCAGTAGAAGATACAGGATTGACAGGGTCCCTGGGAATTGATCTTTAGGTTACTGATTTTTCCTTCTCATTCTCCTTCACTCTTTCATGCATATTCCTGAAGGGGTGCCATATCAAGTAATGTGAGTAGGCTGTTACCGGTTTAGAGTGCATAATTATCATCCCCCCTGCCCTATGCCAGACCTATTTCTGTAATTGGGTAAAAACATTTTACGATGCAACAACTTTTCTGCCTGGTCGCAGTTTCTGGCTGCAACTGGCAAATTCAAATACTCAAAAAAGTCTTCAAGTTATAAAGTCCCTTTCCAGCAGTTTGCTAAAAACTTCTGTTTTTAAAGCAAAATCCTTTCCTCAGGTAGCAATTCCTGCGATCTTACCTAGGTGTGTTACTGTATTTTCTGATACTTGCTGTTCTGTCAAACTGTCAGAACTAATCAATTGGCCTAAAAACTGTCCTGTTTAGCTACTTGCTATGTGATATCCTCCTTAATAATCCCATTACCACATACATAACTTATACAGACTCGTTTGGTATTTTTTATTTTTTGTCACTGCCCCCCCAATGCACACACACAGCACACCATGACCACCACCATCTCTAAAACGTAAATTCCATGAAGGCAAAAATTGTGTCTGACTTAGTAACCACCATATTCTCAATGCCTCAAATAAGAGCTGGCATACAATAGGTTCTCAAAGCATATGTTTTAAGTGTTGGTAGACAATTATTATTCATAGATCTCTTACATCTCTGCACAGCTTGTCAATAAAGGCACTATAGTTTAAATGATGTTTCAAACAGCTTTGAAAGATAGAGATTCCTCTCTGAAGCAAAGTGCAAGTTTATTCACAGCCTAGCAAGATAGAGACACTGTCTCTCTTTGGAGCACAGAACAGGCATGCTTCCTCTCCATTATAAAATACTCAGATTTTCTAAGCACTGGGTTACTCTCCTCTTAGGAAACCCACTGTGGGTGCCAGTGTCACCTGGATGTTCACACAACACCATATGGGAATTCGGGCTTGCAGAACTGTTACACACACACACAAACACACACCACTACTATGTGTGCTACTGTTGTTACTGTAAGTAATAAAGTCTTTGTCTCTCACCCAGGAGCATTGTTTATTTTACCAGTATCCATAAAACTGTGTCAAGCTAAACTTGTAGCTTACAAGTAAAGGTGAAATCTCAGACTCTTCATAGATCTTGACAGTCTTAGTGATGAGGATGGAATACTGACATAGCTATATGACATAGCCATAGCTTTATGGAGAGGAAGGTTAAGGGCTTCACAAGTAAGCTAATGGGATTTGAGGGAAGTCTATGAGATTCAGCAGCAAAAAACACTGACCAAATAATATCATCTATAGGACAAAAAAATGGTTCTTCAGTTTCCTGGCTGTTAATCAGGATAACAATAGGGAAATAGATACAAAGTCAGTTGCCCAAATGGGGCCCTGGCTGTTAACTTCTTGGGTAGGTAATTTCCTCACTAATCTGGTAGTCAGCCCCGGGTCCATCCCTTTGAAACCACTAATACTAAAATTAATCCAGGGTGGGCACACTGTTCTGACAGTTTTCAGACAACAGTTGCAGAAACTTGTACCTCTGCTGAATGTGAAAAGAAGGACATTCATGAGCACTGTAGGCATTAACAAGAAAACCAATAGAACTTTGGCTGATTCTCATGGTAGATGAGGATAGGTGGAATATGTAAGGCTTGTTAAGGAAGAATGGCAATAGCACGCCATCTCCTGCCTCAGCTGCTCTTGTAGTCTATTATACCAACCTCAGATTCATTTGAAGAGTAAAGGGTCTCCAGATATGTGTTTCTTTGTTTTTCAGTAGCTACTGACTACTAGAAAGCAGTTTTGGCCCACCAGATTTTCCTGAGACAGAAGAACTCTTGTGGGAAATTACAGATGAGTAACTGACCAGTATTCATTCTCTTACTCTCCTGACGGGCTTTGAGGAAGGTGAGCCACTGAAGAATAAATCACTGATTAAATGAAATGTATACAGAGTCTTGCAGTAAACCCCTTTCCACTCCTCTGGGAAAGTTCCCTAGCTCCTATATTAAAACAAGGTGAAAACTTAAGAGATATTATTATAACAGAGGAGCAACAAATACCTCAGAATTGTTCCTTTAAAGAAGCTATTACTCTATGAGGGAAACCTCAATTGACAAAAGCGCACAAATCCAGCAGCCCCAACTGCAAGAGGCTGTTAAATAAGATTCCCCCAAGACTGAACGAGTTGGTGTCAGTCATTACAAACATACTGCCTAATAAAGATCTTGAGCTAGCTAAAAATATTGGAAATTCATTTAGTTGAATCCCAACCTACTATCACATCACTTGAACCTGATAATAAATGTAAAGCCTGATTTTATGGCAAGGTGCAACTTTCTTTACTTGCAAACCCTGATCCCTTTCTCCACCCCTACCCCCACCTCAATCACTTTAATGAGAAAGATAATTGGTGAGTGGCCCAGGTCTCCCCTGTCCTCAAAGGAAAACCAGATGTCAAGCAGAACCATTTAAGCATGTTGAGGTATTTGAGGGGAAGGGAGAAAGTCAAATTTCGATGGCTTTTTTGCATATTGATGCCTAGTCACAATCCTGTTTCCTTGGAGGGAGTGTCCCCAATCCAACTGATGGGTTTGGGCATTATTCATAGTGGGGAAGAAAAGCTGAACGGACCTTGTGGATCATTTAGGACAGCAAAATATACTATTTCTGTTGATTTTACAACTGGATTTATATTAGTAACTTAGGTGCTAGGTGGATATTTCTACAAATTTGGCAGACTAAAGACTATCCTCTTTTGGAGCACTGAGCTTGGGACATAAATACCTGTTCCTTATTGAAACATCTGGACAAATGTCCACGTTAAGGATCATTCACTCATGATATTGACATCCATCAAGCAGATGACTGAATTCTTAATTCTCAGATTGCCACCAGCGTTGTCTGAGTTCATTATTATATTTTACGTTTCATGACTATGTTTCTGAAGTGAGAAAGGTGACACTGTTTTGAGTTCTGCCCATTCCTGGAAACCTCTATTGGGGTAACCCCTCCTTGGAATAGTACACATACCATTGACACATTTATCAGGTTATGGTGTTACTGTCCAAGTTCAGTCTGCATCATTGTGACTGCACCAATGTAGTCTCTGAAGCTAAAATGTCATATGTTTGTGTGTTTTTTTAATACCAAGAATATTTACAGTTTGACAATGAAATACCATTTTTCACAACATCACTAAGCAATATGTTGCTATTCATGATATTCAATAGATTTTCCATATTTTTCACTACCACAGATATCTGGTAGGTGGAGAATTGGAATGTCCTTCCCAAAAATCAACTCAAAATGATTCTGACTCTACTTTCTTCAACTCCTATTGGTCCAGACCTTTCAGTCAGAGATTTTAATCACTGAATATGTCTGTCCGCAACAAGTGATCATCTCATTTGGCCATTTCCTGAGTAATGATCAGGATCAAGGCCATGGATTTTTTTATCTATTATGAATAGTTGGCATTCTACTCTGTCCATTCATCACTATGCTCGTGTTTCTTTCCCCTAATATCATCACCAGGCTGGACAAGTTAACATACCATCCAAGTAGTAGCCTGGCCAGAAGGAGTTCAAGGGATTCAAACTCTCTTCTAATGTAGCTACTAGATATCTTTCTTAGATTGACATATTTCTGACCTTAAGAATAATGACCATTTATCAGTTGTACACTATACTACTACTACTACTGGTACTAGTATTCAACAGTACACCACTCTCCAAGTTCCTTTACTGTGGTCCAGGCCAACCGAAATAGAGGATATTTGCTCTCAGGTACCTGGCCTTTATGGATGAAAGGTTTGGATGCAAGTAGAAGATGATTCAGTATTGGGGCAGATCCAGAAATGGGGCATAGCAATTTTGTGGCAAAAGGAAGGAGAACACCAATCTGTGTACCAAGGGAGTATTTTAGACTCCAGGAGGTATGGTGAAGAGAGGAATATTAATGATCTCTGTCTTTCAGAATCATGCCAGACACTTGCTCATGAAGAAAAAAAAAAAACACACTGTTGTGCTGCTCCCAACCTGTGGAGAGTACTTTAAATTTAATTGACTACTTTGTCTTCCATCCCCTATCACATAGCTCTGACCATGATTCAAATGCCATTACCCTTAAACTCACTATAAAGACTATTGAACATAGCAAGAGATGGTCTTGGCTCCTGCACTTCCTGTCAACATCTCAAATGTTTTCCCTACTCCTCTTCCATGACTATTATGCAGTCATTCCATGCAGTAGATGAATGCTACCAAGAGTTGGCACAGACTGAAAAAATAGGTTGGACTGGCTCTTGCCAGACAGTTCCTCAGAAACAAAACAAAACAAACAAACAATCAGTCAATCAATCAAGCAAACAAAAACCCTGCTTATTTGAACTAAACTAAAAAGGCTAAGATATACCAGCTAGAGAGGAGGACACATCAGAGGAACTACTGACCTATGTAGGTCCCATATAAGGACACAAAAAAATATAATGACACTTTCTTTCTAGGGATATTATATGGCTCTGTGGGATTGCACTTCTGTTTAGAAGCTTACTATTCACTTGCCTTTCCCCTGAAAACATGGTAGTTTGCACCGTAGAAATGGCCATAAGAGACCTTCAGGTGTTGAAGGAAATACCACCTGTACACCATATCCTACCATACCAGGATTAGTACCTCAGGCCAGATAGAAAGGTCAATAGAGAAAAATAAGAAGAAAGTCATTTTCCATCTAAGGTAGAGCCTGATGGTCTATAGGAATTGATTGGTTGGTTGGGTCTAGAAGTGTGGTATAAATGTTTGAAAGTAATATTACAAGTTTGTCTTATCCTGTTCTTTGGAGTCCTGTTGGTAGTAGTCTTAATATCAACAATAAATATGAGACAGATTGAGTAGATCTATTCCCAGCCTCTGTTGGTTAGAGTGGCCAAAAAGTGGTATACTCATGGGAACATTTGGCAGAAGATGAGATGGTATAGAAGAGGTGGATATTGATAAGGAATTACTTTCCATGGGTTTTTTGTGTCTCTTCATGAATTGTGAGGAGTGGCAAGGACTACCATTTTTCCAGACTTTTCTAGGATGTTTATATAGTGAAGAGCCTCAGAAGACAGAGATAGTGTCTCTATCCAAGCATTCTTACTATCTTTCCTAAAAGATAGCAGTTCCCTAAGCTCAAGTTCCACCCATTAATGAAACCTACTCAATATTTAGGGATCACCTGGTTCTTTTTGTATAACCCTTTGGAAACTGTGCTTGGGGAATTGTCAAAAGAAAATGTTTATACTTCAGTTGCTGCTACTACAGTGAGTGATGAAGTTCTTTGTATCTGATTCAGGAATTTTATGTCTTTTGCCAGCATCCATGAAACTGGGATGCTAACTTGGTAGAAGAGTACTTTGCAGATAGGGTAAAATCAAAGCCTTCACAGTTATTGACACTGAACAAATAAATGAATGCATTGTGAATAACCTCCACCATATATGAAGCAGAATTCTCATGACTTTGAAGGAAAATAACACTTACCTCACTAGCATTCTTTTTCTTTCTTCTCTATTACCATTATATCTCTTCATTCTCACACTGCACTCAGCATCACTTCATCTCCACTGGCTAAACGGTGATGCCCTTAAGTGCAACCAGTAAGGTTGCAAGCTGCCTGACATGTGGCTTTGTCTCTTTCTTTTGCAAATTCTCTATTTTGAGTTTCAGTGGGTTTCCTTAGCCCACTTTATCCCTAATGCCCTTTGCAAAATTAGCATTAGCCTCACACAAAATTGAAAACAACTTGGATTTATGTTTTTGGTATTTTCCACTCCATCAAAAATTACTGGGGAGTGTTTTTAGCTTGTTCACCACCACCTGAGCAAAAGCCTCTAAAATCTCCATCATCTTGTTTTTCAGGCTCTGGAACATTTCATTTTGGTCTCCAAAGTCAAGCACCGCTACATGTGCCCTACAAAAATCCTGGACTTTTACAACGTGAAGATATAGAGAAGCATCTGGATTGCTTATATTATTTCCTTTCTAAGACTACAATCTCATGGTTCCTTGGTGGGTGGGGTATAATTCAGAATTGGCTGGGATTCTTCCATTAACTCTACTATCGCCTACTTGCCACTTCTTCATTTCTCCAGGAATGAGACATTGAAATATCTTTAATGCTTAGAGTCTTAACATTAGTCATCATGGGCTTCCTTTCCTAATATTTCATGGAAAAAATTCTCTATATAGATCATCCTAATAAACATAAAGAAGGCATAGTCTTGGCTGACTTCCTTATATACATATACTGGACTATCACTTAGCTATAAAAAAGAATGAAATAATGAAATCCTGCCATTTGTCATAATATTTTTTAAAGTAACATAATGTTAAGTTAATGTTTCATTCTTACGGAAACTGCTACACCAGGGATGAGAATGGGAAGAACAAGGGCTTAAAGTGACAGAGAGCTTAGACAGCCATGCAATCATTTAGATAATTATTAATGATGACCTGGGTTAAGACAGTGGCATTGGGAGTTAAAATAGCTTAAAGTTATTACATATACAAGAGATCAAACTGATATGTAATCTGAATTATAATTTTTTCCTAAAATTACTCTAATAAAATTTTAGAATTTAACTAATAAAGCAACAATCCATTGCACATCACCTATGTCCCTGAAACTGTACATTTGTATATAAAATATTGAGCACAGAATAAGATTTCAACCAACAGTTACAATTTAAAAAATATTATTTCATTATTATCAACTTTATATATTCTTGCCTATTCATTTCTTTTTTTTTTTTTTTTTTTTTTGCCTATTCATTTCTGACAACAGTCCTAGAGGGGAGATATATTTCCCATTGTTTTAGATTTGGATAGCAGATGCAAAAACATTACATAAGTTGTCCAGCACAGTAGTCCCTTCTTATCTGTGGTTTCACTTTCCCGGGTTTCAGTTACCTGCCATCAACCACAGTTTAGAGGCAGGTGATCCTTCTTCTGACTTATCATCAGAAGGTCATATAGTAGCCAAACATTACATCACAATGTCTACGCCATTCACTTCACTTCCTCTCATCATGGAGGCATTTTATTAGCTCACATCATCACAAAAAGAAGAAGGGTGAGTAAAGTATAATAAGATATTTTGACAGAGAGAGAAACCACATTCATTTAATTTTTATTACAATATATTATTATAATTGTTATAATTATTTTATTGTTAGCTATGTTAATTTCTTACTGTACCTAATTTATAATTTAAACTTTATCATAGGTATATATGTATACGAAAACATAGTATATATAGAATATATTCTTATCTGCAGTTTCAGATATCTGCTGAGGGTCTTGAAGTGTATCCCTCACAGATTAGAGGAGACTACTATAATTGCAATAGAAGAAAGGGAAGATTTTAATCTATGTGTCTCTAATTACCAAATTCATGTTATTTCCATTACATATGTAACTTTAACTTTAAATATATTTTTGATGTCTCAGTGAACATACCTGTGCATATAATTTTTCTTTGAGATTTAATTGGCATATAATGTGTAAACTTAAGGTGTACAACGTGTTGATTTGGTGATGCATTTATATACTGCAATATGATTACCATGGTAGCATTAGCTAATACCTCTATCGTGTCACATAATTATCATTTCTTTCTTGTAGTGAGAACAATTAAGATCTAGTTTCCTAGCAACTTTGAAGTTCATAATATATTATTGTTGACTATAATCTCTATGTTGTCCATCTCTAATTTTTTAACAATAACTAATTTAGTCTAGCAGGCATTTTGAAAACAAAAGCCAATAAAAACAAAGCTTTAAGAATTTTTCCGATTCCATCATCACTCAAATTTTTATTCCTACTTGTTGACTCAATCTAGGAGCCATTTATAATACCCTGTTTTCATTCTCTGTGCTTCTACTCTTGGTATTTCTCTAATTTACCTTCCCTTTATATCTTGCTACCGCATCTCTTCTTCCCCTCAGCTAACTAATTAAATAATCTGCGATACCATATTGTGTGCGTTTCTAACAAACAGTGTGTCCAGGAGTCAGTGAAGACAAATGCATCAACAGGTCATGGATGAGGTGTCAGGGGATTCTGGGAAGATGTGCCACTTTGACAGACAAGGACTTTGAGCTAATAAAGCCCCCAGAGATCTCTTGACACTCTGGAATTTTCACACCGGCACAGCTAAAATTCTCTCCAGCTGTTCTGTTCCCAGAAGAGATACAGGCTAATTTTAGATGAACCACAAAAATTCCTCAGGAAATTTTTGGAGGAGATGATCCAGAAGAAAACAGAATAAGAGAGAAAAAATGTTATTGAAAAAATGGCTATGTTCCAGAAATAAAATAAATGGACCTGGGATCCTACTAGGTCAACCTCAGGACAAAAGTTATTTCTCTGGTGATGTAAGGTTAATCATCTTTATGAATTTTTTCTGGAATTTATTTTTCCATTTGTGAAGGAGAATTTGTGACATATGCATGAATGTGAAATTATCTGATTATAATAATGAAAGCCAACAATTACTGAGTGCTTATTATGAGCCATATTTTATTATAAGTGTGAATTATTTAATTTTTATATGACAGTATGTGGTAGATACTATTAGTTCTATTTACAGATGAAGATGATGAGGCACAATAACTTGCCTAAGGTCATATGGATACAAATCAAGACTTCTTGTCTCTATGGTCAGTTCTTGGCTTCATTGATGAGAAATGTAGTAGAAGTAAACCATTTACTTCAGACACTGTTGAATGGCCATTCTGAGGCTATTTCTGGAAAGGTAGTGGGGTGAGGGTATCTACTTTGTCTCTGGTTTCCTCTGGTAGCTCTCCTTTACATTGTAGCCAATATTAGTTAGTAGGCTCTGACTCAAGCACTCATTTAGTTTACCTATTTGCCTACAACCTTTTCTATGGCTCTTTAATACTCTTTTATCCTCTGGTCCCTGTTACTTCACTGGAGTCTTACTCCAAACACTGGTGAGCCACTGAAGGATCTCCCTTGCTCTGAAGACACCACTCTCTACCCACCTCACTCTCTCTAGCCCAGAATATTTAGTTTCAATCTTACCAGCATCCTTAGCCCCATTCTACATATAACATGCAAATTAGGCAAGGACAGACATTTAGCCCCTCTTACATTGCAGGAGAACTGGGTGGTTAAAGTACTTAGATACACAATTTCTATTGGCAGACCTTCTAAGTAAGCTATGACAACCTTTTACTGAACTGGAGTTTTCATTGATTTTTTTTTTTTTTTTTAATGTCATGTGCATTTTAAAATGTCCTCAACAACCCTCTATATTTTCTCTCACCAATATAATTTGTCTTTAAAAACATTTCAACCTTTTACTTTTTCTCTAGTAAACCACAATTTATTTTGTCTTCCTTTATTGATTATTAGTAAGTACTTTTTGTTTTATTGATATAAAAACCATTAGAGTATTAGAGTATTCATTTTGAATGGTGTTTATTTCCACTCACTTCACACACATACACAAAATCCATTTCTTGATCATAGACTTACCTCATCCTGTATACTGCAATGTCATTTGTGGTGAAGATGTAAAACTCAGTAATTTAACTCCCAAAGAAAAATTCTCTGGTGGTTCCTATCATATTTCTCTTTCTCTAACAACCTTAACATTACCTCTCCTTCCTCTATCTGTGAACCATATTCCATGTCTTATCTAAGTGATATTAAGTGTTTTCTCTAATAACAATTCATGTGGCTCTTACAAAGCTCACAAGTGGTACTAAAAAAGTACTGTTTGGGAAATCACAGTCTAAATTATTAGAGTTGATCTTTGCCCTTTATTTAGCACTAGTGACAAAATTGCTTTTTTATTTTTCTTCTAAGAAACATTAAATAGTCTTCATGATTTATATATAAGTAAGAGTAGAACAAGCTAAAAATAGGGTTTATCATAAGACATATTTGGAGGAACAAGGAAATTTAGCTTGGAAAACAGGAAGTTCATGGAGAATCTCTTAATTATTTTGAGAAACTGAGTTCCAACTTAATCTGTTTAAGTTAAAGGGCAGGAGTAGTAACGTTAGATAAGGAGCAATTTAGCATAATTTGGGGATTCATTAAAAATTAGAGGAGTTTAAAAATGAAAATTAGGGTTTTTTTGTAGTAACAAGTTTAAGTATTCAAGCAGAAGCTATATGAATACACAGCAGAAGTATGGTAAGGGGAATTACTTCATGGGAGACTGGAATAGATGATCACTAAGATTTATTCCTACTTTATTATTTATGGTATACTTTATAATTTTATGGAGACAAGACATTAAAAAATTAGAATTAGTGCTCAAAATATGTAAAAGTTTAAATTATATATAGGACTGTTTCATGTCTGTTGGTTGTTTGAGTAATTACAAGTGGAAAGATATTTTAAAGAGAGTATTAGGTAATCAGTACATATTGTTGTCTATTGTTAATTCTTTGATATGTTTTTCCTATGTCCATAGTCTTTTCAGTAAACTACAGATGCATATTCATAGAAATATTTTCTTTTAAAGATTGATAAAAGCAACAGCATTAATAACTATCGTTAAAATTAAAATACAGCAGCAAATTTTTATTTCCACTGCTTTCTTCACTTTCACGTATACCAGGGGGGAATGCCAATATCTATAATTCTCAGAACCTTCATTTAAATATCTTCAGAGTACTTGAGTAAATATTCTGCTTGATTTTTGCAAGGACAATTAGTATAATTCTTCTCTCAAGTATAAACTCTGGGTTTAGAAGACTAAAACTCTTTACAAATGTATATGCATATATTTTTATGCACAGATGTTTATGGATTATATATAGCTAAATGTTTGTATGTATATTTTTTTCATGTTGAAGAGAGTAAAAAAAGGTAGGAAATGTACAAGTGTATCTGAATGTCAAATCCTCCTTTATTTGAGGATATGCTATTTCAGGTGATTTTTAATATATATGTAAAATGGTAGTAATCAACTCAGACATGCTTTCAACAAACATTTGCTTGGTACTTGCCAAGCATTGTATTAAATGTGGGGGGAAAATGATGCTAGATACAGTTCTTATCTATAGGTGCATACAGGATAGTGGAAGGAGGGAAACAGACATATAAATATCTAAATAAATAAGTTTCAATAAAATATTAATGCATATTTCTTATTAGTACCTATCACTCATTCTCAAATGGTAAAAGAAACTTTCATTTGTTTTCATCTGTTATAATCACACCCAGTGCTTACTTGAGTGATCTAGGTAAAGTGAATGTCTAAGAAATATTGTTGATTAAATGAGCAGCTAAATTGCTAATTTACTAATGCAATATCTTTGTATTCAGCAAATTGGATAAACAGTATTAGTTAATCAAAATAAATAAAGACATAGTTTTGATTGGTTAATGTATTCCAAGTCTGTTGGTAAGAAGAGGTTTCTGAAGCATAACATTTAGATTTCCCACGTAAGAATATCTGCTCTAAAATACTAAGTCCATAAACTATGGTATATTATAAATTGAAAAGAACCGTGAGCAACTTGTTTCACAGAAGGAAGAAAATGAGTTTCTTACCTATAGCAGAGACATGTAAATGTATTTGGCTTGTTGACTTACAGAAATTAACACTAGCTAGGGAAGAAATTATAAACTGCAAATATTATTTCTCTTAATGCTATAGAAATCTCTTCTTCTCTAGAATTCTTCCCAACCCACTCTGCTGAAATTGTTTCTTTTTAGCCATCTGATATTTATTTAATGAAGATATTAAAGCCCCAAAGACTAATTGAAACATAAAAAGTTGAAGTAATTTATTTGGGAGGGTGATGAAACTGGCAATTAAAATCTATGATTTCCCAAACAACTTAATTTTTTCCCTAAATTACAAAGTTTTGATTCAAATAGCCAGGTTTAAAATGTCCATGCAATACCCGGGATAGGTAAATTAATTCCATTTTTCTCAACCATTGACTCCTTGGAGCTCTGAAAGTCCTTAGTTTGTGGCATTTTCGAGCCTTGTCCCCACAGGCAAGTCATTTCTTTATGTCTCTCTTAATTTGTAACACTGAGTTCCTGCTAGCATTTCCCAATTCATACAATATGGTTGGCATATACAAAACATTCAATATATCTATTTATTTCTTTTAAAAAGTATTTCCTCTCTCTACATGCTCTCACTGAAAACCTAGCCATGTGGCAGTTGAATACAATATCTAACAACCTGCCAAGTGGCTGGTAGGCAGAGCAGAGGGAGTAGGGGTTCTCTACTAAAAATTACAGTGTGCTGATTTTATCAATATGTCTATTTGTCCTTCTACACCTCTAATTAGTGAATGAGGACTTGAATTTCATGGGAGACGGAAAAACTGGGTAGGAAAACAATGTCAGGGTGCAGCTGAAATGACCTTGAGGGACCAAGGTAATCTACGGAGATTTCATCAAAGCTACAACTATTGGGACATGGTCCGGAGACCAAGGAGATAAGAGAACTGAATGGAACAGACTGGGTTTGTTGAGAAAGACTAGTATACCATTATTCATCCTTTTAGTATCAGAAGAATTTTGGTTTAGATGCCCATCTGACAGAATATACATAGTCTTTTATTCCCTCTTGCTTTATGAAAATGGTAAGAGAATGTAGGCATTTAGTTTTGTCTGTGTTCTAGCACTGATTATTCTAATAATCCTAGAAAATGCTTTTATGTGACCAGCAGATTCTTGAAAAACTTAACACATAATATGGTATATTAGAATGGTGTGACAGTCAAAATAGAAACATCCTTACCTTCCATCACATTAAGGGTCCTCATTTTAAAAGAGAAACTAAGATTATGGGTAAACCCACCGAATACAAACACAAAGAGCACAAACACATTAATGTAGCTCTCACTCAAACCAGGATATTCAGATAGGAAATAAGCCTATTATTTGGGACTTTGGAGAAAGAAGGTCAAATTGTAACATGAAGCGCATTCCCCTTTTCTTGCTTCCAGGAAAAAATATTCTCAGGGTCTGGCTGGATTTGCCTGGGGAAAGTTGCCACGGCATTTATGTCCAGAACAATTTGACTTTGGCTTGTCACCTCCAAATCTCCAGATCCAGGTAAAACCAAATAAAATAGAATATTTCAGAGCATACTTCGAAAGTAGACTGCATTTTTATGTCTACCATAATGGCTACGTGACTACAGTTCAATGAACTTAATACTCCCTTCCCCTGCACATGATGTAAGAAGTGGGGTCTGTTTCACAGCAGTCCATTCTCTATGATTTTCCATCACAAACAGGAGATTTAATTAATATTAACTCAAAAGCTTTATATTTTATAAGATGCCAGAAATCATTAATTTTTCTTACAGTAGCATTTCACGTGCTACCTACCATTCTTCTTATCCCAGTCTCTTTGCTGTATAGAATTCTGAGAATAGAGATCTAGAAAGAAGACAGTTTCATTTTTATTTTATATCTTTCTTAATTCTTGGAAAAATTAAGAAAAAATTAAAGCATGAACAAGTACTATTATCAAGTATTTTTTTTAAACAATCAAAATAATCAAAACACATGTATCAACCCGCTTATTGAAATTGGAGATGACTTTAGAGATCATCTTCAAATCACTATTTTTTGAAATGTAAAACAAAGCAAATGACAATAGCAATAAAACTCAAACGCAAATATTTATATGCCTTATATCACATAGGTTAGCCAGATTTTTACAGAATCAGGATAACTCATGCCCCAGGATGTCTGTGCTTGTCTTTTTCCATAGTAAGTCCCACCTGTATGTTATCTAACTTCAAGGTTAGCTACAAAATGAAGTTCATGATAGAACGTTTTGTCAACATCACTTAAAAAATTGATATTCTGTTTTGGAACAGACCTGCTAAAATAAATAATTTTTGTCACAATATGATATTTTAGAGCCTCTACTTAATAAAGTGAAACTTTATTTTTAAGTTGAATGACATTTTAAAATTCTTAGGTTTTATTTGAAATAATGAAGGTTAAATGTGTTTTAAAAATATTTTCCCCAAATGCCTCAGAAAATGACATATACATAACATCAAAAGGAATTCAAAATATCATTTCCCCATTCCAATAAGCATAATATATTTAATTGATGAGAGCATCATGCTGTTGTGTGTGAAGGTAGGGGTGGGGAACAATAATTGCCTCCATCTTTCATTATTTTAGAGAGTAGGGAGCTTAGAGTCCATTCCTCAGAAGAGTTCATATCAGCCTCAATATGTTCTATTCCTCTTCTCCACATTTCCTTGTTCCCACCTATGGAAGGAGAAAGTCTTGAGCTGGACTGTGAAATTGGTGAGTAACTGACATCCACTGACACACATCCCATTTACTGTATATCTACAGAAAGTAATTTGTAATAAATCTAAATTAGCAGAAACAGCCCAGATTCTTTCTTTCCCTCCACAACCACCAGAAATCCTTTGTCTCTGATTCTGTGAAGACTGCTACAATTCTGACAGGCCCAACCTTTTTTCCTCTTTTGAACTTCCTGCTCTGCTAAATTTATTAGCTGCTTCAATCCCCCACGCAGCTGTCCAGATAAGTGTCTTCTACTCAGATACAATTTTTGCAAAAAGAGAATCCTATAATTTAGACTCCATTGGCTTTAGTGGATGGATGGTGGAGAAGGCAAATACAAGGAAGCTCCATTTTTGTGTGGAATCCAAATTGCCTTCTCCATTCTCCCTATAATAGGCAACTAGTGTACTTTTGAGTATTATTGTGCTTTTACATGGTATGTTAATAACGTTGATACTCTATTTTGTTCAACAACTTTATGCATCTGACTCTCCATCCTTCTTTTCTCCCCCTTTATCCTAATGTTAAAAAAGGACAATATTTATTAATTGAATGAGGACTATAACATTGAGAGAGTGATTTTTTTATTTTTTATTCTTAAAAGTTTAAAAACCTGTTCTGAAGATGTATTTTGACGTGATGGAGTGAGGGAGGGGATGGGAGGAAGGTACTATTCAATATATCCTGTATAATATTCAAGCATGAATCTTCATTTTCTGACTTTTCCCTTGGGTTCATTTATGTCCGAAGAGAAAAAAGGCAAGCCACAAAATAGGATAACTTTACAATTTTAACTGCAAATATTTACATAATCTAATTTTTCTACACTAGCTTAAAATGCAAGCGATCTTCTAAAACACTAGTTATTGGTTTTGTTCCTTTTATGCTAGGTAACTGTCTAAAATATGAGGTGAAACTAGCAAATAAATTTTATAGGATGGGTAGAGATGTTTCAGTTAACTTGCTTTTCAGATTCATTGGAGTCTGGAGGTGATATCCTCAGACTATACTAGGCAGAAGAAAAAGCTCAAAGAATCATAAAATTGAAACAAATAAGTGGCCTATTTCTAGCAGACCATATAGGACGAAATGCCATGAATTTTTTTTTTTTTTAAGATTTTATTTATTTATTTAAGAGAGAGAGAGAGATCACAAGTAGGCAGAGAGGCAGGCAGAGAGAGAAGGGGAAGCAGGCTCCCTGCTGAGCAGAGAGCCCGATGCGGGGCTCGATCCCAGGACCCTGAGATCATGACCCGAGCCGAAGGCAGAGGCTTAACCCACTGAGCCACCTGGCTCCCCAATGCCATGGATTCTTATATGCTAAACTTATCCTTAGTTTCACCAGATTTCTCTATTTTCTTTCACCTGAAATTGCTTTATATTTTAATGTTTCTTTAAAAACATTTTGTGCATTTTTTTAAACCACATCATATCTTTTGTGGAATGGCACGAAGTACAGTTGATGAAATATGTTTCTTTCTGGTTTTAAAGAGTTTAGTTTGCTTTTAGATGAGCTTTTTATGCTTTACACAACCAAACTAGTACTTCAAAATTCAATCAACTTTACTTTGCAAAACTAAGTACTTACTGTTGAAACATTTTTTTTCTAGAATTGATTATATTATGTGCCTAGATTTGACATATTCAACAGTATAGATGGAATTTTTGAGAGGTGTAGAAATATTTACTTTACTATGTAAACAGTGCCAGTCTGTAAGTTAAGTAATAGTATATTTATTTTCAATTTTTAAAGTGGTTTTAGTGATTTTTTTCACTTAAGATTTTATTTGGCAATATTTTTACAGAAAAAGGAACAGAAAAAAATAGATTAATTTAAATATCACCAAACTATACTTGCTTCTGTGTAAAATTACTTATTTGCAGAGCAATCCACTCAAAATGAGACATAAATATCCTTGTTGCAAGATAGTTGATAGGGAATTAGATAAAAGCCAGAGAGAACGCTGTTTTATAAGAAGTTTGTTATAAATTTCCTTTGTTCCTGTAAGTTTCTAAACCTGAGTTTCAGAAACATAACTCTCTTATTTTTCATTTATCTTCCACAGAAATACTTTAATATGTGAATTTTCAGGATACCCCAGAATTAAGTAGATCAATATTTAAACCACTGTCGCTACAAATTTAATATGAATTCAATTTGATGTTTGACCTTTGTTTTTATGACTGAAGTATTTGTCTCCATGCAACCTTTTGCCTTTGAGTAACTGTTTTTTGTTTTTGTTTTTGGTTTTTTTTTAAGATTTTATTTATTTATTTGACAGAGAGAGAGAGATCACGAGTAGGCAGAGAGACAGGCAGAGAGAGAGGGGGAAGCAGGCTCCCTGCTGAGCAGAGAGCCCGATGCGGGGCTGGATTCCAAGACCCTGAGATCATGACCTGAGCCAAAGGCAGAGGCTCAAACCTACTGAGCCACCCAGGTGCCCCAAGAGTAACTGGTTTTGAAGTCTTTCAACTGAGTTAAATATCTCACTTGGAGCCAAACTACTCTCAAAAAATTTAGAATTGCTAAGGTGATACTGAGTCATTAATATTTTTAAAAATCTCTATAATGTAAAAATTTTGATAAAAAATCAAGTATTGCTGTTTGAATAATTTCACAGAAATGCAGTAATAGTTCTTTTTTGCAGCTTATTTTTTTTTAAAGATTTTATTTATTTGTTTGACAGAGAGAGAGATCACAAGCAGGCAGAGAGGGAGAAGAAGGCTCTCCGCTGAGCAGAGAGCCCGATGCGGGGCTCGATCCCAGGACCCTGGGATCACGACCTAAGCTGAAGGCAGAGGCTTTAACCCACTGAGCCACCCAGGCGCCCCTGCAGCTTATTTTTTTTAAGATTTTATTTTTATTTATTTATTTGACAGAGAGAGAGATAATAATTAGGCAGAGAGGCAGGCAGAGAGAGAGAAGGAAGCAGGCTTCTTGCTGAGCAGAGCCTGATGTGGGGCTAGATCCCAGGACCTTGAGATCATGACCTGACCAGAAGACAGAGGCTTAACCCACTGAGCCACCCAGATGCCCCAACACTAATTGTTCTTTAGAGGAGTTCCTGAGGAGTTGAGGTTCAGACCTCTGAGAGTATGGCACCAGCCTGCTGTTGGTTAAGTGGTAATTATTTTCAGTGCAAATAAGATACTTCAGTTTTCTCCTTTAGTTATCAGTGTACTATTAATTGCCTATCCCTCCGACTTTTTAATTTTGGCACACTTTGTTATTCTTGTTTCTCTTCATTGTTATCTTTATTGGTTTAAATGAAATTATTTTATACCCATGAAAGACTGAGAAGACATGATGAGGTTGATTCGAGGAGTAACAAAATAAGTTCAGTTGTACATCCTGACTGCTACTGCTGGGACGACAGGATGACCCAGGCCTTCGACCTGCCATTCAGTATCCACAGGCATCCTTTTGAGCATATTCATACTTCCATCTACTAACAACTAAGTTTAACAAGATGCAATGATCCCCTGAATAAGGATCCTCTCACCTTCAAAAGTTATAAAGGTATCTATCTCTGCATGATGTTAATTCAGGCATAATCCCAAGAGACCTCTACCAGACCCTTGAGTGCCACCAGCTCTCACACTAAACACATATTGAAGTTTAATGGCTTAGTGAAACTGTCATGAACCACTGGACATACAGATTCATGTCTAATAACTATTTATCTACCTATCTATGTATTCGCCCTCGTTGCCCTACTCTTCCCTGCCATTGCTTTCTTACTCTTTAACTTTCTCACTAACCGCTCTTTGTTTTATTTGAAAATCTTAATGACTTTAGAAGTTGATAAAAACAATTTGAGGGAAGAAATAGATAGTGTCCATGTCTATATCAGTTAATGGAAAAAAATTGACAAAGTCTATTGATTTCATTAGGAAAATTAGACCCAGTGTCAGGAATTCACAATAAATTCCTTGGTATTTTAGATATCTTGTAGGTATTTGACTTTCCCCATTATATTTTTTTATTTTTTATATATTTTTTTAAGATTACTTATTTATTTATTTGACAGAGAGCGAGAAAGATCACAAGTAGGCAGAGAGAGAGGGGTAAGCAGGCTTCCCACTGAGCAGAGAGCCCGATGTGGGGCTCGATCCCAGGACCCTGAGATCATGACCTGAGCCGAAGGAAGAGGCTTTAACCCACTGAGCCACCCAGGCACCCCTTTCCCCATTATTTTTTGTAAGAAATATATTAAATGAATATATTTCTAATTACATTATCCTTTTTTTCTTGATTATCAGGTAGGGCATAATTGATGAAGGTGTTAATGTTATAAGGACAAAATAGGAATTATTTTATAAAGAATATCACAGTATAAGTTTCCACTTCTTTACTGTTGAACCACTGAGTTTTTGAGAAAATTGAATAACATAATGTATATAAAAAGCAATTCTGATTCAAACCAGCAGACTCATTACATATAGCTACTCCACTCTTAAAAGGTCGTATGGAAGTCATAGAAAATATATAAAGAAGAAATAAGTAAATAAAATAATAAAACCATGAGGCATAGAAAAATAAGAACATACAAAAAAGCTTGGAAAAACTCCCAGGAGAAAGCAGATGGCAGTTGATCCAATTACATTAATTAGTTTTTATAATGAATAATGTTTATATAATCATACTACTATAAATGCTACTTATCAATGTTTAATTTTTAGAGGTAACACATAGAACAATCCCGATATACTAAATTATAGCTATAGAACAGAATGTAAATGTGACCTAAATTACAAAGGTGAAAAAAAAAAAAGAATAATACAACTAACACATGTAGAGAGAAAAAAGGAATATTAATTATCCAAATCCCCTCCTCTTTTATACTTGAGAATCAATATTCCCTAATATTTATATAAATCAAAACAGGAATATAAAAGAATTAAATGTAAATTAATAAAGATGACCATTAAAAGAAACAAGAATAACAAAGTAGGCCAAAATGAAAAAAATGAGAGGAAGTAGCCAATAATATATGGATAAATAAAGGGAAAACTGAAGTAACATATTTGCCCTTATAAGAATTACTACTTAATTAATAGTAAGTGTTTAATCTGGAACAATTTGCTACCTACTCCTTGTCTTCATGACCTTGACATGTTTGACAGGTGCAGCAAATTTTTAGGCAGATTGCCTCTCAATTTGGGTTTGTTTGATGCATCCTCATATTTAGATTCAGGCTGTGTTTCTGGCAGATTTTCCAAGAAATGATAGCACATCATTATTTCAGGGAGCACATAATGTCAGATTTGTGCACAATTTGTTGCACTATTAATGATGTTAATTTTAATCACTTCTTTAGTGATTAGATTAGGCTTCTCCACTGTCAAGTTGCTCTTTTCCCATCGTAATTAATTAGTAATTTGTCAGGGGATACTTTGGGAATATGCACTGTGGATAGATAATACTGTGTTAATTTTAAATTTCTGGACTTTTATTATGTATTCTATCCACATATGAGAATCTGTTTGTTCTTATACATGTGAAGTATTGAGAAGTAAAGAGTATAATATTCCCAATTTAATCCCAAATAGTTAAGAAAAAATAAAATGTGTATATAAAAATATATACACAGAGACAAAGAAGAAATTAATGTTGCAACGTATAACAATTAGTGAATCTGAGTGAAGGGTATCTGGGAGCTCCTTATACTATTCTTGCATCTTCTTTGTACATTTTAAAATAAAACAAAATAAAATATTATTCAAATAAAAGGAAATTGTTTAAGGTTTGGCCCATCCATTGAAGATAGAAACAAGAAAATTATTACAAATGAAACTTTATATTAATGTGGAATTAGTTATCATTTGTTTTGCTGAATATAAAAGGGAAAGTAATAAAAAGAGAGGAAAATATGTCTAAAAGAACAGAAAGTGTGCAAAGAATAAGAGCTCTTCATACATAGGTATAATATAAGTAAACAAAATTTTATTGCCTTCTTCAGAAACATCTAATAATTATGTATAGGTATTTTCTACTTCAATGTGTGATCTGAGGAGCTTTTCCTTTGTCCATGGTAATGCTGTCAGTGTTCAAAGCATATTAAGAACTTTTGTAGGAATGTTTTCAGAGCTATAACATTTAACATTTGTAGCTTTTGAGTGTTGTTTGAATTTTGTAAATAGTACCAATATACAAAAAACTAAGTTTAGTAACTGTAGTATGAGTAAGACTGAGAATAAAAGTAGGTAACATAATTCGAGTTAAAAAACATTGTGTAAATATGCAGTGTCAAGGTGGATTTTCTTGTTTAGCTTATCAATTGAGACTAAAAAGAGGAAGTGCTAATTGATTTTTAAAATAAGCACTTTGGAATAAAGACATTTTATTACAAGTCACTTCACTAAATTAAGGTGCTCAGTAGAAAATAGAGTATAAGACAGTATATGTTTGAGCAAACTACTTTTGGCATTTTGTAGCCATCCTATTAATTCATTTATACATTCAACCATCATAAATTACATACCTGAACACACCAGCCCTTGGACTAGTGGTGATTAATTTTTATCTATTGCTTTTTACTCTCTCAGATACTGTTTGGGGAACCTGTTTCTTTGCATACATGGAAACTGAAATTTAGTTAGATCACCCAAGGTCACACAGCTAAAGTGGTATAAAACAGATCTGAACCTACGCAGTTAGTTTCCAAAGTTAACTACATATAAATACTATACTATACTTCCTAGGATTTGATCTAGTTCCTCAAAAACTCACTGTACTATGACAGAGAACAGAATTATAAACAAAAAATCCTGAAAATAAACATGATTTGTACTAGTGAGAAAATGTGAACAGATTTTTTTTTTCAGAAGCATGAAGAAAGAAAAAAATAGTTTAATGAACAGAATGTAGAGTAAATAGTACTCATGGAGTCATATATGAATTCAATCCTGTATCTATCACTTACTAGTTGAGAAATTTCAGGCAAGTTACTTAACATTCCTAAGATTCAGTTCCATTATTTCTAGAGTGGGAATATCAATAATATTCTCTACTAAATGGAACTGTTTTGGAATTTAAGTAAAATAATGCATGAGGCCAAAGTGGTAGTAGGTACGATGGTACCCCTTCTCTCTTCCTGAGTTCTGAACCAACTGAAAGAGACAAAGATAGCAAATGGAGAAGAAAATGACAGTTCTGTTAGCAATAAATCTATTACTGGAGAATATGGTTTCTCCTGGGAGCCAGAAATTCCCTAATACTGAACTCCACATGAAACAGTCTTTACCATTCATGTCAGAGACAGGACTACATATCTTTAACTCTTTCTACCTGAGGAGTCTCCTTATAAAACAGCGGGAAGACATGCAGAAGGATGCTTGCTTCCTATGGACAGGTAGCTCACAAAGAAGGAAGGAGAGAGTACTCCAAGTATACTTGCTTTATTCCTAATAAATTAACCATTCAGTTAAGTTACTCATCTCCACTCAGTAAGAGTGAGTGAGAGAACAGAAAAAAGCTGGAAATGTAATGCTTAGAGTGGTCATTTAACACGGAAATTGGAAGTGACATGAATAGAAACTTCCAAGGTATAAATATTCTGATTATTAATGTCTGAAAAACTCAAGGGAAAAATCATAGACTCACAGAAGATAAATGGAATTCAGATGAGTACTGAAGTAGGATCAGATTTTAATGGCTATGAAAAGAGAAAAAAATACTGTGTTAAAGAATAATGTGTGCTAAGACATTCAGCAGTGAAAGGATTTGGTCTACTTCAGAATGGTCAGAAATTTAAAGTGGTTCATGGGAAAAGGTGGTTATGAGAAGAAGAAATAGAAGGTAATGTAGAAGAGGAAGAGAAGGGGCAGATGTCAAAGGAAATTTTATGCCACTTCTATGCATTTGGACATGGCCATGTATGAAGAAGGAACCTTTAAGAGAGCAAAAAATGATTTAGTTTCTATTGCTATTTGTTTGTTAAAAAAAAAATGTAATGCCAGGAGAACTGTAAGATAGAAAGATAGAAGACCATGGGCTGTTTCAACACTTCACATGAAAGATGATAGTAACTCTAGGGGTAAATAAGATTTAGGGCAAATTTTCATTGAAAATATGAGACTGATGCGCTACCTACTGCGCTAACGAGGCACCTTCATTGAAAATAATGTAGTATTGGGAATTTGATTGGATTGAGAGGCAGACAGACAGAGAGTGTTAATTCAGTTATTGTTCCCTGGCTTGTGGCTCCAAATATGAAAAAAATATCAAAAATAGGAGAGCAAAATCAAGTATAGGAAGAAATATAGTAAAATTAGCATTGTAGATTCAAAATAACAAGACTTCAAGAATTAAAAAAAAATAGTTTAAATCTCAGTGCTATTCCTTATTATCTCTATAATCTTGGGTTAATTACTCAAATTCTCTGATCCACAGTTTTAACATCTATATTAAAAATGTTAAAAGAATTACCATTCAGAATATTTTAAAGGATTAGAAACATTACTAGTATCAGGACTCCCTGTTCTGGGTCCTTTGGTATCTTAGCATGATTTAAGACCACTCTGTATTAAAAAAAACTTGGAGAGTATTAAAAACTATAACGTTTGCCAGGACCTGAAAGAAGTAAGAATGCGGCTTTCACTAACCTGGTTGAAAAGAGGATATAGCTTGGATGTATTTACAGAAAGTAAATAGAGTAATTTTTCTGAAATATGAGAATTTTACAATCCCCTCCTACTTTCACTGCCATTACTATGGCAAGTAGAAGCATTAAGGATTTGGGATCAGGGATCTTTCCCCCCAAGAAATCTATTCAAGATGGGCCTATTGATAGGAAAAAGTATATTTTAGTTAGACGTGTAGTTATTTTATGTTCTGCACAAATCAGTAGGTTCTTCGGTCTATGAATCTGTCTGGCAGAAATAGTTTTGAAATTCTGAATTAAGATCTCTAGAGTTGAGTCTCCACAGTTTATTTCAGTTGGAAAACATCACTTTAGACTGAGCACTATACATTTTTTTGAAAACCAAATAACGTGTGCATCATTTATACTCTCCTCCATAGAAAATAAAGGAAGTAAATTTTTTAAAAAGCTGTAGGGGCAGTAGTCATGGTAGGACATGCTAGTAGAACTGACCCTCCCATAGAAAAAAGCTCTAAAACATAGAAAAAATATTTTTAAAAAAGTTATTTGAAAGCATCAGAGGGTGATGACAAGATAGAACCACAAGGGTTTTATTCTTGAAGGATGGGAAGTATAAGGATGATATTTTGAGTGTACAGCTCTCTCCTAGAGGCCTCTCCACTCTGCACACAGTTCAGGCAGAGGCTTAATGCATGAGGTGTCAGAAAACAGATTTTGGAGCTGGAAGATCAGACAGAAAGATAGAGAGAGAATCCTTTAATAGAGTGAGCCCCTACATCTGCATTTGAAATTTCCCCCAGTACTGGGATATCTACTAAACGTACATCGGGAAGACCTAGTGTGCCAGTTTCTACCCTATTCCAACTTCGTCTGTGACTTGGTTTGTGAATCTCTATTCGTTGCATCAACGGGGTCCCCTATCTTCTGACTCCATGAAACTGAGTTTAGTCAAATGAAAAGGAGGTAAGGGTGGGAAGCAGGAAAGATATTATTTTCCTACCTCAGCATCCCCTTCCAGGCCCTAAGTTAGCAGAGCCTGAATTCCTTAACTAAGGCGAGAGCTACTGCTAAATGGCCCTCTCCTATACTTACCACAGATCGCTTAATTAGTTCAGGTAATTCTCACCTCCTCTTGCCCTCAGAGGCCTGGGGATAATGAATGCTCTCCACACTAGGCTTCTCAGTCCTTCTTGCTTTCTTTAACCCTCTCTAAACCTTTTCAAATAATCCCTTTATTAAAATATTCTACATTACTCTGTGCCATTTTTTTTTTTTTTAATTATAGGGGCAAACTTAACTGAAACAATCTCACCATTTCTTCTTGTTTATAATGTAGGGATAATTTTTACAAAGAATGACTTGGTTAGGCATTTAAAACTTTTTTTGTTACTGTGATGTTCAAATATGGAAAAGTAATTTACATTACTTTTTTATATACTAAAATTATGTAAAGACTTCCAAGTAATGCATTTTCTCAAAATACATTATTTGCCAAGGAAATGCTCTTTGCAAGATATATGCAAGTAATTTATTAAATAATCAAGTATTCAAAATTAAAAACTTTCTAGGCATCGTCTAGATACACGTCATACAAAGAGTGAATTTCAACTATATGTCTATGTGAGAGTTTTAACTTTAGCAATAGTTTCTTCATAACACTATAAAAATAATTTTATGTATAATGACCATCCTTAAATGCTGTTTTGGATTTTGATTCTTTTAGAATTGTTGTAAGAGCTGTTTACAGGGCATATAAAGATTCATCTCATTCCTCAAAACTGAGTTTTTAAACAGCCCAACTATTGCCAAGCATGAATATCCATGTTTTTCACCAGATGTAATTTTAAATTACATTTGGCTCTTTCCAAGTAGCAAAAGCATTCTCAAAAAAAAAAAAAAAAAAGTTGTCACCAATGATAATATATGGAAAATGTGCCCTCAGTTTGTATAAAAGACATAATAGTTTCATAATTAAATATCCAGAGGCTGGAACTAGATACCGCGTGTAAATCCCAGCTCTGCCAGTTAGCAGCCAATGACCTTGGCCTAGGTACGTGTCCTTTCTGTGACTTGGTAGATAATAATAACATATCTAAATGTAGATAATAATAACACCTAAATCATAGACTTTTTATAAAAATTGAATGAATTTATATTGATACAACACTTAGAACAACACCTAGAACATTCTAAATACTGATACATGTTACCTGAGGGGATTTAAAAATGAGTGCTTCTAAGGACTGTAGCAATTACAGCCATAGTGTAATCAAATGTAGCAACAGAATATACACTTTTACAGGGGAGACTATTCATTTTGAAGTATTGATTCTGATTTATAATTATTGTTATTATTTTTGTCACGAGTTTAGCAAAAACTCACAACTTGTATGTTGAGAATCCTCTGGTTTTTTTGTTTTTGTTTTTGTTTTTTAGTGTGGTAGATACTATTGGGGATTTTTCTTGTCCTAACACATTATTCCTGCCTTTAAATGTATCGAAATAACATAAAGGACAAAGCAAATACACAGGAAGTTTTATCTATATACTTATAAGCAATGTATATATTATGTATGTATCTATTACTGATCTTTAGAGCAAATACCATTTTGACTGTGTAATATATTAATACCATATATTATTTAAAAAATGAGTAATACTTGTAAACCTCTCTTACCCAATGTTATGGAAAAGCTTTTTTATATAAGAATTGTGTTGAATATTTAAAAAGACCCATATCTTCCTTTAGATGATTTAAAAAAAAATCTCTGGATTAAATTAACCCATATGAAAGTAGTGGATTTATTTTAGGTTTTTTTGAGGACACTGTACAGGACATCATGCTGTATGCTTATGAAGAAAAAAGAGGGGCGCCTGGGTGGCTCAGTGGGTTAAAGCCTCTGCCTTCAGCTCAGGTCATGATCTCAGGGTCCTGGGATCAAGCCCCGCATCGGGCTCTCTGCTCAGCAGGGAGCCTGCTTCCCCCTCTCTCCGCCTGCTTCTCTGCCTACTTGTGATCTTTCGCTCTGTCAAATAAATAAATAAAATCTTTAAAAAAAAAAAGAAGAAAAGAATAGAAAAATTGCTCAAGTTTAGTATGAGACATGGATATTCTGTCTTCAGCACTCAGTTTCTTTTTCTTTCGTTCTTTTTTTTAAAATATTTTATTTATTAATTTTGTCAGAGAGAGAGAGCACAAATAGGAGTGGCAGGCAGAGGGAGAAGCAGGGTCCCCGCTAAGCTGAGTGAGGAACCCGACGTAGGACTCGATCCCAAGACCTTGGGGTCATGACCTGAGCTGAAGGCAGATGCTTAACCAACTGGGCAACTCAGGTGTCCCACTTTTTCTTTCTTTCTTTTTTTTAAGATTTTACTTATTTATTTATTTCAGAGAGCGAGAGTGAGAGAGAATGCACATGCAGAGGGAGGAACGGATGGGGGAGGGAGGAGAAAGAATCTCAAGCAGACTCCACGCTGAGTGTAGAGCCTGATGTAGGGCTTGATCTCATGACCTTGAGATCATGACCTGCACTGAAATTAAGAGTCAGAGGCTTAACTGACTGAGCTACCGAAGCACCCCTTAGTTTGTTCCTTATAGACATCCTATAACTGTTAGAGATCACATTTTTTACTGACAAGATCTATTTTTTAAATTTTTTAATTTAAATTCCAGTTAGTTAACATACATTGTAATAACAGTATCAGGTATACAATATAGTGATTCAGCACTTCCATACAGCACCTGGTGCTCATCATGACAAGTACACTCCTTAATCCCCATCACCTGTTTTAATCATCCTCCCACAAATCTCCCCTCTGGTAACCATCAGTTTGTTCTTTATAGTTAACAGTCTGTTTCTTGGTTTGCCTCCCTCTCTGTTTTCCCTTTGCTTTTCTGATTTGTTTCTTAAATTCCACATATGAGTGAAATCATATGGTATTTGTCTTTCTCTGACTTATTTTACTTAGTATAATACTCTCTAGCTCCATTCATGTTGTTGCAAATGGCAGGATTTCATTCTTTTTTATGGCTGAGTAATATTCCATTATATATATATATATCACTTCTTTATCCATTTATCAGTCAGTGAACACTTGGGCTGTTTCCATAATTTGGCTATTGTAGATAATCCTACTATAAATATCAGAGTACATGTATCCTTCTGAATTAGTATTTTTGTATCCTTTAGGTAAATACCTAGTAGTGTGATTACTGGATCATAGGGTAGTTCTATTTTTAACTTTTTGAGGAGCCCTCCCTACTGTTTTCCACAGTGGCTGCACCTGTTTGCATTCCCACTAACAGTGCCAAAGGGTTCTCCTTTCTCCACATCCTCACCTACACTTGTTGTTTCTTGTATTTTATTTTAACCATTCTGAGGTGATATTTCATTGTAGTTTTGATCTGTATTTCCCTGATGAGAGATGTTGAGCATCTTTTCATGTGTCTGTTGGCTACCTGTATGTCTTCTTTGGAAAAATGTCTATTCATATCTTCTGCCCATTTCTTAACTGAATGATTTGTTTTTTGGATGTAGAGTTTGATAAATTCTTTATATATTTTAGATGCTAACCCTTTATCAGATGTCATTTTCAAATATCTTCTCTCATTCTGTAGGTTACCTTTTAGTTTTTTGACTGTTTCCTTTGCTGTACAGCTTTTTATTTCAATGAAGTCCCAGTAGTTTATTTTTGCTTTTGTTTCCCTTGGCTTCAGAGACATATCTAGAAAGTAGTTGCTAAGACCAATGTAAAAGAGATTACTGCCTGTGTTCTCTTCTAGGATTTTTATGGTTTCAGGTCTCACATTTAGGTGTTTCATCCATTTTGAATTTATTTTTGTGTATGGTGTAAGAAAGTGGTCCAGTTTTACTCTTTTGCATATTGCTATCCATTTTTCCCAATACCATATGTTGAAAAGACTGTCTTTTTTCTATTGGATATTCTTTCCGGCTTTATCAAAGATTAATTGACCATATAGTTGGGGTTCATTTCTGGGTTTTTCTATTCCATTCTATTGATCTATGTGTCTGTTTTTGTGACAGTACCATACTGCTTTGATCCCTAGACTTTGTAATATAACTTGAAGTCCAGATTGTGATGTCCGCAGCTATGCTTTTCTTTTTCAAGTTTGCTTTGGCTATTTGGAGCCTTTTGTGGTTCCACACAAGTTTTAGGATTATTTATTCTAGATCTGTCAATAATGCTGTTGGTATTTTGATGGTGATTGCCCTAAATGTGTAGATTGCTTTGGCTAGTATGGACATTTTAACAATATTTTCTCTTCCCACCCATGAGTGTGGAATATTTTTCCATTTTTTTTGTGTCATCTTCAATTTCATTCATCAGCATTTTATAGTTTCCTGGGTACAGATCTTTCACCTCTTTGGTTAGGTTTCTTTCTAGATATCTTATGGTTTTGGGTGCAATTGTAAATTGGATTGAATCCTTAATTTCTCTTTCTGCGGCTTCATTTTTGGTGTATAGAAATGCAACAGATTTTTGTATGTTGACTTTGCATCCTGTGACTTTACTGAAATCATATTCAGTTCTAGCAATTTTTTGGTGGATTCTTTCAGGTTTTCTACATAGAGTATCATGTCATCTGCAAATAGTGAAAGTTTGATTTCTTCCTTGCTGATTTGGATGCCTTTTATCTCTTTTTGTTGTCTGATTGCTGAAGCTAAGACTTCTAGTATTGTGTTATATGGTAATGGGGAGAGTGGAAATCCTTGTCTTGTTCCTAACTGTAGGGGAAAAGCACTCAGTTATTCCCCATTGAAGATTATATTAGCTCTGGGTTTTTCATATATGGAGTTTACTATGTTGAGTTATGTTTCCTCTAGACCTACTTTGTTGAGGGATAAGATCTATTTTTTCTTCAGTAAGCACATATTTATTTAAAGCCAGAGTTTTCTATAGAAATGTAAATTTGTATTGGGACATGAAGACTTAACGTTTTTAGAGGTGACATGGTTTCTCTCTTCTGTGCTAATACTTTTAAGTTGCAGTTTGCTGTATTACTCACAGGAGGTGTATAAAGGTATGTTAAAAGACACATACCTTAAGAAACTTCTTTAAAATCAAAGCATATGAACTTGAAATATTAACTTGAAAGAAAGTATGTAGAAGTTACAACAATGTTTTTATCAATGTTGAGTGTGCTATACTTTATGTCTCAAAATACAAGGAAGGAACATGAAGTATTGTATCAAAAAAAAATCTAAGGAGATTGAGATACACAATTCTCTATGGGGAGAGGTAGAGGAAGGATGAACTCTTCTAGACTTTTAAGAGTTAAATTAAAAATTATATTTTTCTTTTTTTCTTTTTAAAGATTTTCATTTATTTGACAGAAAGAGAGAGATGGCGAGAGAGGGAACACAAGCAGGGGGAGTGGGAAAGGAAGAAGCGGGCTTCCTGCTGAGCAGGGAGCCCAATGCTGGGCTGGCCCCCAAGACCCTTGGATCATACCTGAGCTGAAGCCTTAACCAACTGAGCCACACAGGCACCCTGAAAAACTATGTTTTTCTAGGTAATTAATTCCTGATATAATTCCCAGGAAAGAGATTTACAACTTTTTTCTCCAGAAAAATCATTTTCTTATCTTCCCCAAATGAGAAGAAATTCTACGTTTCAAATATCCCAATACATTTTCATAGCCTTTATTTTTTCCCTCAAAATATTATTCAACTCAAAAAAAAAAAAAAAAAAAATATTATTCAACTCATGCACAATATAGCCTAAAAATCCCAAACATTTACCAATTTGTCATTCTGGTGATGTTTATTGCTGATGGTTTCAAGTTAACATTCAGAAATTGTAATAATTAAAACAGATTTTTGTGGAGTCTAGAATTCACAAATATTACATATTTCTCTGAACATATGTTTTACTTATTTTGAGGCATTTTTTAAAAAATAAAATGAAAAGCATATAACAAAGAATTAACTGCGAAAGTTAATCATATTACATAGTTATATATGTATCTGTGAATATGCATACATATTATACATATATATATATGTCTATCATATTTTTTCTTATTGTCACAAATAGTGTATGCATTAAAAACTTTGCCAATATCTTAGGCCAAAAATGGCATTTTATTAAGTTTCCATTTTTATTAACAGTGAAGCATGAATCCTTACGCTAAGGCTTATTGGTCTTTTATGTTTCTTCATTTAATTGTGCATTCATATTGCTTATTTACTTTTATATTTGAGTGTGAAGGCTTTTTATTTGTAAAAGTGCTTTAGTAAAGCCAAGGATATTTATATCAAAAATTAATCTTTGTAAATAATCATAACTAAAATTTATTAAAATTTTACATATTTTTCTGTACTATTTGTCTACCATCTATATCAAATTACTCCTAAAACTTAATTACTTAAAATTGTCATTTTGTTCATAATATTGTAAGGCAGGAATTTAAGAAGGGCTTGGTTGTTTGTTCACCTCTGATGCACATGGAACTGGCGTGGTACCTAAGGCTAGAGGATCCCCTTCAAATTGGCTTCTTTACTCAGAGCCCTGGCACTTTGAGGATTTCATTTCTTTTTTGTGGTGTCTCCCTCCCCATAGTCTTGGGCTTTTCACAGCTTGGCAGTTTCAGGGTAGTTATTTATGATGACTGACTTTCCCCAGAGCTAACATTTAAAAGCAACTATTGCAAGTTACCTGGACAGTAACTGGGTCATTCATATATTGTTGGTGGGAATGTAAAATGTATAGCCACTCTGAAGAACAACTTGGCTGCTTTTTTTGTTTGTTTGTTTGTTTTTATTTGTTTTTTTATAAAACCAAACGTGCAATTAGCATATGGCATTGCACTTGCATTCTTAAGCATTTAACCCAGAGAAATAGAAATTTCTATTCACATGAAAACCTGTGTACAAATGTTCTTTGTAGCTTTATTTATGATAATCAAATACTGGAAATAACCCAGCCACACCGCAATCATAAAAAGGAATAAACTATTGAAACGATGCAAAACTTGGGAGAACCTCCAAGGAATTATGTTGTGTGAAAAAAGTCAATATCAAAAGGTCACATAGTGTATGATTTCATTTATATAACATCCTTAGATGTCAAATTATAGAAATAGAGAACATATTTGCAATTGCCAGAGATTAGGAACAAGAGGAAGAAATAAAGAGGGTGAATGCAGTTGGGATATATGGTGGCAATGGAACTGTTCTTCATCTCGACTATGGTGGTGGATACATAAGACCTTGCAGGTGTAATAAAATAACATAGAACAAAAACATACAGTGTAAACGAAGGAGTACACATACTACTGGGGAAAGCTGAATCAGCAGATTATATCAATGTCAATATCCTGGTTGTGATACCGTTTTATAAGATGCTGCCATTGGAAGAGACTTTAAAAGGCTACACTGAATTTCTCTGTATTATTTCTGAAAACTGCACATGATTCTACAACTATTTCAATATAAAAATTTTAAGCCAAAAATAAAATTTCAAACATAAAAGTGTGGCATTATTTAAAAATAGCACCTTTTAATATCAGGAATGAAAAAAGATACCTCATATCATCACTTAACATTCAATAGATCATTGTTTTAGTCATAACAATAAAAAAATAAAAAGGAGTAATATTTGTTATAAGTGAAAGAATCTAAAAAATAACTATATGTACAGATGCAGTGAATGTATACATAAATGAAACTCAAGTTTACCATGAATTAGGCAATTTTGACATGTACAAGTTCAATGTATAAAATAAAATGGATTTTATATCCTAACAAGGAGAAATTAGAATATATGATTTAAAAGATATCATTTAGAGGAGTGCTTGGGTGGCTCAGTTGGTTAAGTGTCTGTCTTTGGCTCAGGTCATGATCCCAGGGTCCTGGGATAGTGCTCCCTGGCATTAGGCTCCCTGCTCAGCGGGGAGTCTGCATCTTCCTCTCCCTCAGCCCCTCCCCCTCCTGTGCATGCTCTCTCTCTGAAATAAATAAATAAAATATTTTTTCAAGAAGAGATCATTTAGAGTCATACCAAAACTAAAAGAAATTATGAATAAAACTAACAGTAGTATTGTAAGATCTTTTGAAAGAAAATTATACTATTTTATTGAAAAACATTTAAAATACTTTAAAAAATAGTTGTATCATATTCATAGGTAAAAATTCATATTATAAATATGATTATAAATAAAATAAATAAATAAATATGATGGTTATCACTAAACTGAGGTACAGATTTAATATGGCTCTAATCACAATCACAACAGTATTTTTTCACCCTCCCTGGACATATTTTTTCCAAAATTAATCTGGAAGAGCAAAGGACCAAGAACATCAATGAAATTCCTAAAGAGATACAAAGAACAAGCTATCATAATTTCAAATGTAACAACTTATTTTAAACCTATAGATATTTAAGACTTTGTAAATGATACAAAGAAAAATAAAGTAGGGAGACAGACTAAAGATCTCAGAAACAGACCAGCAGATATGTAGAAGGTGGCTATAGCAGAGGTGTCACTGCAAATACCAGAGCTAGATGGAAAAGTTCACTAAATAAAGACATACCTTATTTTGTTATCCTTCACTTTAATGTGCTTGACAAATACCGCAGTTTTTACAAATTGAAGGTCTGTAGGAACCTTGCCTGAAGAAGTATATCTGTGACATTTTTCCAACAGCATTTGCTCATTTTATATCTCTGTGTACATTTTAATAATTATTGCAAGATTTCAAACTTTTTCATCATTACTGTATTTGTTATGGTGATCTATGATCATTGGTCTTTGATGTTACTATTGTAATTGACTTAGGGAGCTACAAACCACACAACACAGGGAAATTGATCACTAAATGTTCTGCGATAAATGTTCTGACACCAGCCATTCCCTCCTCTCTTCCTCTCCTTGGGCTTCCCTATTCCCTGAAACACAATAATATTAAAATTAGGCCAGTTAAGAACCCTACAATGGCCTCTAAGTATTCAGATGAAAGAAAAAGTTTGCACTTCTCTCACTTTAAATGAAAAGCTAGAAATAATTGAGCTGAGTGAGGAAGTCATGCTGAAAGCCAAGATAGGCTGAAAACTTAAACTCTTGGCACTGGTTGGCTAAGTTGTGAATGCAAAGGGAAAGTTCTTGAAGGAAATTAAAAGTGCTACTCCAGTGAATGCACAAATGATAAGAAAATGAAAGAACCTTATTGCTGATATGGAGAAAGTTTCAGTGGTCTGGATAGAAGATCAAACCAGCCACAGCATTCCTTTAAGCCAACACCTAATCCAGAACAAGGCCCTAACATTTTTCAATTCTCTGAAGCCTGAGCAAGGAGAGGAAGCTACATAAGAAAAGTCTTCAGCTGATAGAGGTTGGTTCATGAGGTTTAAGGAAAGAAGAAGCCACCTCGGTAAAATCAAAGTGCAAAGTAAAGCAGTAAGTGCTGATGTAGAAATTGCAACAAGTTATCCAGAAGAGCTAGCTAACTAATGAAGGTGGCTACATTCACCAACATATTTTCAGTGCAGATAAAACAGCCTTCTATTGGAAGAAGATGCCATCTTGGACTTTCCTAGCTAGAGAGGAGAAGTCAATGCCTGGCCTCAATGCTTCTAAGGACAGACCAACTTTCTTAGGGGTAAGGCAGCTGATGACTTTAACTTGAAGCCAATGCACATTGACCATTCTGAAAATCCTAGAATCCTTAAGAATTATGACAAATCTATTTTGCCTATGCTCTGTAAATGAAGTAACAAAGCCTGGATATAGCACATTTGTTTACAACATGGTTTATTAAATATTTTAAGCTCACTGTTGAAACCTACTGTTCAGGGAAAAACAAAACAAAACAAAAAGTTCCTTTCAAGATACAACTGCTCATTGACAATTCATGTTGTCACCCAAGAGCTCTGACAGAGATGGACAATGAGATTGCTGTGTTCAAGTGGGGTGACACGACATCCATTCTGTATCAGCAGTCCATGGATCAAGGAATAATTTTGACTTTCCAATCTTATTATTTAAAAAATACATTTCATAAGGCTATAGCTGCCACAGACAGTGATTCCTGTGATGTATCTAGACAAAGTAAATTGAAAAACTTCTGGAAAGGATTCACCATCTTGGATGCTATTAAGAATGTATGTGATTCAAGAGAAGAAGTCAAAATGTCAACATTAATGGGAGTTTGGAAGAAGTGGAGTCCAACCTTCATGGAAGATTTTTGAGGGGCTCAAGACTTCAGTGGAGGAAGTAACTACAGATGTGATGGAGATAGTGGAAGAACTAGAATTAGAAGTAGATGCGAAGATGAGAATGAATTCTTGCAATCTCACGATAAAACTTTAACAGAATTGGAGTTGCTTCTTATGGATGAGCAAAGTGGTTTCTTGAGATGGAAACTACTCCTGGTGAAGATGCCCTGAAAATAGTTGATGACAACAAAGGACTAGCTTGCACTCTTACTCCATTCTTTTTACCATGCTCTTTATCCCCCATATATTTGTTTTTTTGTGGCTATTTTTTGTGTGTATGTGTGTGTGTGTGTGTGTGTGTGTGTGTGTGTGTGTGTGTGTGTTTAACCCTTTAACTGGGAGGAAATGTAGAAAAGGTCTTTTTTGTCCATCTATTGATCCCAGAGTGGATGATTTTCCACTTTTTAGTAGATTTATGTATTTTATCATTGTTCAATTTGTTTTTTACTTTCATGGTGATTACATCCAAGATTTCTTCTGTTTTTAAAATGAAACCTTAAATTTTATTGTTTTTTTTAATGCAACTAATATAACAGATATGTTCACTCTGCTCTGTGAAATTTAGATAGATTTGCCTAAAACTGCCTCTTTCAGTAAATTTCAGACTTCCCTGGATTTCAGTAAATTTATAGAGAATCATGCTCCTATGGTATAAACTCTGCTTCAGATCTCTTAATCACATGTTGTTTTTTGGAGGTGGCATGTCATCCCAGAGAGAAAGAATCCATCCTTTTCATTAGTGTCAACTGATACACAGATAGGGAGATAGAGGAAGTCCGCAGACCACGAGCAACTTACACTTAAATAGGAATTTCAAGATGACAGAGGAGGGTTTATAATGTAACAGCTCAATTTTTTTTTTTCTTAAAATATCTGTTGACCATTCTAGTTTGTGAGGTTTTATTATCCCTCTAAATTTCCAAAGCTTGCTTTCTTTCTAACTGGTTCTTCACAGATTCTATTTCTTTTCCTTGAGTTTATGCTCTGTTTTAAGAATAAAGATAAAAATTACTCTTCTGGTCTTATAACTTCCTCCACTACTCCTGTTGCTAACATCTAGATCTTGGGTAGAGGAGGAGTTGTCAGGGGACGAATTCACATTCTATTTCCAACTACTTTAACAATATCCTTCTCATTGCAAAAATAAGAAAAAAAAGGAGAAATGTCTTGTTGATAAAATTTTTCCTACTTTGTTGCAATTATGAGTGATACATTAGAATTCTAGTATATATCTATAGGAATAAAGAGACAAAAGTGAATATTTCCCTCCTCAGCCTACCACATTATCACTACTCAGAATTTATTCCTGTTACCATTCTTTTTTTATATAGGACTATTGTATAAATTTTCAGTACATATAAAGGCATTTTGCAAGGTTTTGCTTTAAATATGTACCTTTATATGCATTTATACTAGCATTTACAATCTCAGCTTTTTTTTTAAGATTTTATTTATTTATTTGACAGAGAGAAAGAGATCACAAGTAGGCAGAGAGGCAGGCAGAGGGAGGAGGGAAGCAGGCTCCCTGCTGAGCAGAGAGCCCAATGTGGGGCTCAACCCTAGGACCCTGAGATCATGACCTGAGCTGAAGGCAGAAACTTAACCCACTGAGCCACCCAGGCACCCCTATAATCTCAGCTTTTAACAGGTGCTGAATATTACATCATTTAATGAAACAATGACAAAAGTTTGTCATCATCCTATATACTTCCCCATTCTTGTTCACTCCATTTTATACTCTTTATACTTTATACTCCATTTTATACACTCCATTTTATACTTTTTATGTGGCAAAATTCTGTGAATGTCTGGGGAGATTTTCTTTTTTTGGTGGGGGAGACATTTAGAGGATGATGGTATGAGATAGATATTTCAGGATCAGAGTGCTTTTTACATACACAACAAATGGTATCAATGAATATAATTGCTGACCATGAAAGAAGAAATATTGCAATTCCCGATCATTTCTCCAAAAGTCTCACTTCAGAACATTGTACCCTCACCTTGTCATGTAAGGCCAGCACTTAACCTTTTGAGTCCCAGACTATTTCCTCCAATTCCCCACTATCTGGAAAGAAAATATTTAGATGGAAAGGGGTGCCTGGGTGACTCAGTCAGTTAAGTGTCTGACTCTTGGTTTGGCCTTAGGTTACAATCTCATGGGTCATGAGCTCATGGGTAATGAGATCGAGCCTGGTGTCAGGCTCCACATTCAGCCGGGAGTCTGCTTAAGTGTTCTCTCCTTCTGCCCCTCCCCCCAATCGTGCATGTGAGCAAATACTAATTCAGTGGAACATACCCAAGAAGTGTATGTGTGTCTCTCTCAAATAAATAAATAAATAAATAAATAAATAAATTTTTAAAAAGAATATTTGGATGAAAAAAGTAAGGAAATAGATTAGAGAATAAACATTGAGGTCTGCTGTGCATCAACCTTTGAACACATTATATTATTCAACTCTTACAACACCCTATAGTATAGGTAGATGTGTCTCCATTATATTGCAGGTGGAAAACTGAAAGAGTTAAAGCAATTTCCTCAAAGTCTCTGCTTGTGCTCTTTCTGCTACATTGTATCATTTCTTCCAAAAGACAAGCAAACATCCCTTAAAAGTTAGGACCTAAAAAATCCTGAGGTTGTTGAACTATGTGGCCTTCCATTCTGCTAGTTGAATGACTCATCGTTGATGAGATCATTGGAATGAGCTGCGCCGATAACTTGAAAGACGGTGAGTCATGAGACAGCCAAGAAATTGAGTCTATCAACTTATTCAAAGATACTTCTGATTTCACTTGAGGCAGGAAGTGATGGAATTTGAGGCAGGGTTCATGATGGAATTCTATTATCAGAAAGTGTCATATAATGACGGTCGTTAATTTTATAGACAGGGAAATTGAGTCTCAGAGGTGTTAAGTGGCATTTGTCTGGTAACTGAGTTTATGGCAAAACTCCCAATTCCTCTGTGATCTGGTGATTATTTCCTTTGACTATGCTGTGTTGGTGAACTACAGCATCCACAAATAACTGTATCTCATGGGATAAATTCCTTAGAAACAGTGGGCTGTATCAAACAACAGTCAAAGAGCTAAATCAGAATAAATCCCAAGAAGACCAAGGAAAGTAGCCAGCCATGCTCTCCAGAGTTTACTGCTGAAGGATTAAACTGAAAGATCTACCAAATGCAAAGGGCTTACTTCAGGTGAACTAGTCTGTTCTCACCTGTTCAGATTTAGTTGTTCTACTGAACAGTTTTGTTTCTCATTGATGAAAGTAAACTATAAGCAAGAACTAGTGGCAATTGTTTACAAATACTCAGGAGCTCAGCAGATTTAAAAATTACCTTCTACATTTGATGTAATAAATGAAGTGAAGGAGAAAACAAACAAAAAATAAACCAAATATATGAGCCATTATGAAAAAATAACCAAAATTATTGTATTGCAAAAATAATGGATACCTAAAAAGGGACCTTTCTATCATAATTCACATGTATGACCTAGTTTTATTAATATGTTACTGCAATTGAAGTTTTAACTGAAATTAAAGTAATTTAACTTAAAGTAACTAATATGAAGTGTGGTATTACATGTCATTTTTTTCCTTACCCTCTATCTCTGTCAATGTATTTCCAACAATTTTAAAATAGTGGACAGAGTTTATGGATATGATGGTTTTCATGCTGTGTCATACGTTTTCTCTAATGAAATTTTCCCATAATGGCATAGTAGGCCAGCTCTCTGATCTGTTTCAACCTCAGCATGCGCAGTGTTTTTATGCTACATATCAAAAACAAGAGAAAGCGTGGTAGGATTATTTTCCAAGGTGTTAGCACAGGGTTATTTCCTCATAATAATGGAGTTCAGGTAGCTGGCAGAAATGTTATAAAATGTCAGCTCTCCAATGTTAGACAGTTTAATTCAGTAGCATCTCACATCTCTGTTACGCAGTTTTATCGTAGCAGAGGTAGAGTCTAGACGACATTTTGTGTTAGCATGGCATTAAAAGTAAAATGAGAGAACTCTTCACCTACTCACTAATGTTCTTTCCGCTCTACACAGAAGCAACAAACTCAGGTTCAAGTTGCTGAAAACAAACAATTAGAAATCAAATCAAAGCTTGTTCGGCTTCACAATTGAATGCCGAGATGCAATAGGAATCGTAACAATGCAAAGTAATAGCCTGCCGAATTCAATGAATACAGCTTAATAACTTTGGACCATAGCAAGACTTGGGTAAAATTAAAAACGTAATGTAAAGCTTCTTGGGTATGTTCCACTGAATTAGTATTCTGCGGCATGTGCCTACACACCATCCCTTATGAGGACTGCTGATTTCGTTTACAGACCCTGCCTCTATTAGCTAGCACTTATGTGTAAAAACATATTGTGTGCTCGGCTATAAAGGCACACCAAATTTTCATTACGTTTCAGTCAAAAAGTGCTTGTTTTGCAGGATGGAGTCCATGTCAATAAAATGGATTGTATGTCACTTAAACCCAGCGACATGCTAATCTTCTAGAGGCCTCTGTCCTTAATCGCTACAGAACATGAGTCAGTTTAAAAGTGTGAGCTGTTCTCACAGGTAGCAACTATTGAGCTCTTTAATATAAATTCAAAAGCAAAGCTTATCAGTGTGTTTCAGAAATTGCTTCAATGTGGTTTCTGTCTATGAAAAAAAAAAATCCCCCTTCTCCCAAATCCATGAGGAACTTCCAAGTTTTTACAGAGCCTGGGAGCACCTTTTAATTATAAAGAAATTGGTTTTGGTGATAGCTGCCCTGTGACCAATTGGATTAGAGGCATTTCTCCTGGCTATTATGAAGCTAACTTGACTATTGCCCTTGTATGCTTAGACATGATGAAAATATTAAGTAAAACAGTGTCTCAATCCAGAACTTCAAGACCCAGTAGCCTATTCTTTAAAAGTAGTGCCATAAATAGCCGTTTTATAAGAACAGAATAATGGGATTGGAATCAAGATTTTTTTAGTCTGTGAAGGGAGTTAACAAAGCTTATGGAAAATCATTTGGATTACTTTTCTTATATTTTAAAATCATATGCACTATATCATGGGACAATTAGAAAAGTTCAAATACAATCAAAAGTTCTCTTGGAACTAAGTGCAAAATGGGTGTACAATAAAGTCTTTAAAACATGAAATTAAATAGAAGTCTCCATCCTGTGGCCTTTATGTTTTACTTTCTAAACACTAAGAAGTCTACATTTTCTGCTTACTTGTTTTAAATAGAGTAAAATGCAATCATTATAGCAAGTAATGATCTGTATTCCACAAAAAAATAAAAGGCTCACATCTATTTCTATTATTATATCTGGTAGTAAGTGACACTTTATTGATAAAGACAAACATGAAATTCTGAAGTCAAATTAATATCATTCACATGAAAAGAAATCATCAACAAAATAAAATGATAAAATATTCTGTCATTTCTGAGATCAAAACAATAAAATATAAGTTATGGAATTAAAGTATATATTTGTATAAAGGAATATTTTCTTTGATTCAAAATTTTAAAAAGTAATCTTTTCATTTAAACTTTCTTCTTAAAAGTTTGTGCAAAATATAGTTTCACTCTTTGGAAATAAAGTATGCTGAATCAAGTTTTATTTTTATTGGTGATTTCAGATCTGTCACTGACTTGCATTGTTTATAAGATAATTTTTCTTAATTATTTACATATAAATACTGAAGCATATATTGAGTAATATATATAATGATTCCAGAATAAAGCAACAAAATTTGTCTTTTTAAGCTATCTTTCATGTAATTTTGTGTTATTCCCACATTCATAGAGTAAATAATGTATTTGTTGTTGAATGACCAATGAATATTGTGACCTCTGGTTAATGAAAAATTACATTTACAACAATAAATCAGTTTGCTGGAAGTAATAAGATAGAGCTTATTGTACTTCACTGTAAAGAAACATTCAGTTAAAATTTTGAAACCATTGCCAAGGAATTATATTATTGTATCCAGAAAGCAAGTAAATCTAATGATACATTTAGGGAGGAATTTTTTAAAAAATGATTTTGGAAGTGACATTTCATACTGTTATGAAGGATATTGATTTTGTTACTAGAATGACATTTGAGGAATATCTAAATACATAGGTCATGATGTCTTTTTTTTTTTTTTTGAAGTGTAATGGACCTAGACATACAACATTATATTAATTTCAGATGTACAACATGATCCAATATTTGTATATATAGAGAAATAATCACCACAAGTCTAGTTAGCATCTGTCACCATATAAAATTATAGTTCTTTTACCTGTGAAGGAACTTTTAAGATTTACTTTCTTAGTATCTTTTAAATTTGCAATACGATATTATTAACTATAGCCATCAAGCTGAAGATTACATCCCCATGACTTATTTATTTTATAGTTAGAAGTTTGTACCTCTTGATACCCTTCACCCATGAATTATAAATGGTCCCAAATATCCTAGGTTTAGCCCAAGTACAGACCAAGAAGTTAAATGAAGAAATATGTAAGTCTTAAAGTTCAGTTAAATTCTAAGCATATATCGAAAGTGCATTGTAGGGCGCCTGGGTGGCTCAGTTGGTTAAGCGACTACCTTTGGCTCAGGTCATGATCCCGGAGTCCCGGCATTGAGTCCCACATCGGGCTCCCAGCTCCATGGGGAGTCTGCTTCTCCCTCTGATCTTCTCCCCTCTCATGTTCTCTCTCACTCTCTCTCGCTCAAATAAATAAATAAAATCTTTTAAAAAAAAAGAAAGTGCATTGTATGTTCGATATTGCCTTAATACCGAACTCAAAGAAGACCATGGTGTCAGAGTTCTTTCTGCTATTATATCTAGCAGTTGAAACCTTTCAAGAAATAAAACTGAAATTATTGCATTACTAAAGCCAGAAAATATATATTAAATTATATCCAGGAACCTTCCTGATATTTTGGATAATGACTTACGGCATAGATGAGAGAAATAATTGATTCTGATTTAAAAGGACATATGTGAAAAGCCATCTTGAAAGATTCTAGCATGATATTGGTCCTTTTATGAATGAGCTCTTTTACTTTTTTTTTTGAATGAGCTCTTTTACTAAATGACCTTTTACTATTTTATATTTAATATCTGACTCAGTGTGAATTTATAATTTTCAAATAAATGGATAAAATTTGTAGGTGATATAGAAAATTTGAAGTCATTTTACATTGCATTACAAGAGAATATTACATAGAATAAAAGTACTTGGTCAATATTGAAAATAGAAGACAGCTATTCTTCATTTTTTTTAAGATTTTATTTATTTATTTATTTGAAAGAGAGAGATCACAAGTAGGCAGAGAGGCAGGCAGAGAGAGAGAAGGAAGCAGGCTCCCTGCTGAGCAGAGAGCCCTGATGCGGGGCTGGATTCCAGGACCCTGAGATCATGACCTGAGCTGAAGGCAGAGGCTTTAACCCACTGAGCCACCTGGATGCCCCTATTCTTCATTATTTTAACTTACAATATGCTAGCTTTCTTTGTATGCCTCCAAGTTATGTAATGTATAAAACTACGGTAAGTTTAATGTGAGATGAGAATGTGAGATGAGATGTGAGATGTGAGATGAGAACATATTTCTCTAAGGGAAAAACACAAAAGAAAGCAGAGCATTATTCCCCATACTCTCTCTGAGGTGAGGTGAAAAGACCCTGAGTAAAAATACCTTTTGCCTTTTGATGTCATAGTAATTATCTACACTGATTGGGCTGGAAAAATGGACACTTGTTAAAACAGAAGTAGAGAATAATTATTTCTTCCTTTATACAGCTTTAGAAAGTAAGTTAATATACTAGCTTATTAGAAAGGAAGAGCTAAGTTAAATATGACTAACCATATCAATAATGTAAAAAAAAAGGAAATGTTACATTAGCATTTAGAATTTATTTAGAATATCAGGTGAAAGGCATTTTGGGGCAGATTTTATTGCATTTTTTGCAGTTGAAACTTTGGTGATAATAGTTTATTGGGTCGTGCATATAGACAAAGGATTCATCTTATTTTAGAGTATCTCTTTATATAATCTTGCTTTGGATGTAAATTAAATATTATAATTATTTACAAATCTTTAATGGTACATTTATTCCTTTTAGGAAGTCACACATAAGTTTACCTTGATTTACATAACTGAGGAGCACCAATTTGTTTGATAGCATTGAGCAAAACTCAAATATGGAATATATTACTAAACGAATACCTAAGGGACACCTGGGCAGCTCAGTCTGTTAAGTGTCTTCCTGATTCCAGGGTCTTGGGTCCCTGCTCAGCAGGGAGTCTGCTTCTCCCTTTCCCTCTGCCCCTCCCCCTGCTTGCATTCTCTCACTCATTCTCTCTCTCAAATAAATAAAATCTTAAAAATAAATAAATAAATAAATAAATAAATAAGCGAGCACTTAAAATATATTGAAAGTTTACTACTGCCCATAAGAGTATGGAAGCCATATATATAATAACCTCATTGTAAATCTTAGAGTAATCCTATGGGAGAAATGACAATACATCCGATATTCCAGAACAGAGGAGCAGATAAATTAGGAAATTGGCCAAAATCCATACACATTGTATCAGAGTTATAATTTGAATACATATTACTGTCCATAATACATATTTTTAACATTACTTTACTGTTGCATATTCCTTTTAAACCTACAAGTTAATGTTATAACATGAAGAACAAATGGAATATATTAGATGTTAATATCAGAGTTTCATATAAAGTTTTTATTTCTATTTCCAAGCATTTTATTTTCTATTATTTACTTTGGCACTGCAACATATCTTTAAAATAAGTTGCAGTAAATTTCTTTTTTCTTTTCAGGTTTAAATATATATTTTTTTATTATTTTAAATTTTTTAATTAACATATAACGTATTATTTGTTCCAGGGGTATAGGTCTGTGATTCATCAGTCTTACACAATTCACAGCACTCACCATAGCACATACCTTCCCCAGTGTCCATCATCCAACCACTCCATCCCTCCCACAGCCCTCCACTCTAGCAACCCTCAGTTTATTTCCTGAGATTAAGAGTCTCTTATGGTTTGTCTCCCTCTATGGTTTTGTCTTGTTTCATTTTTTCCTCCCTTCCCCTATGATCCTTGGTCTTGTTTCTCGAATTCCTCATATCAGTGAAATCATATGATAATTGTCTTTCTCTGATTGACTTATTTCGCTTAGCATAATACCTGCTAGTTCCATCCATGTCATTCCTAATGGCAAGATTTTGGGTTTTTTGATGGCTGCATAATATTCCATTGTATATATGTACTACATCTTCTTTATCTATTCATCTGCTGATGGACATCTAGACTCTTTCCATAGTTTGGCTATTGTAGACATTGCTGCTATAAACATTGGGGTGCATGTGCCCCTTAGGATCACTACATTTGTATATTTGGGGTAAATACCCAATAGTGAAATTTCTGTGTCATAGGATAGCTCTATTTTTAACTTTTTGAGGAATCTCCATACTGTTTTCCAGAGTGGCTGCACCAGCTTGCATTCCCACCAACAGTGTAGGAGGGTTCCCTTTTCTCTGCATCCTCACCAACACCTGTTGTTTCCTGACTTATTAATTTTAGCCTAAATATGTGTTTAAATAGTTGTTATTAAAGCATGTATTAGAATTGTTTTATTTAAATACATTCACTTTTCCCTCTTATTTTTAAACTGTTTGAAACTCCAAATACATGCTTTTTGCTATAATTTTTTTCTAGTTTTTTTTTCCCAAATTAAACAGGGAAGTATTTTTAAAGTTTACCTTAGAATACAATTTGGACAATATAATGAGTTTATTTTCAGTTACATTTAAAATTGTATTTCTTTCAGAATGTATTGGGTGATGACAACTTCTTTGAAGAAAAAGAAGGTGTTCTTTTTAACATATAAATCATGCTTCTGGAATATCTAAAGAGAAAATGGCACTTAAAAATTTAATGTTTTAGATTTAACATTGCTATTTTGCTCTAAATCGTTAAACATTAATGATAATAATTAATGATAATGATTTAGCAAGTTGTTCCTATTAAGGTTATAATAAAATTCCTCCTTGTCAAATTAGAAAATATGCTTCTTTTAAGTAGTTAAAATCTTAGTTTGCCAACAAATATATAAAAAATTATGAAGTTTAACCAGTTTTGTAATGTTGGCGTTGATTTTTCTTTTAGGCAAAAACTCTGAGATCTTTTAAAAATAATTTTTGTATTAAAACTTCTGGCTAAATACATATAAAACATTGAGTCGTGTTTTTTGTTGTTGTTGTTTAAGGGAGAAGAAAGTTGTAGAGAGAACTGTTTGCTTCTCCAATGAAAAAACTTGGCATCGACACTTGTCTCTAAAATATAGGATGTTCACGTGATTCTTTGGATGCCTTAAAACTGGTATCCAGCTGCTAGAAAATGTTCTTGGTTTTGTGTGGCATTTTCTCACAGATGCTGCAGCTAGATTCTTCCACACCTGTTTGCTCTACTGATTGTGCCAATCTGTGAGAATCAGAGCATGTGGTGTGGATGTCTAGATGTAAATGCATAAATTGCAAAAAAGAAAGAAGAGGATAAAAGTACTGTGAAATAAAGCATATCCTTGCTTTAAATATTCTGTGTTTGGAGTTTAAGGGACATTTAAAATGTGTAAGCACAAAAGAATTGTATTTAAAAAAATAAGAAAAGCAAAAAACAAGTTTTGAGTGCTAAATTATATTCCAAAGATGGGATTTTTTTTAATACTTAAAGGAAAAGGCTTTTTTTTCTTTCTATAAACAAACACTGACTTGAGAAATAAAGACAAATATAATACTATGTAATTAACAAGAAGCTCAGTCCCCACAATACAGTCCTGAAGAATGATGCATCTGTGTTATGATAATGTGAGGTGTATATATATCTCTTTTCCCTCACAATGTTACAGTCTTATTAAGGAAACTACTATGGTAATTTAGAAAACTATCACTCTATATCAGTACCATCAAAAGTAACATCTTCCTGGATTGGGCTCTGGAACAGAAAAATAAATTTAGTGAAAAAGGTAGAGAAATCCTAGTAAAGTCTGGAGTTTATTTAATAGTGATATAATAACATTGCTTTTCTTAATTAGACAAAATACTATGGCATTATAAGATGTTAACACAAGGGGAAATTGACAGAGGACTATATGAGAATTCTTTGTAAATCTACAAGTATCCCAAAATAAAATGTTTACTTGAAAAATCATATTGTATTAGATATATAGATTTTATCCATTCACTTAGCAGATATTTACTCAGTGGCCATTGGTGCTTGGCACAAAGTGGGCAGCCGAAAACTAAAAACAAACAATACAACTCAAAATACAGAAACCAAGAATCCCATTCTCATGGAACTTAAAGGCTAATAAAGGAAAGATTTACTAATAAAAGGAGAAAAAACAATTATAAATTTTAAATATTTTAAACATTTAATGATAGATTTTAATGATAGATTTAATAAGGGAAAACGTTGAGGAGAGGGAAATTTTTTAAATGAATGCCTCTGTGATATTTTGGGGTTTTTTATTGTGATAAAATATATGTAGCATGCATTTAATAATTTTTAAGTGTACAATTCAGTGACATTAAGTATATCCATATTGTTGTGTAACCATCAACACTATCAGAACTTTCTCCTCATCTCAAATGAAACTCTGTACCCCTTAAACAATAACGCCCTTTCTCCACCCCCACTCCAATGCCTCCATCTTAGTCCCTGGTAACCACTTTTCTACTTCCTGCTTCTATTTATCTCATGTAAGTGGAATTATATGATAGTTGTCTCTTTGTGTCTGTCTCACTTGTTTTACCTAGCATCCATTACTGAGCATAATGTTTTTGAAGTTCACTCATCTTACAGCAAGTATCAGAAAATCATTCCTTTTTAGGCTAAGTAAGATTCCATTTTACGTACATATTACATTTTGTTCATTCATTCATGTACTGATGGACATTTGAGTTGCTTCCACCTTTTGGATATACTAATGCTTTATGAACATTGATATAACAAATATATGTTTGAGTCCCTGCTTTCAGTTCTTTGGGGTGTACACCCAGAAGTGAAATTTCTAGATCATATGGTAACTGAATGCTTAATTTTTTGAGGAACTGCCACAGTTTTCCACCACTCCTATTTTTAAGCAAGACCTGAAGTGAGCAAAGGGAACATCATTTGGGGAATCAGTCAGATAGTGGATGGGTACTGGGTATGAAGGGAGTTGGAAGAAGGAGAAATTTTGAAACAGAAGGAACAGGATAGCACAGAGGCCATAGGCCAGAAAGATTGGCCAGTTTTCAAGACTGAAAAGAGGCCAGCATGTGGTTTTCAAGGAGAAAGAAAAGGAGTTGAATTCAAGATGAAGTGTGGACCCAGACAGGGGCCAGATCCGATAAAGTTACATATAGCACTGCAGTGTGTTTACATTTTATTGTGTAAAAAGAAAATTGAAAGTTTTTTTTTAATGTGAAAAATTGATAGGAATAAAGCAAGAATTTATGAAGTGAGGCACCTAGGAAGCTCCGTGCCCCAGGTAAGACTTTATTACCACCTTATATGAAGAAGCTGGAGTTTGTGATTTAGACATGGAGAATTACATGATGAATCCAATGAAGAAAGTTAGGAGGTGACGGAAAAGAGAGATATCAGAAATCTCTTCCAGGTTTCTACTTGTACAACAGGATAGGTGTGGTACCATTTACTTTTGTGGAAGTAACCCTACATTTTTCTTTTTTCTTGCTCATTTAATTTTGGCAGGAGTAGACAACTGGATTATTGAAAGAAAAGCAAGATAACAAAAATATATCTGAAAACTTCTTTCAACAAACATTTTATTTTATAGAGACATCAAAATTTATTATTCATAATTATCTGGTTAATTTACCCTATGTAATCTGTCAAACCTGTTCACTCAAACAAACTATGTACTACTTTTGAAATATATTACAAAATGGTTTGACTATAAAGAGCTAATTTTACCATGTAAACTGAGATCTCACAATTCACTTCATTTTACAGATTTATTCTCAATTTCATTGTCCTCCACCTAAGTAGTCTTCTCTCCTGTGTTATATTTTAGTCATTTCTATTGTTTGGTTGGAGTTCTTAAACTTTTTTTTTCCCCTCCTGTCTCATATGCATAGAAACGTTCTGGCAAAGACAATTTATTTGTCACCCATTGTTAGGCTTTAAAAGTGGTGTCACTTGGTCACTTATAATTTCAGTGTGCTTAGAATTTTATTGGTTTTGTGCCACCTCACAAGCAGCTCATTCCCTTTGGTATTTTACAATATAATTATTTAATCTAGTGATTCTATTTCCTGCATTTCATCTCCCTAGAATATATTTCCAAATAAAATGCCTATTTAGGATCTTAGAAATAGGTAAATAAACCAAAAAATGTTATAGTTCTACCGTGGTGATTCTTATAGAAAATAGATAATTTTCATTTGGTAATTTATGTGCCTTGCTATCATTATCAGAATGGAAAATATTAAAAAATGGTTAATGGACACTGTACCAACATGATAGGCATGGAGGAATTGTTACTTTAAGGCTGTGATTCTTTTCATGTTTTTATGGTTACATGTAGCTACCATGTGTTTTATTATATCTTTCTCCAACTATTCATTAGCCATGAGCAAAATAAAGCTTTACATGAAAAAACACAGAAGAAATAAAAGGATAAGGAAAAGGAAGAGAGGGAGGACAATAAGAAAAGTGCAACTTTGAAGGAAACATAAATTGAAAGTTCACAGTTACATTAAACTGTTTTACTGATTATTAACATAATATATGATTCATAATAATAAATTATTATTTTAGGAAATTAGAAAATGTTAAAAAATAGAAGAAAATAATGTCACTGGTAATCCTACTCACCAGAAATAAACTTTGTTATCTTATTAGTGTATATTCTCCGGTATTTTACATATAATGGAATCTAACTGATTTTTTTCATCTTTCTTTATTCTCAGTGCAGAGAAAATTGTAACTTAAAGATACACAAAAGTTCGGGGCACCTGGGTGGCTCAGTGGGTTAAAGCCTCTGCCTTCAGCTCAGGTCATGATCTCGGGGTCCTGGGATCGAGTCCCGCATCGCATCCGGCTCTCTGCTTAGCAGGGAGCCTGCTTCCCCCTCTCTCTCTGCCTGCCTCTCTGCCTACTTGTGATCTCTCTCCTCTCTGTCAAATAAATTAATAAATAAATCTTTAAAAAAAGAAATACACAAAAGTTAAAAACTGCTTTCAAGCACAGTTTCATCCAGTGTAGAAAAACATCGTTTATACATTTCTGATAAATTTTCATTGTAAAACTTGTCAGTCTTGATCATTGATATATAAGATATATAACTCCTGACTCTGCATTTACAAGTGACCGACACAGACCCACTTTAGTCATTAAGAGGACAAAGAAGACCCAATTGAGATAGTGATAAGGTAGGGAAGGGCCAAAAACATAATGATCTTATGTCTAGACTGAGTACCTGAGCAGTGTCACTCCTTTCAAAAATCTGTGAAAGTTTTTTCATTGAGGATTCAGAACTTTAGGGACCATTTAAAGGACAAAACAAAAACAACAACAAAAAAACACCTCAATGTATAAACAGGACTGTGGAAAGACACATGACATGTTTTTTAAGAGTCAAAAATAGGCTACAAATTGACTCTTCTCCAAGGCTTCCTTTAAATAGACTAATATTAGTGACACAGTATGCATAGGCATAGAAATATTGTACTTGGACTCAGACAGGCATAGGTACAAATTTTGACTTTATTTCTTACATCTTGATGAAGTGGACCATGCCCTTTAACCTCTCCATCTTTTCCCAATTTACTCATCATTAAAATGAGTTAATAATAAGACCTCATTATTGATTATTGTGATCATTGGATGAGATTTGTATAAACAGTTTAACATAGTGAGTGACATATAATAAATAACAAGTGGATAGTACACATAGATGGTAGCTGTGGAGGTATTTCTTATACCACTGTTTCTTTTTCCTACTTGAATAACTATGACAACACCCTCATAAACATGTACCATCTATCCTAACCACATTGCTGATGCCCTTTTACAAATTTATGGAGATGTTATGTAAAGGCACAAACTTACAACTAGTAGAGAAATAACTCCTGATGACCTAATGCATAGCATAGAGGTTATTGTTAACAATATGTATTATAAACTCCAAAGTTGCTAAGAAACTAGATCTTACTTGTACTCCCTCACACACACACAAGATGGTAATTATATGATGTCACAGAGGTGTTAGCTAATGTTACAGTAGTAATCATATCTCAATATATAAATGTATCAAATCAACATGTTGTATACATTTAACTCCTACAATGTTATATGTAAATTGTATCTCAAAACTTTGTGAATTGTTTAATTCATATGTGAAATTACAAATGTGTAAAAAATGCACATTCTCTCTGTGTTCTACTTTGTAAATTCAGAGAATAGGCTCTCAGAATTCCATGACTGCTTTTTAAATCCAGGGTTTGTATCTTTTTGATGGCAGACGTTGTGAGGGCAACTTTATTTTCTCCTATAAGGAGAACATAGGAAAAATTGGCACTAACAACTGAGATGAGAGGTCTGGGTCTTAGACCTTGTTCTGCCACTCAATATTTATATGATCTCCAGCAAATAATCTCTCCTATTTGGGATGCAGTATCTTGTTTGTGAATGAATGTATTAAATTAGATCACTGCATTGAGCTCTAACATTCTCCATTCCCTGTGCATTTGTCTTTCTCTGTAAATATCATAGAGCTCGCATAGCAAATCTTCTCAAACATTAAAGGCTACTGTTAATTATAAACTGAGGAAAAAGATAATTGAAATCATGATAGGAAATAGCACTTTCCTTTATTGAGATGTATGAGAAGCACGAGGGCAACATTATCAACGTATCAAAGATACATCAATGGGGAAGTTCTATTGCCAGAGGAAAGAGATTCGATTTTCAGTTGCCAAAATACAGTGAGAGCTGACAGAAGCTTAAAGCAGAATCTTTAGAACCAAAGGCAGTAGCATCAAATTGGGATGAGCCTGGATAAAAAACAAATAACTTGTTCTGGTCCCACAAGTAGATTTCATTAGGACATGAAAGATGCTTTCTTGCTTCCTTCATGTGCTTTACATGCTATTTCTATGACTTTGCTCATCTCTGAATCCTCAATAGACCTGTAGCAGCCCTTTCCCATTCTGCTCCCAACATCTGAACTGGAGGGGACAGGGAAGGTTAAGGCCAAACCTAACTGAGGGCTTAGGACCTGCTTGCCAATTAATTTGCTAAGGTATGTACATTCCGATCTAACCATCATCACAGCCACCATTTCAACATTTTAAGTAGTTATCCTCATCATCTCTGTTTTACACATGTAAAAACCAAGTGTCAGAGAGATTAGTTATTTATACAAGATCAGGCAAATAGTGACTATGCCTATATGTGAACCTCTGGAAAATTCCAAATCCAACATCCTTAAATACCACACACAATTTTGAACTGGTACCTTGGATGGATCAGAAATATGCTGAGATAATTTTCTCTTCAGAGAGCCAGGGGCATCAGGACCATGGTAGCCAAATTCCCAATCCAGCCTCTAAAGACCTCCTTGATTTCCCCCAGCATTTGATTTTCCATGTATGCCATGATTTGAAAAAGTTGAGAGGCCCTGCTCCACTATAGGACCTGAACAAATATAAGAAATAGAAAAAAAAAAAAAAAACAAAGATGCTAAAAAACACACTTATGGCTTCCATCTTGAAGGAAGGAAGGAAGGAAGGAAGGAAAGAACGAACGAATGAATGAAGGGAGAAAAGAAGGAAAAGGAAGAAAGGAGGGAAGGGAGAAAGAAATCAGCTTGAGTAAGAAATCAAAATGAGCCCTAAGAAGGAATGTGTACATCTGTACCTTACATCAATGTTAAGTATACCAAATCCATAGCTGTGCACAGAAGTTTTAGCAAGTAGGTGTCAGTGCTTTGAGAAATTCCAAGCAATGGAGGAATGAGATCAGTGAGATACTTTACCATATTTACATTCTACAGTATTAGCTCTAACAATGCTGGCTGTTAACTTATTTATTTTATATTAATCTCCAGATTATGTTAACAATACTTTGAGTGTTGTTAAAGACTACCTGTCATTTTTTATATATAATTGCAACACTTTAAAATCTCTTCACAAAAACACATTTAAATTTAAATTTTTCATGATTTTTGAAATGTATTCCATGTTTTACATTTATTGACAGACATATCTGATTACTTATTTATGCCCTCTCTCATTCCTTTGGGTAGGGTCAAAAACTACATGTAATATACTATGATAAAAAATAAATATATAGGAAAAATAAAGGCTAAATAGTAAGTGGATGAGTCCGTAGGTAAAATTAATCTTTAAAATTTCAGGATACTACACTTAAGCTCTGAGGTTCCTGCTTTGCTATATATGTTAGGTTCTTTTGCAAACTTTACTGTGATAGGAACCTGTGTCCTCATTTAGAAAATAGTAATACATCTTCCCTTTTTTTTAAAGTTTTTATTTAAATTTCAGTTAGTTAACATACAGTGTAATATTAGTTTTAGGTGTACAATATAGTTCAACACTTCCATACATCACCCGGTGTTCATCACACGTGCCACTCCTCAATTCCCTTCAACTATTTCACCCATCCCACCCATCCCTCCAACCCCCTCCCCTCTGGTAACAGTTCGTTATCTATATTTAAGAATCTGCTTCTTGGTTTGTCTCTCTCTCTCTCTCTCTTTTTTCCCTTTGCTTTTTTGTTTTGTTTCTTAAATTCCACATATGAGTGAAATCATGTGGTATTTCTCTGATTTATTTCACTTAGCATATTACTCTAGCTCTATCTATGTCATTGCGAATAGCAAGATTTCATTTTTTATGGCTGAGTAATAGTCTATTGTGTGTATGTGTGTGTATATATATGTGTGTGTGTGTGTGTACCACTTCTTTACCTATTCATCAGTCAGTGGACACTTGGGCTGTTTCCCTAATTTGGCTATCGCAGATAATGATGCCATAAACATCAGGGTACACAAATCCCTTTGAAATAGTATTTTTATATTTTTTGGGTAAATATCTAGTAGTACAATTGCTGGATTATAGCATAGTTCTATTCTTATCTAAGAAAATTGTAGTAGTTCTCACATAAGACACAAATCTTAAAATAACTGTTATACCTATAAAAATCATATGTATTTGCACGCTTTAAGGTGTTAAATAGGTATTATAACAATTGAGTATATAATAACTTTGTAATTTTTATTATAACTAAATCAAACCAAACATTAAACTTTATATTTTTTAAAGATTTTATTTATTTATTTGACAGAGAGAGAGATCACAAGTAGGCAGAGAGGCAGGCAGAGAGAAAGGGGGAAGCAGGCTCCCTGCTGAGCAGAGAGTCTGATGCAGGGTTTGATCCCAGGACCCTGAGATCATGACCTGAGCTGAAGGCAGAGGCTTTAACCCACTGAGCCACCCAGGCGCCCCTAAACTTTATTTTTTTAAAACAAGACTATCATCTTTTTATTCTACTAAAACAAACTTCAGAAGAAAATGTAAGATACATAGAGATACAACTGACTTTTTTAATTGTAATTTTTCTGTAATATGTTTGGTTTTATCTAGATTTAATATAATGATATATGTAATAATTCCATATAATATGTATTTATTCTTGATTTAATTTTGAAGAATAACCAAGAAATAATGAGAATATGCTGACCTAGATTTGGGGCTTTACATATAGTATTTTAAACAGTTTTATATCTAAAAATTGCCTGAAAAAAATAAAAAAAAATTGCCTGGATATTTATCTATATTTAATACTTCAATACTCTTAAAATGTTTTTAAAAATTACCTCCATCATTTTTTCAATTTCAACAATAACACCTATGAGCTTTCTCAAAGTTACACAAAATAACTGAGGATGAAACTAAGAGTTTTTTTGTTTTGTTTTGTTTTGTTTTGTTTTCCAGAGGATACTTTCCTGTATTTTCAAATTGTTAACAACAAACAAGTTTTACTCTATGGAATAGAAAGGCAAAAAACAAAAACAAACAAACCAAACCAGTCGAAAGGCAAGACAAAATAAAACTCAGTAATGTTTTAAGTAAAGCAATTTTTCTTTTCTTTTGTTTTTTTTTTTGAGAGGGAGAGAGAGAGCACATGCACAGGTACATAAGCTGTGGGGGAAGGGCAGAGGGAGATGGAGGGAGGTGGCGGGGGCTAGAATCTTAAGCAGGGCTCCATGCTCAGTACGAAGCCTGATGCAAGGCTCAATCTTACCACCCTGAGATCATGACCTTAGCTGAAATCAAGAGTCATTCACTTAATTGACTAGGCCACCCAGGTGCCACAAGCAATTCGTCTTTGATTTAGGGCTTCATAAATTAGAGGTCTTTAATGGAGGAATCTATAGAGATAAAATAGCAGGTTCTTGGAGCTGAATGGGCAATGTACAACATACAGAAGCATAGATAGTACTTTTGGATATCCTAAAAGACTGCGTTATCCAGGCTACATATAAATTTCAAACCAAAGACCACAGTAGGTAAGAGAACTGTCTATAATGAATAATATTTAAATTTTATGGGGATTATTTCATTGCTTAGTGTTGCACTTTTTACCAGATAGTTATTTAATTTCCTTTTGACTGTGGCACTTTACTATTAACCATTTCATCATAAAAACTGCTTATTTTCCTAAAATAATGTATATAATTTTAAAAAGTAAAGTGCAATTATGCAATTATTTTACTAATTTCTAATTTATCACAAATTTTACATTATTTAAAAATTTCTGAAATTATACATTAATATAATTAAGAAAATACCTTAAATACTGAAAACATATAGGCTTATGTTATGCTCTAAATACATATTTGATATATTAATATGCCAGTCACTTTGCATTTATAATCTTATTTTCAGAGATAAACATTTTTCATGTTCCCTTACATATGAACATATATGCACACATATATTAACATATATATGACTGATACACTAGTAGTGATTAATAATAAATTGCATTAGTAATAAAAATGGAATTAATAACATACACTAGTAATAATAATGATCTGATTTATTGAGTGTCAACTATGTACTATTTGCATTATGGTGTTTGTACTATAATGCATTAGTGCATTACTATAATGCATAGTACATAAGTATATTATGTACTATGATCCCCCTCACAGTAAGCCTTGAAAGATATGTATGCATTTATTCATGAGGTTGCTGACACTTAAAGAAGTCAAAAAAACTTACACTCAGTCTTCTAAATCAAGGAATCTAACTATTCTGTTTGATTATTATATACATTTTTTTTCCACTCTAGAGCCTTTTTAATCTATTCTCCATAATATGTGGATTCGGGCATATTTTAATTTTACTACTTCATAAAACATATATTCTACATATATGTATTAATTTAATGCGCCTTAGTTTTAAACTGGTTTGTTGTTTTTTATACTTAATTTTAAAGATAACATAATTTTTAGTGTATTTCTCACTATGAAATCCATTTTACTCTAAATTTCTACACCAATAACCCTTACAAGTAAAAAAAAATCTTATTTAAACAGATATGATGTAATAACTGGCAAAATAATTGTGCAAATAATAGCTCTCACATATTTGCTAATAGAATGAACATTTCCAGTTCAAGATCTCACTTATTTATTTATTTATTTATTTTTTAAAGATTTTATTTATATTATTTGACAGAGAGAGAGATCACAAGTAGGCAGAGAGGCAGACAGAGAGGAGAAGCAGGCTCCCCGCTTAGCAGAGAGCCAATGCGGGGCTTGATCCCAGGACCCTGAGATTATGACCTGAGCTGAAGGCAGAGGCTTTAACCCACTAAGCCACCCAGGCGCCCCAAGATCTCACATTATTTAAATTACATGGCATTAATTATGTATTTAAATTGAAGTAGATTTTTCCATTTTTTAAATTAAATATAACCTGTATTACATTTAATTTACTATTTCAAATATTTATTGAGTATGTACTATGAGCAAAGCCAAATGAATAAGAATATACGTTTTGCTCTAAAAAAGATTTTGATTTAGTAGTAAACAAATTAAGTAAATGTACAAACATAACCACAGTATGCATCTTATTGCATATAAATAATGTGGGGAAACAGCAATACCAACATGGTGTTAAATCATGGAGTAAACAAGTGCAAGTGGGGAAAATTAAGGATTTTCCAAGAAGGAGATCATATTCAAGGAGGATTTTATTTGTTGATTTATAGAGAGTACATTCTAAATCAAAGGCAAGGGATCAGGGAGAGAAGATTAACTGGCTATTCAGGGAATAGCTTGTTTTTCATTTGTGCTGTAGCATATGGTATGTAGAAAAAACTAGAGGGAGATAAGGTTTTAAGCCGTGTTGTAGCCTGGAGTGTCAAAAAGTTTGTATATCATATGCCATAAAAAATTAAGAGTGTTTTTTAGCCATGGTACAATATGAATAGATCTTGCATTAGAAAAATTTATCTTACAGAAAAGCTGAGGTTAAAGTCAAGTGAAGAAGAGTTTCTCACAAAGCTTTATTCTCCTATGGGGTCCCTGGGAATAGACTAGACAGCTTTACAGATTTTTAATATCTATTTGAATACCTTCTTATGTCAGCCATAATAAATTTGGGTTTTTGTGGTCTAATCTTTTTCCTTACTCTAAAAAAGTAGATTATTATTGAGAAACTTGCTCATGATATTTACTTGGCATTCAACTGCTTGCTGGCACTTCGTGTGCATAAAACTAGATTGCTTTTCCAGGATTCTCGATAAGATTCTTCTTTCAGTCATTTGCTTCTCTGATAGCACTGTCATGTTTCCAGTTACCGAGAGAAGAATTCAGGCCATCATCCTAAACTATTTTTCTTTTTTTTTTTTTTTTGATCATTAGCCCAAACAGTAAATACTTATTTCTGCTCTCCGCTGTAGTCCATTTCTCTTCTCTCGTTATCACCAACCTCAATGTTTATTATACCTTCTAAATTGTCTGTATCTACTATGACTTCTGGCCAATTGTATTCCTCACGTGTTGTTTGAATAGTCTTTCCAAATGCTGTTTGTCTTTCCAAATGCTGTTGGAAATGCTGTCTTTATAGATGCTGTTTGAATAGTCTTTCCAAAATAGTAATCTAAGAGTGCCACCTCTGTTTCAAATCCTTCAGGGAGTCCTCCTTTCTTGCAGGATAAACATATTACTTAGCTTGGCATGCAAGACCATGGGATTTTTCTGGTCTCTATCTTTCCTTTCTCTTCTCCCATCACTTCCTTTAGAAATCTGCCTTTTAACAATGATGAATCCCTTTGAATTCTCTGTAAAAGATCATCTAATTTCTCATCATCAGGCATGAATCTCCTTAAAAAACATCCTGTTCTTATCTGTCTTTATCCTTCAAAATACTGTACCTCCAACAATCCCTCTCAAAATCACTTTGACCTGGTGCACCTGGGTAGCTCAGTTGGTTAGGCTGTTACATGTCCAACTCTTAATTTCGGTTCAGGTCACGATCTCCGAGTCGTGAGAGCATGTACCGTGTCAGATGTGGCATCTGCTTGGGATTTTGTCTCTCCCTCTCCCTCTGACCCTCCCTCCCTGCTCTAAATAAATAAATAAATAAATAAATAAATAAATAAATAAATATCACTTTGACCTATATCTCTACAACCTAATCTCTGTGACCTTGATCATAATTAATGATTTGCTTTTTGTACTATCCATATAGCATATTTCTATTGTTAAATATGTCACAAAATGTTCTAATTTGTGCTATGTAAATCTTTCTTTGCTATTAGACCAACACAACATGACAACATGGAGTATCTTTTTTGGCATCTACTATAGTACGGGAGATATAAATGATACTCAACACAGATACCTACATAAACAAAAAAATTTGAGTCTTTTGCCTAAAGAAATGAGGTAAAACAGAAAAGATTCTAAAGATAATATATAATAATATGACTATTTAATGTGTTTTCTTTTCAGTCCAAACTAAGTTTCACTACAGCCCAGCTCTTAAAAGGAAACTTAACTAAGGATGGTTCAATGACAAAAATCATTTTCCCTATGTGGAAAGTGATGAGAATTTGAATCTTTTAATATATATTGTTTTCCTAAAACTTCAGAATTAAGATTTCAGTATAGCTTAAGTGAGCAAAGACAGAGAAAAGAAGGTGGAATTTTTTGGTTACTGTAACCATATTAATCTAAGCATGTCCTCAGTAGAATTTTGGGGTCTTATTTACTATCTGGTTTAAATCATTATATTATGTATTTATACTCATGGTGGCATCACTCATTCCACAAAGAGACCTACACTGATACGGGTATTTGCAGTAAGAACACTTAATCATACAATAATAAAAAGCCTTACTTTATAATGGAAGTCAAATCATCATGAATATGGTTAAACACTAAGCAGCACAACTAGAAACGATTTTTTGGTTCTTTGTTCACTTTTATTTTATTACTAATTAGACATTAAGTAAAAATTATAACCAAATAATTTTATCTCAAAATATATCAAATATACCCGTTTACAAAGTAAATGTATGTTTTATATTAAAAATAGGATGGTTCTTATCTTAAAAGTGCTCTTCTTTGTTGAAGGTAAAATAAAAGATCTTGAAAATTTCTTTCTTTAGTCACATTTATGTTACATTATGTCACATTATGACATTCATTCTAAATCAGTTCAACAAATTAAATTATCAGAGATATATCAAAAGTAATAATGCATAAAGAGTTAAGAATTGAACATAGATAAAATTTTATGATAAAGAACATAGATAAGTTGACTTAGAAAAATGTTACTGACTAACCATTAAATTGTGTGAAATCAAATAGACAAAAGGTAATGTTTTTAGAAATTAAAACAAATCAGTTATTTTGCTATTATTATCATGATTTTTAATCTCCAAATTAGAAATGTTTGTACTATTATCAATAATGACATGTTATTTTGAAACACTAGGCATAATATATTAGAAGAAACTTAATTTAAAAAATGTTATCCATGCAACTCTTCACATATATTTTCTTTCACAAATAAGATATACACGCCATGGATTTAGTTGAAAAAAATTTATAGGTGTATTTCTTTCTCAATTATGTGAGATGAATTTTTTTTTAAAGATTTTATTTATTTATTTGACACAGAGCGAGAGATCACAAGTAGGCAGAGAGGCAGGCAGAGAAAGAGGGGGAAGCAGGCTCCCTGCCGAGCAGAGAGCCCGATGCGGGGCTTGATCCCAGGACCCTGAGATCATGACCTGAGCCGAAGGCAGAGGCTTTAACCCACTGAGCCACCTAGGCGCCCCGAGATGAATTATTTTTGATATATTAAATTTAATGATTTAAAATAAGTGAATGTTTCTACAAAAGTGGTTTCCACCACTTAAAATTCTAATTTTTTTTTTTTAAGATTTTATTTATTTATTTGACAGAGAGAGAGAGATCACAAGCAGGCAGAGAGGCAGGCAGAGAGAGGGGAAAGAAGGCTCCCTGCAGAGCAGAGAGCCTGATGTGGGGCCCAATCCCAGGACTCTGAGACCATGACCTGAGCTGAAGGCATAGGCTTAACCCACTGAGCCACCCAGGCGCCCCTAAAATTCTGATGCTTTAAAAAAAGTTTCTAGTCTCGAGCAGTATTTATTGAGCTGAATGATTTTGTACTAAATGGTTTTTAAAAGTCAGTATCAGGGATGTCTCAATAACAAGTGACAGCATCATTTTCATGGGTAAAATCATTGAATATTGAAATCAAAGATAAGCGTCGTTTTGGCACATACATATAGAATAAGAGAAACTTAGAGGAAAATGGAAGCATCAGTTCAGTGAAGGATTGTGTACATAGACTTGATCACAATAATCCTGAAGTACATTTTTTAACAGAAAAAAGAATGAAGAGAAAAAGTCTTTGTTAAGACTGCAGTGGCAAGTAAAGGATGCAAAAGTAAGTATTTACTCAAATCATAGATATGATTCCAGAAATTATGGAAACAAACAAAATGTCAACATTTTGAAAAGAAATTAAGAGGATTATAAATAATATTGAGATGTGGAAAATATCAAAGACTATTAAGGACTTCAAAGAAAATAGAAAATGCATAAATGAGAAAGGATTAGTTATGTAGACTCCTATCTATTTTAGTTCTGTGATCTCAGGGTTGCCTAACTTCTTGGGCTTCAACTTCCTTACTTACAAAATATAAATGTTGCTTGTTGTATAAGTTATTCTGTAGATATAGTATGTTTCTAACTAGGCAGAATTTGAGAAAGATTGCAACTCTAAACACATTATTAACTTTATTTGGCCCTGAAAAAGTTCAAGCCTCTTTTGCCATTTACCTGGGAAGATATGAAACATGCCATGCAAAATATGTACTATGATATTATCCATGAGTTTATGTCATCTTATGATAATGTACATAAAAATAATAAATGCATTCCATGTATTAAAATATCAAAGGCAGCACAGTATAATACAATTTATTATATTATTAAGAATACCAGAAGATAATAACTGGACTAGCAACTGTAGAATTGAGGACACTTTAATAAAGTGATAAATATAACATATAGATAGCATTTAGGGAAACCATCAAGGGGTGTTACAGTAGTATCAAGCTAGCAAGGGGATTAGGAGAGCTGTAACTACCTCTAGGCCTAAGGAACAAGATGAGGTAGAGATTACTGGAAACCAGAGATGAAAGCTGTATGCAGAGGGCTGTTCAAGGTGTGCTATGGCCTTGGATACAGCCAACCAATGGTGACCTGGCAGTGATGGAATAGAGGGAAAATATACCTTGATCCCACTGTTCTCCTACTCTTATGTCCTTCTGATGACTCACTTTAGCCAAATTCCCATGAAAGTCTACAGGAATGAAATCTATATAGCACAGCCTTCTTAGATCCAAGTTAGGTGAGAAGGGTAGAAGGTGGATCTGAGGGAGTAATTATTTCATGAATTATTAAAAATCCATCAAATATTTTCTTCCTAACAAGTAGTTTAATCTTTTTTAAAAAATATTTATTTATTTGAGAGAGAGAAAGAGAGCATTAGCAGGGGGAAGAGGCAGAAGGAGAGGGAGAGAGAAATTCAAGCAGACTCTGAGCTGAGAGTGGAGCCCAACTCGGGGCTGAATCCTAGGACCCTGAGAGCAGACCTAAGCTGAAACTAAGAATCAGATGCTTAACCAGCTGTGCACCCAGGTGCCGCAAGTAAGTTTAACCCTAACAATATATAGCAATGGGGGAAAGAATGGCGATTTGAATGAATACTTCTGAATTTGAATTCTAATTCCATTGTTTCCTAGCTGATTGATATTGCGCAAGTCAAATTCTTTAGCTATATAACAGAATTCTTCATGAATTGGAGACAGTAACCCATGGTAATATGTGAAAGTTAACTGATTCACAAATAAAAAGTATCCATACAAAACTGAGCACAAAACAAACATTAAGAAATGTTTTCTTTTATCTTTCTTTTCCCTTTTAAATTAGGTTAGTCAGGATACACAGATCCATGCATATCCATTTTTTTTTTTTTTTTAATTTTGGACAAAAGCTAAGTTCTAAGAACATCACATCCTAATCAGTTTCACATTCTTTGAAGGCAAGAAAGAATTTGACTAATTTGAAAATTCTGCCGTATTCAGTATAGTTAAGAAAATCAGAATTAATTTAATGCTCAAGGACTTTTACAAATTATATGCTATGATTGCATTGTAAAACTTGTGAGGTTTCATCTTATGCCAAATAATTCTACACAGAGGAATAAAGCAAGCTGATACAATTTAACCATGGCAGTTTACTGTTCTCTTTGAATATGTGTTTTTGAAGTTTTCACCTACCCTTGACTGAAATATAAAAAAAATTAAATTTGTATCTAAAAAGAAACAAATTTTATATTGAATTAGTGTTTCAGGAAACATAAGTAAAGTCATAACAAATAAATTTTATTGTAAATCTTAATTTGTTGATGATTAAACGGCTATCCTATGTTTGAACATATATTTATTACATTTAAGGAGTGGAATGACACAGCATTATACAACTAAATACCTCCAGGCTAACTTTCATGACAAATATCAAAATATTTTAGTTAGAAATAGCAATTCAGTATAGTTTCAAAATCTTTCAACCAAAGTTAAGTCTCTTAAGCCATTTTCACCCATATGAAAAACAAAATCATGAAAACATAAGTAATTATTATCTCTACTTCTTAACAATCCTTATCAGATTTTCTTAGCCATTCCTTTTGCTGATGTCAACCAACAGGTTGGACTATAGGAAAACGTGTTTCATTTCTTACCTCAAAATATAGATTTACATATGTAAGTGCGAAATAGATAAGTGCATAGACACTTTGCTAAAATCCATTTGTTCTTTTTTTTTTTTTTTTAAGTAGACTCCACATCCAGCATGGAGCTTAATGCAGGACTTGGACTCACAACCCCAAAATCAAGACCTAAGCTGAGATCAAGAGTCAGATGCTTAACTGACTAAGCCACCCAGGTGCCCCAATCTATTTGCTTTTTATATTTATTTTTATAGTGACTGGCACTGTTATTATAAATGTATCAAAAAACTTACACAATAAAATGTAACAAATTTCATATTTTAAATATATTATAGAGCTTATTATTTTCAAGAGAAAATAAGGAAAAGGAAACTGCAAGCTACATTTATACTATGGATTTTTTTCTATCTGAATGGTTCATATACACACTATGCAAAAGATAAAATACTAAATAAGAATCTTAATTAAGAAAAATACAATATAAAATAAGGCATCGATTAGTAGTAAAATTTAAGCTTGGTTAATAGTAAGTATTAAAATGTTAATATACCATAATTGTGTAAAATAAAATATTAACTAAGCTCTGAATGAATTATTCAATATATTGATCTTTCTATATGTAATTGAGAATAAATATATCTGGTGATTTAGTTTTTAAAATAGTTTTACTATTGTATAGGCAGACATTAAAATCTCCATTTAACCAGAGCACATTTTCTAATAACATTTTATACAAAACATTTTTCTTGCTTCTATTATATAAAACTGTAAAAGAAAAAAAAATCATTGTTTTTAACTACATTGTTTTAATCGGGCAAAGAAACTCTATTTAATCCCCTTATTACATTTTAATTTTTTTTTTTACATTTTAATTATTTTTTAAAAAATACAAGGACTCATTTCCTACCAATCCTTTGTAAGGAATGTTCCCTTAAGAATTTGAGAGACATAAATATCCTGGTTTTAAGTGGACATTTGATATAAAGTTTCATTGTATTTATTATAAATATAAACTCTACGATGTATTAGATGTTCTTAAAAATTATCTGCATTGTGTCTTGTACTTCATTTATGACTGTGCACTCACTAGGGTCTATTTTAATGTTTTTACCTGAGGCATGATTTCATTACCTGGAACAATAATGTTTTGTGTGTGTGTGTGTTTTAAATAACTTTCTACATGTATATGTACTCTAGGAGCTTTCAAAGAAGCATATGATCTCTAACTTCGACAGTCTTGAACAAAGGTCGAAGATAAAGACCCTTTGTTGTATGTAAGTGATGAATCACTAAATTCCACTTCTGAAACTAGTATTACGCTGTGTGTTAATTAACTGGAATTTAAATAAAAACTTGAAACAAACAAAAAATACATATGATTGCAAATGTTTCTAGTTGCTTACAGCTTTCAAATAATTAAAAAAAAACCCTCATGTATTTCTGAAATATATCACTGAAAACGAATAGTCCATTTTATGCACACTCTCCTGAAATAAGTAGCCTCAACTGGTCATCTTTTCAGGTTACTAACTTCATAACTTATTTACTGCTGCCCAGTTGCTTACAAAGTAATAATTAGGTTTTTTTTTAAGATTTTATTTATTTATTGGACAGAGAGATCACAAGTAGGCAGAGAGGCAGGCAGAGTGAGAAGAAAGCAGACTCCCTGCTGAGCAGAGAGCCTGATGTGGGGCTCAATCCCAGGACCCTGAGACCATGGCCTGAGCCGAAGGCAGAGGCTTTCACCCACTGAGCCACCCAGCAGCCCCAATAATTAGTTTTTTAACAGACTTTGTTTTACTTCTTAAAGTATAGAGAGTTGTGAGTAAAAGCTGTGTGCATGAAAGAATGTATATACTACTTTACTAAATACACGAAATACTTACCAAAGGGAAGCGGTAGTTACCACTCATTTAAGGGTGGATGTGATTGGCAGGGAATAGAATATAGGCTGATTTGTACCTGACTTAGTGCTGGAAGTCTTCTAATGTAGATTTGACTACTTTTTTTTTTAAGTTGACACATTACAAGTTGTAAACATAAGGTGTACAGCATGCTATTTTAATATACTTATATATTATATACTATAATTGCAATTGAAGCAGTATTAATCACATTACATCATTATAGCATAGTATTATTGACTATCGTCATGATACTGTGCATTACATCTCTATTGCTATTTTGTTAGTTATTACAAGTGTGTACACCTAAATACCATCAATCTTATCCCCCCACCCCCAATGCCCTGGTAACCATAATGTTACTTTTTTTCCACAGGTTTGACTTTTTTCTTAGATTGCACATATAAGTGGTATCACACAGTACTTGGCTATCTCAGTCTGACATCTCGATTAATGTAATATATACGAGGTTCACCCACATTGTTACAAATGGCAAAATATCTTTCCTTTTCATGGCTGAATAATATTCTGTTGAGTATAATACCATATTTTTTCTACCCATTCATCTATGGGCATTTGAGTTGTTTCCATATCTTGGCTATTGTGAATAATACTATGATAAGTATGGGTGTATATATAACTCATAAAAATTCTGTTCATTTCCTTCAGTATATACTTAGAAATGGCTAGATCATATGGTATATCTATTTTTATTTTTTTCAGGAACCTTCATTTGGTTTCCATAGTGTTTGGATTAATTTATATTCCCACCAACAACGCAAAGTGCTCCCTTTTTACCATATCCTTGCCAGCACCTGTTGTCTCTTGTCTTCTTGAAGATAGCCATTCTCATAGGGATGAGATGATATCTCACTATGGTTTGATCTGCATTTCCCTGATAATGTTGAGCATTTCTTCATATGCTTGTTAGCCATTTTCATATCTTCTCCGGATAAATGTTTATTTAGTTCTTCTGCCCATTTTTTTTAATTGAAGTATAATTAACATATGGTGTTATATTTTCAGGTGTAAAACATGATTCAACAATTCTAGGCATTACTCAGTGCTCACCACAATAAGTGCAGTCATCATCTGTCACCAAACAACATTATTACAATATTATTGACTATATTCCCTATGCTGTACTTTTCAACTTTGTGACTTATTTATTTTATAACTGGAAGTTTGTACCTCTTAATCCCCTTTATCTATTTCACCTATCCCCTCACCTACCTCCCTTCTGGCAACCACCAGTTTGTTCTCTGTGTGTAAGAGTCTGTTTTTTTGTTTGTTTCTTTATTCATTTATTTTATTTTTTTAGATTCCACATATAAGTGAAATCATATAGTACCTGTCTTTATATGACTTAGTCCACTTAACATAATACTCTCTAGGTTCATCCATATTGTCGCAAATAGCAAAATCTCATTCTTTTTATGGTTGAGTAATATTTTCTTATAATATTTTCATATGTATTTATATATAGTATTTTCATATATATATCTGTATATAATTCACACATACACATGTACACACAACACATTTTCCCTTCATTGATAGACACTTAGATTGCTTCCTTATCTTGGCTATTGTAAATAGTGCTGCAATAAACATAGGGATGCATCTTTTAAATTACTGTTTTCATTTTCTTTGGGTAAATACCCACCAGTGGAATTACTAGATCATATAGTATTTCTACTTTTAATTTGTTGAGGAATTTCCATACTATTTTCCACAGTGACCCCACAAAATTGCATTCCCACTAATGCAACTAGTGCATGAGGGTTCCTTTTCTCCACATCTTCATCAATACTTGCTATTTCCTGTCTTTTTAATTCTTGCCATTCTGAGAGATTTAAGATGATCTCTCATTGTGGTTTTGATTTGCATTTCCCTGATGGTTAGTGATGTTGAGCATCTTTTCATGTGTCCATTGGCCATCTGTATGTCGTCTTTGAAAAAAAAAATCTGTTTGGGTCCTCTGCCCAGGTCTTAATTAGATTATTTGGGGGTTTTTTTGGTGTTGAGTTGTATGTATAAGTTCTTTATATATTGGGATATTCACTCCTTATTGGCTATGTCATTTGCAAAAATACCTTCTCCCATTCAGTAGGTTGCCTTTTCATTTTATTGGTTTGTTTGCTGTATCTTCTGCCCATTTTTAAATCGAATTTGTTATTGTTTAAGTTGCATTAGCTTTTTATATATTTTGAGTGTTCTTTATCTGAACTATACTTTGCAAAACTTTTCTCCCATTCTGTAGGCTGATGTTTCATTTTGTTGAATGTTTCTTTTGTTGTTCATAAGCTTTTGAGTTTGATGTAGTCCCATGTGTTGATTTTTTGCTTTTGTTGTTTATGCTTTTGGAGTCATGTCCAAAAAAATCATTGCCAAGACCAATACCTGTGTGTTTGTACCTTATGTTTTCTTCTAGAAATTTTATGGCATCTGGTCTTATGTTTAAGTCTTTGATACATTTTGAGCTACTTTTTATAAATTGTGTGAGATAAGGACTAAGTTCCATTGTTCTGCATGTACTTCTCCAGTTTACTTAGCACCATTTGTTGGAAAGACTACTCTTTTTCCATTCTTGGCTCCCTTGTCAAATATGAGTTCTCCACAAATGCTGGGATCTAATTCTGGGCTCTCTATTTTGTTCTATTAGTTTATGTGTCTACTTTTGCACCAATATCATGCTGTTTTAATTACATGGCTTTGTAGTATAGTTTGAAATAAAAAACTGTGATACTTCTGGCTTTGTTCTTTTTTCTCAGGATTGCTTTGGCTATTGCTTTGGGATCTTTGTGATTCCACACAAATTTTAAGATTGTTTTCTCTACTTCTGTGAGAAATGCCTTTGATGTTTTGATAGGGGTCATGTTGAATTTGTAGATGACTTTGGGTTGCATGACCATTTTAAACAATATTTATTATTTGATCCATGAACATGGAATGTCTTTCCGCTTGTTTGTGTCTTCTTCAACCTCTTTCAGGAATCTTATAGTTTTCATTGTACAGATCTTTCACATCCTTGGTTAAATTTATTATGAAGTGTTTTACTGTTTTTGAGATTATGGTGAATGGGACAGTTTTATTTCTTTTTCTGATGCTTCATAGCTAGTGTAAAGAAATTACACTGATTTCTGTAAGTTGATTTTGTAACTTGCAGCTTTATTGAAATCATTGTTTAATTCCAACAGTGTTTTTTTTTTTTTTTTACTGACTCTTTGGGATTTTCTATATATAAGATCATATTGTCAGCAAATAGTAACAATTTTACTTCTTCCTTCCCAAGTTGGATGCCTTCTATTTCTTTGTCTTGCCTCATTGTTCTAGCTAGGACTTCCAGACCTACATTGAGCAGGAGTAGTGAGAATGGGCAATCTTGTCTTGTACCTGATATAAGAGGAAATCCTTTAAATTTTTCTCCATTGATTATAATAGTAGCAGTGTGTTTATAGTACATGACCTTTTTTATGTTGAGGTATATCCTTCTACATCCAATCTATTAAGGGCTTTTATCATGAAAGGATGATGTATTTTGTCAAATGCTTTTTCTGCATCTTTTGAGATGATCATGTGATTTTTATTTTAATCTTTCACTTTATTGATGTGATGAGTTTTATTTATTTACTGATTTGTGTATGTTGTAAAACCTTTATATTCCAGGGGAAAATGCCACTTGGTCATGGTAAATAATCATTTTAATGTATTCTTGAATTATGCTTCCTAACATTTTGTTGTAAATTTTTGCAACTATATTCAACAGGGATATTGGTCTGTAGCTTTCTTTTCATGTGATATCCTTATTTGGTTTTGATATCAAAGTAATGCTGGCTTCACAGAATGAATCTGGAAGTGTTCCCTCTTTCTTGATATTTGGAAGACTTGTGATGGATTGTTAGTAATTCTTCTTTAAATGTTTGGTAGAATTCACCAGTACAGCTGTCTGGCCTTGGAGTTTTTCTATGCTGGGAGTTTTTTGATTAATGGCTCTTTTCTTGACTCATTGTTGTCTGTTCAAATGTTCTAGTTCTTCTTGATTCATTCAGGTAGGTTGTGTGTTTCTAGAAATATACCCATTTTTTTCTAGACTATGTAATTTTTGGCGTATAATTGTTCATAGTAATCTCTTATAACTGTCTGTATTTCTGTAATACCAGTTGCATGTCTCCTCTTTCTTTTTTTTTCTTTCTTTTTTTTTTTGCATGTCTCCTCTTTCATTCCTAATTTTATTTATTTGAGTCTTCTACTTTTTCTTAGTCTAGTTAATGGTTTGCCAATTTTGTTTATCTTTCCAAAGAACTAGCTTTTGGTTTCATTGTGACTACTACCTTAATTAAGAGACACATTGTAAATTTTATTCTTATTTTAAAGAACAAATATCATGAGGATAATATATGCAACATAATCAATAATTATTTAGTTGGCACTTAGCATAATTCCAAGTGGATCTTGTTTTACAGTTTATGGATAAAAGAGGAATAAAGCATAATAGATTCAGTTTAGCAGCAGGTGAAATTAGATACTGTGGAAGTAGGGTGTTTAGTAAAGAATTATTGAAGGTAAAATCAAAACATACCCAGAACATCGGTATGGAAATGACTTTAAGAGATATTTCAGAAACAGAGAAACAATACAATTAAATGGATAGAAATTAGTGATAAATTTCCTGAAGTCTTGGATGGGTAATATGGTATTAGATCTATTTTTATTCAAAATAAGGATAAAAGAGGAATGGCAGGTTTTTAAGGATGACAGAGAAGGGATGATACAAAGTAATAATTTTATAGCTATTGAGGTTATGTTGCTTGTGGGACATATATGAGTTAATTTTCAGAAAGCTCTAGATACACAGAGAAATAGATTGCTGTATAGAGTAATATCAACACTTAAAAGGTATCAAATAATCATTCTCTATTTTGAATATGTTTTAGACTAAGCCTAACTATATATGATTAATTTAATACCAGCCTTCCACCAGGCCATCAATAGCCAAATATCAGGGTAAAGTGTGAGCTTCTTAAAGCAAATATTTCATAACTTTCGCTTAGAATCGTATTGTCTTAAATATGAATAAAAGGAGGAGAAAAGGCAGTGAGGATAAATTATTTGTAATAATAAACAGCTTTATAATAGCCTATAATGGCAACAATGCTGATGGCAGCTAACACTTATATATCACTTTGTGTGTACAGGAACTGTTTAAAGACATAAATTGTTCCAAGTTCTTTACATAAATTAGTTCATAAGTTCCTCAGGATATGCTTATGAATTTCCATTTTTTTCAGGAGACATTTAGACAAAAAGATGTTTAAGTGACTTCCAACTGTAGTGATCAAGGGCAAGCCACCCAAGATGGGTCACTTTGGCATGAAGATTATTTTGAGTTAAAAGCAATGAAAACCCAGCAGAAAAAAAAAACAAAAAAACTCTTCACTTCTTCTTCAAAGACCTAAAAAGAATTTAAATAACGGACCTGCTCTAGGAAGAGAGACATCACCATCGATAACTACAGTATAATATGAACTAGGTATAGTAGACAGGAGGAACCTACCAAGGCTTGTTTGAACAAAGTCCTCTCGCTGTTTCTGAAGTGGCTCAGCAAATATTTGTTTACCAAACATGTTCTCTTTTTCATTTTTCTGTGAATTGCATTCCTTTCTTTTGATGTCCCAGACCCCTATTCCCTTCTCCTCAGTTCAAAATAACATATACACCTTGTTTTACTTGACTGTCTTTGGAATTTCCATGTTTGTGTGGATTCCCGTACATACAAAATTAAATTTTACTTTCTCCTGTTAATTTTTCTCATGTCAATTTGTTCTTAGTGCAGTTAGAAGGACTTTAAAAGGCAGAAGAAATCCTTCTTCCTCACACAACCCAATTAATAGAATTTATCAGGCTATGTCTTATCTTGATAGGATGTTTAAAAATATAATTATTAGTTTTCCTTCCTGTCTACAAAATTCACAGTAATTCTGGACTTTTAGTTAATACCTTAAAATTTAATATTTGTTCAAAGTAATGTACTAGTTAATTTTTTCAATAACATGTAATATCTTAAATGCAGTAAATTAAGTTCAACACAAATTAGGTTTTAACCAACTAAAGAATATTAAAACCTGATTTAAAACTGGCAACTTTATTTTCTCACATTTTGAGATATTTCCTCATAGTATTTAAGTGACTATATATTTTATTTTAAAATACTTAAGTAGAGCAGTGCTAATATAAAAATAGTAATAGTCCAACTTACATAATTTAAAAAATCTTTTTTTTTTTTTAAAGATTTATTTATTTATTTGACAGAGAGAAAGATCACAAGTAGGCAGAGAGGCAGGCAGAGAGAGGGGGGGAAGCAGGCTCCTGACTGAGCAGAGAGCCCGATGTGGGGCTCGATCCCAGGACCCTGAGATCATGACCTGAGCTGAAGGCAGAGGCTTTAACCCACTGAGCCACCCAGGCGCCCCTAATTTAAAAAATCTTATAAATGATATGATTATTAGAAAATATATCCAATTGTGTTTGTCCCTTTAAAAATTTTAAAGACACTAGTGAAATCTGAAAAGAGGTACATTGATTTTAGTTACAAGAGAGGATTAATCTTTGTACTAATTATTCCTTGTAAAAATCATATTTCTCTCAATACAGTTCCAGATCTCTATGGGGTAAAATCTGCATAGCAAATCCCTCAAATAATTGAAATCAATAGAGTATTTTTCATCCTATCTGTGTTATGACATATCCCACCAAGAATATAAAAAATAACCCTACTAAAAAAAAAATCAAAGTATAAATTACTTGGAGCTATTAATATCTCATTAAATTTGTATTTTATAAATGCATCCTATTTTTAAAAAAAATGAGTCAAGTTTCTTAAAGAGACATTTGCGGCCTAGCCATCAACAGTCAGGGAAGATTATAGTTTTCTACAGTGCCCACACTAAAATGTATAGTGCTACAGTCCAATTAGAAACCAAAAGAACTGGGTGACTGGGTGGCTCAGTTGGTTAAGTGTCTGCTGTCCCTCAGGTCATGATTTCAGTGTTCTGGATTGGAGTCCTGCCTCAGGCTCCCTGCTCAGTGGGGAGTTTGCTTCTCTTCTCCCTCTGCCTCTGCCTCTGCCCCTGCTCCTGTTTTCTCTCTCTTTCTCTATTTCAAGTAAATAAATAAAATCTTTAAAACAAAACAAAACAAAAGAACTCATAGATATGGCAAGTAAGACAGAGGAGGAGGGCTTAGAGGAGGAGATACAGCAGTTATTTAATGGGTACAGAGATTCTGTTTGAGATGATGAAAGAGTTCTGGAAATGGATAGTGGTAACAGCTGTAAAACATTGCAAATATAATTTTGTCACTGAATTGTATGATTACAAATAGCTAAAATAACAAATTTTATGCTATATATAATTTACCCCCTGAAATGCAAAACAAACAAAACAAAAGCAAAAGGAATGTTACCAGACTTGTCTCCAGAGTATCCTACAAACCAATAAACCTTACTGTCATTCATTTCTTTTCCTGTTAACTTCACATTCTACCATCCAACTGAGCTTGGCCCTGAAAAGTATTGGGGATGTCATTTAATTTAATCATTCATTCTCTAGTTCATTGTTTATGCCTTTGCCTGTCATCTTCATCTCTTTAATATTAATGACCCAGTGAAGAAGCTAAGGGCAGAAAAAGAAGGCTATGACTATTTGACCTCCTGTTTCTATATCCTTTATGTATAGGAATGGCTCTAGTTGGGCTCTCTCCTGTGGAAATTCTAAGGAAGTTTTCAAGTTCTCTGAGCAATTACCCTAGGCCTTTGCTCCACGAGATTTCTGTTTAACCTGTGGTTACTATCCTAAAACATCCTCATTGCCCCTCATATGTAAAAACCTGATGAGTGTTTCATTTTTAATGTGAACTTATATTTAAAGGGAGTTAGTGAACCCCACTATGAATGGAATTTTTTGACAACTAGCTAGGTAGAGGTGAGAGTGGGGGAGAACATGTTTTCCAGTGGAGTTAACCACTTGCAGTCAAGAGCATTTACAGGAATCACAAGTCCAAAAGTAAATGCCTGCTTCAACTCCATGCCATTATGTCATCTAAAACTCAATAGAAACAAGCTGGGAGGCTTTCATGAATTTTGTTTTTTGTTTGTTTTTTTTTTTTTTTTTTTTTTTGTACACAAGAACTAAACTGGCTGGCTTTAAAAAGTACAAGTGAAACTTCAGAGGGCTATGTGGCTCTGAAGTAATGGTAAAAGATCTAGCAGGGGAGGAGAATTGTAAAAACGGTGAGGATTCTAAGGGGATCTATAAGGTAGTTAAACTGACTTGGTTGCTAAAATACCTCCTGGGTCTGAACATCAGTCAAAAAAAGAAAAAAAACATATATTTAAAACTCAAAACAATGTTTGATGTTATTCTAATTCCCATTTTTATTATATTCTAACACATCCTTTTAAAAAACATATAACACTGGAATATTTTACTCTTTTTAATAAAAAAAACATATAGGGGCTTGTTTATAAGCACAATAAACCATTTCATGGTGTGAATTATAGGGTAATAATTCATACCTTGTGCATTAAATGGAGCTCAGTACAGTCTTATATCTAACAATGCAAAGGGTATGAATTATTACATCATAATTCACATCCTGTTGTGTTGTGCTTCTTAAATACCATCTCTTCATAAAAAAAAAAATGTAGCACTTTATACTCATCTGTCTCATTCTTAAATTTGGGTTTGGATAGATGGCTTTGGAGGACTGTACAAAAATGCAAGTGAAACTATATTTCAATTCTTTGGATGATGATATGCTTCTTTTGTTTTACATTTGAAATATTTTATTGGTTAATTTAAATCAATATTTAATTTAAAACTATATAAATAACCATGGCAACAAAGAAATTCAACAAACATTTGAATAGGTTTTACACCTTTGTTGTACAAGCAGATTTGTTTATTAGGTGACCTTGATTATTGTCCTTAATGTTAGGTCTATTTATTTGCAACTTATTTTCACAAATTGAAATAAGGGTTATAAGTTAATTATCTGAATGTAATTTTTTAAAAAGATTTTATTTATTTATTTTTTAACATCTTAATTTTGTTTTTTTCAGTGTTCCAAGATTCATTGTTTATGCACCACACCCAGTGCTCCATGCAATATGTGGCCTCCTGAATACCCACCACCAGGCTCACCCATCCCCCTACCCTCCTCCCCTCTAAGAGAGGGAGGCAAACCATAAGAAACTCTTAACTATAGCGAATAAACTGAGGGTTGCTGAAGAGGGAGTGAGGGGTGGGCTAAATGGGTTGATGGGCATTGAGGAGGAAGTGTTGTGATGAGCACTGGGTATTATATGTAGGTGATGAATCGCTAAATTCTACTGAAACCAATACTACACTATACATTAACTAATTTGCATTTAAATAAAATCTTGAAAGAAAAAAAAGAAAATATGCATTCGAAATTCTTTGAGGAAGACTTGAAAAGATCCCAGATTCCTCTTTGTTTACACACATTTGATGGGTAATATCTCCCTTGATTTATGTCAAATGTAATAATTTTTCCTTTTCTCTATGTTGTCTAAGATAGTTTCGTGTAATTATTACAAGGTTTATGTTTATTGATTTATGAATACCTATTATAGTTTTGACTCCAATACTTAAGTAAACTATACTATAATTGGATTTGACTGCAGTTGTTTTTATAATTAATTTTCATGTTTGTTTGCTGAATGTATTATGTACACCTTTGAGCAGTTTGCCACATGCAATTAATTGAAGAAGATTTGACCTGATATGCCATTTTTCCTTTAATTAAAACTCCAGCTCATTGCTATGATGAAGATTGGCACAGTGGAAAAGGCAAATACAAAAAAAGAGTGTAAATTAACTAGCTTCAAGGAAGTGTACACACCATGGGAAAAAGTGAGAAAAGCTTAATGTCATCTAATATTTATCTAGTGCTCTAGCGTACGGAAATTATCGTGACATGTTATTCATTCAAGCACTCATCCTTTAGTCATTTATTTACCACCTACTATATATAAGTTACCACATTAGATGAATGTAAAGCTAGAAAATCATGAAGCAATGAGAAAATCAGAATAGTGGGGTCATTAAAGACTCCTTAGAGCATTTCCAAGTAGGTTAAGTTTTGCTGAACTAAAGTAAAATTAAAGACAAACTTTATTCAAACAAGCCTTGGTAGGTTGCTCCCTGTCTACTATACCTAGTTCATATTATACTGTAGTTATCTATGGTGATGTCTCTCCCAAAAGGCAAACTTTTGAAAACATGGTCAGTGACCATGCACGGTGACCATGCACGACTCTCCAATTGTTGGTTCCTGCTACACGATGACAGTCTTGGTACATGCCCAAGACTGGTTGTAGCCAATGGAGGGTCAGCAAGAAGATCACTGTTGTGCAACTGGGGAATGTATAAACAAATGAGAAACACAAAGCCTTTGTTATGCTGCCAGAAAATACATACATATTATCTCATTTGATTTTTCCTACTTTTTCATGGTTAACTCACACCCCTAGATTCTCATTCTTTGTATTGGTGTTACTTTCATGTTCAGACTTTAACTTATATCTGCTTCTCCCCTGAACAGAGATTTTCCTGTATCTCTAAAACTGGAGGATGTGCAGAACAGTTAACTGATATTCCAGTGGCCCCGTCAGGCACTCTTCCTTACTTCACTAGTAAGAGGCCATTTAACTGAAAATATTTCCTGCCACCACATCCCATGCTTATTCTTGCTAACTGTACTATCTGCGGACAAAATATTCAGTGATTTCTTTCTCGCTCATTGAGTTCTGTAACTCCAAAGACCTCATCTACTCCAGTTCCAAACTCCCAAGAATTTTAATCACTAAACTTATTCTATTTCTAAAGTTACAAATTCTGCCTTTATCCCTCCTTCTGTCTCTTTCCACAGTATTCACTGAATAAATTAATAATGAAAATATCAAGATTAGACTCATTCTCCAGGAGCTAAAATTATGTATAAAAGGACATATTATGATATCTAAACAAAACAAAACAACAAAAAAACCCTATTTTTACTAAAAATAAATTAATCAAGCTTCTACAGTTTATCTTTCAAGTGTTTCACATGTGGGGAAAAGCATGTGAAGTGTAAGCAAAACTAATACTATTCGTGTTATGAAATTCACATAAGGCTCTGTTTTACGAAAGTGCATTCTATACAATGAAAGAGATTCATCAAATTATAGCTAAATGTATCTTAAATAACCTATCTTATTAGACTTTTCATAGAAATAAATTCACAAACATGAAATTGTCATTTGTTGCATACTTTAGTTTTTAATTTTGCTTTGAAAGACATCAGATACACAGTTAATTTTTTGAATGAAGTACTAGATTATAATTAACTTGGTTAGCAGATGCTTTATAATTTGCGGCAAGCTACTGCTTATATAGGATATGGAAATATACATGCATTTGCTCATTTCATTCTGAGAGAAATTCTATGATGTGGGTAGTAGCATACCCACTTATAGATGGGGCACAGAGAGGCTCAGTGACTCACCCAGGGTCACACTACTTAGGGTGGAGTTATATTCAAATGCAAGCCAGCTCCATTTTAGGGCCTCATCTTTCTCAGAAGTACTCACTGAGTATGTGATCAGAGTTCTAAACATTGAAGTGATAAAAGAACCAGCTTATTTCCTTTCTTTTTTTTTTTAGAATAAAATTGAAGGCAAAATCTCTGAGATATGTCATATGAAAGAAGACTTTCACATCCTTAAGGAAAGTATTGACTTCAAAAATTATTCCAAGAGCATTGTTGTGGGAACAAAACAGAGAAAAAAATCATAAAAATTGGTTTATTTTTTTTATGTTCTTTATATAATCAAAACAGAAACAGTCATACTTCTCAAAGGCCATACGCCTCTTAGTCCATTCACATTTAATGTTTTCAAATGTGCATTTATTACATATTATGATTTATGTTCAAGTTTATACATTTCTTAATCACCTAACTCCCTAAACATAGTGTATTTGGTTTGTTAGCAAAAAAAAAAAAAAAAGAGAGAGAGAGAGCTAATACACATTATTGCTTGTCTTCTCTATAAGCACCCTATCACTCTAGCAAAGAGAAAATGTCTAAGGTTAATGTAAGTCACACTAATCCAGGTATTTTGATATTTTTGGAGTAAACAAGACCAAAAAAATAAATATGTAAAAAGTCAATCTTGAAGCCAGTAATAAGATATGTGTAAATGAATGGTTATTATTATTTTTTTTATATCTAAAGAGCCAAAATAAAAAATGTAAACCCTCGATAAGGCCATGGGCAGATAAAGACAGGAGAAGTCTAATTGCAGTGTATCCTGTAATGGAATCACAGTCTGTGTAGAAGCTGATTAAGGTTAATTTGAATCACATCAATTTGAATTAACGTGGCCTTTGCAGAATGAACAACACCTCAGTGCCAACATGATCAATTAGTACCTTTACCTCCATACATCCGCCTGGAAAGGTTAGATTTATTAGTTATCAAGATAACATTTTAGAATGCAAATCCATGTTACTTCATTTCCTCTAACCCACCACAACTAAGCACCTGAAAATGCTCAGGACAGATGTGTCTTGGAAGGAAATCACCTACAATGTAAAGCAAGAAAGGATGTATGGAGAAAAGCACAATTTTACTGAAAAGATATAATTTTGCCTATTTATAAATGATGTATAAATGAGTTCAAGTTATCCAGTTAAGTTAAACCTATAATTCAGGATAAATAATTGGTTATCTTTAGGCATATAGTCATATGCGGCCCATATGCATTTTAAATTTCAGAGTTTGGAATCCCCTATATCTTGTATTCTAACTATTCACCTCCACCTCTTTATTCTTATATATTTTCATTATTCATATTTACACTCATATATTGCTATGTAACAAATCACTGCTCTCGCTTGCTTAAAATAACAACAAAAAATATTTTCTCATGATCCTCTACCTTGGGAAGATAAGCACACAACTCGTGCATTTCCATTTCATGTGTTTTCTGAACAACTCATCTAGAGTTTGAACTTAGAAAATGCGTCACTGATAAGTCTGTTGCCTCACCTGGTACGGCTAAAATGGTTGGGGATGGCTGGACTTCTCTGTCTCTACTTCTTAGTCTATTATTATTCAGGTCTTCTCTGTTTCCAAAGACTATCTCTTCTCAAAGTACCTAGACTTCTTTATAATGACTACATTCCATAAGAAGTTAACAGAAACTGCTAGGTCTTTTAAATCCTGGACCTCAAAGTCATACAATATCACATTAACCATTTTCTATTCAGGACCATTCCAAATTCAAGGGAATGGGAAAGTGACTCCAAACTGGATGGAAAGAGTGGCATATGCCTACGTGGATGGGAGGAATTGTTGGTGACATCTTTGCAATCAGTCAATATCTCACGGCTAGGCAGAATCCTGTTCTAGAAACCTTCTCTTACATACCAGTCAAATGAAGCTAGGCCAAGGTTCTGCCTTTTGCATTTTTCTACTCTTTACCACTATACTTCTCATACTTGATTGATATGATTTGTGACAAGACCATAAGACAAGACCATACGATCATAAGAAACAAGAACATAATCAGTCCTTAATCGTCCTTGCGTCATCTGTATTTAGAACAGTTCTGGCTCTGGGACGCCTGGGTAGCTCAGTTGGTTAAGAGGCTGCCTTCGGCTCAGGTCATGATCCCAGGGTCCTGGGATCGAGTCCCGCATCGGGCTCCTTGCTCGGCGGGGAGCCTGCTTCTCCCTCTGCCTCTGCCTGCCACTCTGTCTGCTTGTGCTCTCTCTCTGTCAAATAAATAAATAAAATCTTAAAAAAAAAAAAAAAAAAAAAGAACAGTTCTGGCTCAATAAAAGACCACCAAATGTAACTCAAATTTTATGATTTTCTAAGATTATGATGGCTGATTGAGGAAGTTGAATTCAGAAATAGGAACACCCACACAAAACTCATGGTGATCATGTAACTAGAATATTTCATGAAAAAAAAAAAAAAAACTAACAGTAAAATAAAACAATGAGAAAAAGAAGGCCCAGAAGTTTGTATTACAATAGTGTATTGCTCTAAAGGGAGAAACATGAGACTTTTGTTTCTACTTTGTTTTATTTGCATCTTTGCTTTAACTATAATAACTCATTTTTGCTTCACTTAATATGTGTATCTGCATTTGGCATTTGTATTTATTCTCAAGGTTGTAAATTTTCACAATTCTACATTTCACACTTCAAGAAATTAAGAGAGACAGGTATTAGAGGGTGTGAAATTTTCCTGAGGGTAAAATTTCAGAACTGAAACTTTAAGAGAGCAAACTATTCATTAAAATTCACAGTCTAAAAAAAAAAAATCCACAGTCTATATCAGTATATTTGAAAGTTGTGGAGTCCTCTTCTTCCTCTAGCATTTCCATTTGTCTCTTATTTCCTTTCCTCACTATTGGAAATGGTGGTGAACTTGTAACAATCCAAATGAAACTATTTCAAAGCAGCAAGATGACTTGGCATAAAACCATTTCTTTAAAATGCAAAAAAACAAAAAAAAAAAAAAACAAACAAAAAAACCAGCATTTGTTTTGTTTGTTTCTTTCTTTAATGCAGCAGAGGACTTGATAAAACCCACAGCTAACTTTCTTACTCCTTCTAAAGGTGTGTGAGAAGGAGAAATAAGGATCTGACTATGACACATTCTCTAGCCATGAAATGAAACTTTGTTGGGGTGCCTGGTGGCTCAGTGGGTTAAAGCCTCTGTCCTCAGTTCAGGTCATGATCTCAGGGTCCTGGGATCGAGCCCCACATTGGGCTCTCTACTCAGAGGAGAGCCTGCTTCCCCCTCTTTCTCTGCCTGCCTCTGCCTACTTGTGATCTTTCTCCTCTCTGTCAAATAAATAAATAAAATCTTTAAAAAAAAGAAATAAAACTTTGTCAATGAACAGAATACCTGTGAAAGTCTTATGATTTTTTAACTGAAATATAATTATAAATAGATATTTATAGTCACACTGAGGGACTCTCACATGCCAAGGATTGCCTGGATATAATAGAAATTTTGTTTTTAACTAGGAATCACAATGAGGAAAAGATAAACTGTTAGTGTCCTGTTTTAGCAGTAGCTTTATTTATATACATCAGGACTTAAGTTATTAGTTTGCTAATTAATTTCATTAGCTTTCTATTTCTGTTCGTTATGTTGAAGGGTTTAAGAAAGGTCTACTTGAAATGTGTCCCCAGAGCTATGCTTTTTCACTAGAAAATCACTTTAAGGGGAGCCTGGGTGGCTCAGTGGGTTAAAGCCTCTGCCTTCAGCTCAGGTCATGATCTCAGCGTCCTGGGATCAAGCCCTGCATCTGGCTCTCCGCTCAGCGGGGAGCCTGCTTCCTCCTCTCAATCTGTCTGCCTCTCTGCCTACTTGTGATCTCTCTCTCTCTGTCAAATAAATAAATAAAATCTTAAAAAAAAAAAGAAAATCACTTTAGTGTGAAATTTATCTGTTAGACTCAGGAACATGAACACAATAAATAAACTTACAATTATCTTCTAATTATTCATATGCATAAGTCACATGGTTAGAAATTCTATGGCAGACACGGGACAAACATACAAAGCCAGGAAAAATTGCCCAGAGGTTGTTTATGTTTTACTTGTTTTTTCATTTTATGTTATCATTTATTATTTATTTATTTTTTTAGTGGGGAAGGAATTATTATTATTATTTTTTTATTTTTTTTTGTTTTTTTTATTTTTAATTTTTTTTATTTTTTAATTAACACATAATGTATTATTTGCCCCAGGGTACATGTCTGTGGATCCTCAGGCTTACACATTTCACAGCACTTACCATAGCACTTACCCTCCTCAATGTCCATAACCCAGCCACCCTATCCCTACCCGCCCCTACCCCACAGCCACCCTCAGTTTGTTTCATGAGTTTAGGAGTCTCTTATGGTTTGTCTCCTTCCTGATCCCCTCTTGTTTCATTTCCCTCTCCCCCCCACGACCCCTCACCCTACCTCTCGAATTCTTCATATCAGAGAGATCATATGATAATTGTCTTTCTCTGATTGACTTACTTCGCTTAGTATAATACCCTCCAGTTCCATCCACGTCGTTGCAAATGGCAAGATTTCATTTCTCTTGATGGCTGCATAGTATTCCATTGTATATATATACCACATCTTCTTTATCCATTCATCCGCTGATGGACATCTAGGTTCTTTCCATAGTTTGGCTATTGTGGACATTGCTGCTATAAACATT
>CM052899.1:77833944-77856514 GCA_028534135.1 Potos flavus | reverse complement strand
TCTCTGCCTACACTGTGAAGAGTTTTGATCAAGAAAGGATGCTGTACTTTGTCAAATGCTTTTTCAGCATCAATTGAGAGTATCATATGGTTCTTGTTCTTTCTCTTATTAATGTATTGTATCACATTGATTGATTTGCAGATGTTGATCCAACCTTGCATCCCAGGAATAAATCAGTGGGGAAGGAATTATTAAGCAGGCTAAAACACAATTCGTACAAAGGTTGGGGTTAATACAGCAGCTAAAAGTGCATGCTCCTTTTTCCAAACTGATTATGAAAAGAAAGAAAATGAGGAGAACTTGCTTACCAGAAGACTGTTATCTGAGACTAGCCCCTGAGGTTAATATAAGAGAAGAAATAGGCCTGGGTAATGATAGAGGTAATATTGCACCTCTTGAACACCAACTTTCTGGCAAGATCATTATGGTCAATCTTAGTGGCCAAGTACCCATCTTTGGAAGCATTCTAAACATATAATTACTTAATATAAGACAACTACCATTTGTATAATTATATTTTACTAACACTACATGTTTCATTATATTTTCCAGCAGTAGACTGAGTGTTACAAAAATATCATGAAAGTTTCTTTTAGCAAACACTGGTCTGTGAATTTAAAATATTGACATCTAGTGTTGAAATATGTTGACATAAACTTACTAAAATTAAAAATGTAACAGATATTCATCTGCATTTTGTTTAGCTGAATATGTCTGTTTTCTTTTTAACTTGCATCCAAAGAACACTGTGGAGTTTTAATCTATTTCCTGTCGCTCCCATTTAATAATTATGTCTGGTGTTTGTTCAACTTAGCACATTTCATATTCATCAATGCAAATAGCCTGTCTTTATTTATGGAACGCTGAACAATGCTTGAGTAAACTATTGGGTGCTTCATTCCATTTAACAAATAATTGCTGTACAAATCTCTGTACCTCATATTCCACTTAAGCACACAAAATTAATACGTGTATGACACATAGCATATAAACACATATATACATATGTTTTAATTCTTTTCTGTTATATGTATATAGTGTGTGTTCGGTTTATATTATTTGGGAGAATATTACCACAAGGGTAATATGAAATATTTGGAAATATTTAGGACACAATAAGAAAAGATTTGACTTTATAGAAAAATAAACAAATTAACTATAAAAAAGAAAAAAATGAGAAAAGAGGACATGTTGTTGGAGACAGTTGTTAAAATTAGTTGTGTTCTTGAAGAAATAATCTCTTGAGTCTAAATTTAATAAACATTAAATTAGAGAAAATCGGATTTGATTTAATTTGATTTTAATTTGATTCTAGTGATGATTAAGTTTATAAGAAAAGTCTGGCACAAAAGAGATGCTCAATAAATAGTATATTCTTCCTCTAGCATTATTCAAAGCAGACGCACGATGTTTGCTTATTCTTTTTAATCTAGCGAGAGTGTATAGTCCAAGAAAAGGGACAAGTGCTTCCATTTTAGGAAAATCTGGGTTCCAATCCCATTCTGTGCCTGTGATTTAACCTAAGTGAACTTTCCTAGTCTAATTCCCATATCTACAAAATATATTTCAAATTACTGAGTACCTAAGAATGCAATAATTATTACTAAGGTTAATACATATCACTCATACACTATATCACTTGGTACATAATCATGGCAATCACAATAGTTATATTTATACATTTACTTTATCATGAGCATTGAGCTAAGCACTTTATACACATTATCTTATTTAATACCCAATCATTTCATTGTTATTATCATTATTAGTTTCTCAAATTATTTTTACTTACTTAATGACAAAATCAATTATTTTTTAATTACTTAAGCAAATCCAATAGAACTTTCTACAATAATGGAAATTTACGGGTTTGTTTTTGTTTTTTGAATTGTCCAGTATAGTAACTATCATCCACATGTGGCAAATATAGTGTAGACCAAGGACTTTTTAAAAAATTTAATTATATTTACTTTAAAATTAACTTTAGCCACATGTGGTTGGTGGATACATATTAGACACATGAAGCTAATCTATATAGATATGACACTAAGAATATAGATATGAATAAAACTTAACTTGGATCTCTTTTCTAAGATCAGAAATATTTAAAAGTTATACCACATAATTCAGCACCTAATCTTACATTATCCTGTTGAATATTGTTTATTGTGTATTAGTGCTATCTCCCTAGATATTGCTGTAAATGTCTTGAGGGCTAGTGGCTATTTCTTGTTGTTTGTTTGTTTTTGCTACTTGCCTATGTCAGGAAACCTTTGCACAATCCTACCCAGTTAGGGTGGAGGCTTCCTTGCTCTTTTGCCAAATGATAATGCTTCCTTTATCTGTGAATATTGGAACTGGTAAAACTGCCATAGTTTAGCCTATACAATTCCCAAGAAGTAATTCAAATAAAAAAACAGAGACCAAATATAAGACATTCTCTATATCATGACCATATCAAGATAATTTATACTTTTTTAAGTTTTATATTTTTATTTTAACTTTTTTTTTAAGTATTTTGTTAAGAAATAGAGGAAACCTGCCTCTTGCGGCCTCAAATAAGAAAAATAAAATAAATTCAAATGGTATCATTTTTAATCGTTTGGGGTTTAAAGAATATGTTATTAGAGGTCAGAGAGAATGAGAAAAATTGCCCAAGGATCTTGACTGGGATCAAATCTCCTTTTTGTTTATCTGTTACAGGATGAAAAAGGCATCAAATAGCTTTGATACTTTTAAAGAGGAAATAATTTATGAATAAAGGAAAGAGAGTACAGCAGGAATTGTATCTCGTATAGCAAATAAAAATTATAAGTCATTTTGCCCCAAAACAACACTAATTGATGTCTTTCTCTCAAAATATCACATGTTGCTCACTCAAAGTTTTAAAAATAACATATAAATTAATTGGGGAGGCCTGTCTATCTAGGAAAAGTAATTATCCCTTTATAATTCACATAAATGATTTAATCTCTTACTTAATCCTTAGAAATACATCAAGATAAAAAAAAAAAGAAAAAAGAAATACATCAAGATAAATTTTTGAAACTGGAAATCTGGTATAGATTATGCAGTCCAAACTCTTCTATTATGAGAAGAAACTGTATCCCAGAAAATAGACAGACTTGTTCAATGCAACCAAGCTGATCAGCAGCAGAGTCAGAATGAAAATACACTTTTTTACCTCAGTTTGATGTTTCTCCTAAATTATGTTGATGGATTAAGATTACTCTTGGCACAATACTAAATATTTAAAGACCATATAACCTTGAAAACACTAAAAATATGCAGTAAATAATCAAGATTAATTTGGTAAATAGAAAACTGCTTTTTTTCCCCCAATTATTTTGAAGGCCTATCAACCTTAATCACATTTGAGATGGTCATATATCCTAACTAAAGAACATCATAACTATGACCCTATAGTTATTATAAAACATGATATGAATCACTTTTGGGATAGTTAGTCAAGTTATAAAACTCTCTTGGAAAATCCAACTTCACTTAATAATTCCACTATCAAATTATTGGACCTACTAAAAACTTTTTTTCATAAGCAATCAAATCAAACAGCATTTACTAAGCTTTGATCAATACTTTCAACAAATACATTACCAGGGGCGCCTGGGTGGCTCAGTGGGTTAAAGCCTCTGCCTTCGGCTCAGGTCATGATCTCAGGGTCCTGGGATCGAGCCCCGCATCGGGCTCTCTGCTCGGCGGGGAGCCTGCTTCCGCCTCTCTCTCTGCCTGCCTTTCTGACTACTTGTGATCTCTCTCTCAAATAAATAAATAAAATCTTAAAAAAAAAAAAAAAAATACATTACCAGGAATAGAGATAGAGTTATTTCTCTCTTGTTCTAAAAGGCTTTTTGCCTATGCATTTCCATGCTGTGTTAATAAATTTCACAGAAACACATAAAAACTCAGCTAATAGGTATCAAAGAAACACATACAGAGAAAGAAAGACCTATTGCTCTAATAAGCCTTCACAGCTACTTGAAGAGGCTCTCTATAGGCTTCACAGGCTATGCAGGTGAGACAACTGCTATTTTGCCAAATAGTTCCCCTCCAGGGTACTCAGAATTGTATGACCATCCAACCTAATTTTACTTTAGCAGAATTTATTGATTCGATTCAGACAAACCATCATATATGGAACATGGGCCAGGGAATAGCTGCTAGATAGCATCTTTAAATTCCATTCTTGGTCGATAAAATCCAGGATTTTTAAATTATAATTTTATAGATTAATAAAGTGTGACCACACATAATATTTTGTTACTGAAAGAAATCTGGAAAATAGCCTTCTTTTTAAAATTCACACGAAAATGCTGCTGTAATATTTGTAATTCTAATTTAGATACAAGCAAAATAAGTTATCTATTTAATGTTTGCATTCGCTCAGTCACCAAGTTGATTAATATGCATTCTGTAATATTCATATATGTGTTATTATATACTAATATATGACTGAGTTATAGGGTAATTTGACCCATTTTATTTAGTATGTGAGTCACATCACACAGTTATCCAACCATAGAGACAAAGATACTTTCAGAAAAGTCTTGAGAAATGAGGAGATCCAACGACAGTCTTTAACATTCCTATTTTGTGACCCCCCTCCACAAAATAAAAATGATGACATTTTTATATATGAGGAAAACATATAGTTCCCATAATAAGGAAAACATGTCTAGAGCCATTATCTCATTCATTCAACAAATGTTGACTAAGTGCTCACCATGCACGAGGCACTATGCTGCTAATTGGGCAGGGTATACAAAAAGACAAAATACATGTAAGATATGGCAAGGAGTTGTACAGAAACAATCACTTGAATTAAGCAAATGCCAAAAAAACATAAGGCATCATGGAGATTAGAGGACATTCATGATCTGGTTTTTCTGTCTCTCTGTATATACCTAAGCAGTATCGATTTTTCTCACTACTCTTGTGAATTCTAAATTATACCTTTAGTCATTCGGGACTCCTAAATACCATATTTTTTTTTACAATTTTGTATGTCTGCTGACTAGGCTCTAAATACACCAGGATGCTTTCTCTATACCTTCCTGGCTCCTAGTCATTGTTTAAATCTCCAGTAAACATTACCATAAAGATTTCCCTCAAACAAAATTTGTCTTCAATCTGTGTTCCCATAATATATTTATGCTATGAGAAAGATAAATAATAGAGATCTTCTGTTATGAATCTTTTCTTATTTACCATAAATCCTTAAAAGTCAGGCATATATGTATTTATGTTCTAATCACTGTGATTCTCATACTTAATAGTATCTTGGATTCACTTAGCAAGTTAACAATTTGTATATTCCTAGTAACCTATTGCTACTGATATCAAGCATCTTTTCATGAGTTTATTGGCCATTTGTATATAATTTTTGGAGAAATGTCTACTCAATTCCTTTGCTTATTTTTTAAATGGATTTATTTGATTTTTTTATTATTGGGAGGGGAAGGTATCCTCTGTTCTCACCTGGAGGAACTCCTTCATACAAATGAACTGGGGTAAGGGTGGATCAGGGCCTAGTATTACTGGCCTGCCTCCCCAAGGGTAGAGCTTCTGTTTTACAGGTAAGGGATGTGTAGAAGAAGAGATGTCTCCTTCTTCATCCTGGATGTCTCCACTGCTGCTGCTCTTGTCTGGAACTGAGCTGCAACACAGAGCTGTATTGGGGGATGGGGGATGGATAGGATGAGGAATGGTAGTGGCCTACCCACTGCAGGAAGAAAATTCACCCTTAGATTAGGAGCTGGGGATCAAGGTAGTTCAGCCTTCTTGGCTGCACATGCCTGGAGAGTTCTGTCAGTCTGTGCTGGGGAGACCAGGATAGGTCATGGTTCAGATGATACGGACTGTCACTGTTCTTATTGGGACTTAGTAGCTTTTCTTAAATGAACATTTTTCCATTTGTTGTATGCCTTAAGAATAATTTCAAGACACTATAAATTTTTTTTCCACATTTTCATCAATTAGGGTTGTTACTCTGGGGAGAGGATCTATGGAACTCCTTATGCTACCACTCTGGAAATGCCATCCCTGTCCATATACATTTTGTAGTACCTATTATTTCTTGCTATGTTTCACGCTAGGTTGCCTCTGTAATTCAGAATCACCCTTACATCTTGTATGCCCTCCTTACTATCACTACTTGGAGAAGTTTAATTTATTTTCTTGATAAAGATTAAACATTGTTTTCTTTAAGGAGGTTTCTTGATTTCTCAATGTGGTACATTCTCCTCAGTACCTTAATCCTCGTAGCTTTTATTTGTAAATCTCTCCAGTTACTCATTTTGCCTTAGTTTGGAGTTGTTCTTTTTCATCTTTGTTTCTGCTTTTGATTTTAAATTCCTCTAGAAAATAACATGTTTTATTTGTACCTCCTGTTCAAAATGTTGGCATGTGAAACAAGTAACATCTAAATAGTTGTCTATGTATACTTGGTTACAGAAATAAATTAATGAATAAATAACATACAAAATAGCTCACTATATGAAATATTGTGTCATAAAAGCATGCAGTTATCAAACTGTAACTTGCAAGGTTTTATAATACTGTTTTGCTTCAGACTTCTTTGAGTCTAATACGAGGTTAGTCATATTCCATATATTTGAAATATATGAATTGTGACGAAAACATTAATACAGTGGTATATGTAGTTTGGTCTTAATTTAAGAAGGGATTGTTAAGGTATTAGAAAGATATATAAAAATGTAAAAATGCTATTTAATAATTTAAGTTAAAAAGCCATCAAGCTTAAAAAAGATTTGTTGGAAAAAAAGGTATTAATGACATCAAATGGTGCAATTGTGCTAAATGTTTTCATGTGACAATTACAGACATATTTTCAAAGTTAAAATAGAATTTTTTTCATTGAACTATTCCCCTTACTTTTATATCATCATCTTAGATATTTTCTAAACCTTAATCTCACAAGAGAAGGGAGAAGGAAAATGAGGAGGAGGAGAAGAAAAAACCTTTCAACTTTCTCAAGATGTCAGAATCCCAAAAAGCAAATGGATATAATATATGTCTAGCAACAAATAAAGTGAAAATGTGTAGAGCATCATCATACCAATGAAAGGCCAATGATATTTGCAAAACAAAAAATAATGAGAACTCTGTAGGTCCTGTTTATTTACAAATTAACCTTCTAGGAACAAACTTATAACAGTAATAAAAAGAATGTTTCATCCAAATAAGGGATTGTGGAAACTGTAAGAAAGTGTATTTTTACAGTATATTTTTGGATAAAGATGACTTTGGGATATAAACGAAGAGTAAAAAAAAATACTTTTTTATTTTTAAATATAAACTTTAGATACCATTGACAAAAAGAATAGTATAAAAGACAAACCCCATAAATCAATAGTACAGAATGGGAGTCTATATAGACTGAGTAATTTAATGATTAATTCCTTCATCTAATATTTTTGATTCCTACTCTGTATTAAAGTACTATGAAAATATAATACAATAGGGGTCATATGTCACTGCACTGTAAACCGAGAAACAGACTTAGAGAAGTAACTATTTTACTCCAGAAAAGAAAAATGGGAGGGCCAGGTGGAATATTGTATACCATTAACAAAATATGACAGAGATTTTTTTTTGTTTTTTGTTTTTTTTTAGAAGAATAATAATTCAGACAGTTCTTAATCTACCTACGACATCGTATTTCCTAAGGGACTTAGTCTTTTCCTCAAAGCAAGAACAAGCAAGAATAGAGAATAGAAAACTTGAGCAAGGAGATGAATGATAGGGCACAAACAACAATAAAAAATTAAAGCAAAATTGTAGCAAAAACATTTATAACCAGGATAACAGCACAGCTACAATTTAAAAATACAAAATAGAAAAAAAATGCTTAGAACATAAAGTTAATGAAAGAGAACATAACATAACAGCAAACATGTAGATTTTAACCATGATTCATAGTCAAAATTACTTTTGGCGTGTCGCAAAATGTATTAAAGTATAACTCTGAGTTATTCAGATTGAGTAAATTGGATTGATAACATAAAACATGGGTCAGCAAGCTATGGCCAAATCTGGTTATCTTCTGTTTTGTCAATAATTTGCATACGGCCACATCCATTGTTTATGTATTATAGATGGCTCTTTTGACACTTTGACAGTAGATTTGAGCAGTTGTGACTAAGACTTTATGGCCCATAAGGACAAAAATATTTTCTATAAGTCTCTTTACAGAAAAAGTTTACTGACCCCATCATAGAATACATGCTCAATGAGTAAGTCAAATATGTAATGATTCTTGCAAAATCTTCATTTCATTACGCCAAAAAGAAAGAATATAAGAGGAGATCTAAGAAAGTGTTCTGTACCCACAGATTATATAATTCATTTGAAGGTGTGAAGTATGCACTACTTCAGGAGCTCATACTACCTGTCTTAATTCAAATTCCCTAGAATCAGAGCCTGAGAAGAAGATTTGGGTACCAGTGATATATTAAGGGAGTGCTTTTAATGAAAAAACGAAACAAACAAACAAAAACTGAAGTGGGTGAAGGGTAAGAGTAAAGAGGGGTTAACTAAGGATATCAACTCTGATTAAGTCCACCATGGCCTGATCCACCCAGAAGAAGGTGGACCTGAAACAGAAATCTTACTGAAGAGTTTTGTCCCCTTAAAACAAAGATACCTTCATATCAGCCATTCAAAGGCTAGAGACTGTCCCCAAAGCAGATGGGTGGTTATATAATCTCCTAACAAAGGTGCTTTCTTCTGGCAGAAATAATTATCTAAGATCGAAAGCAGCTGTGAACATTAGCAACCAACACTTTACGAAAGCTGGAGGATGGGTGCGTCAGCCTGGCACAGGAGATCTGGTTGGGATCAACAGCGTGTACTATAATATTTTATTCAAAATACAGTCTATTAAATATCTCCTGGGTTTCAGTCTCAATCACTACCAAATGATGCAGCCATACAATAGACATTCAATGTTTACTATATGAGTTAATTTGCTTATCATCACCAGACAAATGACGCTGCTTTAGTGTTTTTATAATTAAGTAAAAGGATAATGGATAAGAAAAGTTACTCTTGTTTCTTTGGTTTGCATAAACTGAAAAGTTGAAGTTGATCAATTTTCTTCCATTGACTGACATCAAGAATTTCAGTTGTGGTAACATTCATAAGATCCATCTCTGCCAATGGTACAGTAATACAAGCATAATATTTCTTTTATCTTGTTTACACTTGCAAGGTAAAAGAAATAAAAATTGTCAGAAAAACTCAGCAGTTCACATAAATTTATGTCTTCTTAAACATTTTTCTCTACAACATAACAAAAGCACAGAGCATCATGCTGTATTTTATTGACATTGTAAAAAGCTTTTTTTTTTTTTTCTTTAAGGTTTCTGTCCTCATGATTTCTTTTCTCCCGTTGCTTTCCACAAGCCTCAGGAACAACCTAAGAATATATACAGCCAAATATTTCTTCCTCCCACCCACGCACCATGCAATCTGTCCTCAATGTTCTCATACAAAACACTGTGTACTAGGCTTTGAAAAGAGATGATAACCTAAAACAAAACAAACAAACAAAAAAAATTAAAAAACGCAAAACCCCAAATGTATCTAAAGCAAGTGTTTATAAAGAGTTGCAAATATGGTTCCAAATACGTCTTATTGGATGTTATCTGGTCCTGCTACAAGGAGTTTGAGGCAATATACATATATTCACTGCATATGTCTTTAGACATATTCTTCCTTCAGTTGTAACAGTAGTCACTCGACACTGAGGAACTCTGAATATTGCTCAAATCAAGAAAATGCTCCCAAGTATCTAGAATAGACTGTGGCATATAATGTGCTCCAGAATGTTAATTGAATTAATGAATGAGCATATAACGAGATCGATTGTGGCTACTTTCAGTAATACTACGGAGCATTATACATTCTTTCCTCCTTGAGTTGTTCAAATCATCCAACTTGATATCTAAATTGTCATAAACATAACAGAGGTCAGTTTAAAATATCTGTTGTGCATGCATTTTGTAGGCATTAAAAGAAGAGCAGGACAAATATTGAGAGGAACTTAAACCAGGGGAGGAAACTTGAAAAGATGGCAGGATGTAATTCTTAATAGAATGAAATCAGTAATGTTTTGCTCAGTGCCTGTTCTAACCTTTTTTTTCCTAACCTCTTTTTATAGACATAATTTACATATAACATTATATTAGTTTCATGTGTAGACACAATGATTTGATATTTGTATACACCGTATAATGATTACCACAGTAAGTCCAGTACCATCAATCACCGAAGTTATATAACTTATTTTTCTTATGATAAGAACTTTTAAGATTTACTCTATCAACTTTCAAATGTGCAATACAATATTATTAATTACTGCCATCACGCTGTACATTATATTCCCATGACTTACTTATTTTATAACTGGAAGTAGGTACCTCTTAAACCCTTTCACCCATTTTATCTACCCCTCAACCCTCCTCCACTCTCTCAACCACCAATATGTTCTATGTAACTATGAGCTTTGTTTTGTTTTGTTATGTTTGTTAATTTATTTTATTTTTTAAATTCCACATATAAAGAAAATCATATGGTATTTGTTTCTGCCTAATTTCATTTAGGATACAAGCTTTCATTCTTATGTTTGAGTAGTAGTCCATTATACACACACACACACACACCACAACTTATTTATCCATTAATGTATTGATGAATACTTAGATTGTTTCTGTATCTTGGCTATTGTAAATAATGCTGTAGTGAACATGAGTGCTTATATCTTTTCAACTGGTATTTTTATTTTCCTTGAATAAATACCCAGAAGTGGAACTGCTGAATCATATAGTAGTTTTGTGTTGAATTTTTGAGGAAACTCCATCTTGTTTTCCATAGTGGCTGAACAAATTTACATTCACGGCAGCAGTATACAAAGGTTTCCTTTTCTCTATATCCACATCAACATTGTTTTTCCTTGTCTTTTGGGTAATAATCATTCTAACAGGTATGAGGTGAACTCTCATTGTGTTTTTGATTTGCATCTCCCTGGTAACTAGTGATGTTGAACATCTTTTCATGTGCCTGTAAAAATAGCTATTTAGATCTTCTGACCATTTTTAATATAACTTTTTTTGTCATTGAGTTGTATGAGTTCTTTATATATGTTGAATATTAACCCCTTATCAGATATATGATTTGCAAATATTTTCTCCCATTCAAAATATTGCCTTTTCATTTTGCTGATGATTTCTCTTTCAGTGCAGAAACTTTTTAGTTTGAAGTAGTCCCACTTGTTTATTTTTATTTTGTTTCCTTTGCTTTTGGAGTCAGATCCCAAAACTCTTCACCAAGACTGATGCAAGGAGATGACCATGCTTTCTTCTAAGAGTTTTGTGGTTTTAGATCTTATAGTCAACCTTTTAATCCATTTTAATCCATTTTGAGTTAATTTTTGTATATGGTTTAAGATAATAGTCTGCTTTGATTTGTCATGTACCTGTCCAGTTTTTCTGTTTCTTGAAAACATTGTCACTTCCCATTTCATATTTTTGCCTTTTGTCATAAATTAATTGATCATATATGCATGAGCTTATTTCTGGGCTCTCCATTCTGTTCTATTGTCCTACGAGTTTGTTCTTATGCCAATACCATACTGTTTTGATTAGTAGAGCTTTATAATATAGCTTGAAATCGGGGAACATGATGCCTTGAGCTTTGTTCTTCTTTTTCAAGATTGCTTTGGCTATTCAGGGTCTTTTGTGGTTCCTTACATTTTTGGATCATTTATTCTAGTTATGTGGAGAATGCTATTGGAATTTTGATAGGAATTGCATTGAGTCTATCGACTGTTTTCAGTAATATGGATATTTTAACAATACTAATTCTTCCAATCCATAAGCACAGAATATTTTTCCACTTATTTACATGTTTTTCAATTTTTTCATCATTGTCTAATAGTTTTCAGTGTCTAGATCTTTTACTTCCTTGATTAAATTTATTTCTAGGTATTTTAATCTTTTTGATGCAATTTAATTATTTTTTAAAAATTTCTTTTTCTGGTAATTTGTTTTTAGTATATAGAAATGCAACAGATTTTTATTTATTGATCTTGTACCTTGAAAGTTTAATGAATTCCTTTATGAGTTCTAACAGTTTTTTTTTGTTTTGTTTTGTTTTGTTTTGTTTTTGCTTTTGCTTTTGTTTTTGGTGGAGTGTCTATGATTTTCTACATATAAAATTTTGTCAACTGCAGATAGTGAGTTTTCTTTCTTCCTTAACAATTTGTATGTCTTTTCTTTCTTTCTCTTGCCTAATTGTTCTAGCTAGGACTTCCAATATTATGTTGAATAAATGTGGTGAGAGTTGGCATCCTTCTCTTGTTCCCAATTTAGAGTAAAAGTTTCCAGACTTTCACTATTAACTATGATGTTAGCTGTGGGCTTTTCATATATGTCATTATTATATTGAGTTATGTTCCCTTTATATCCACTTTGTTGAGAGTTTTTATCATGAATGGATGTTTAGTTTTATCAAGTGCTTTTTCTGCATCTGTTGAGATGATCAGATAATTTTTATGCTTCATTTTGTTAATGTGGTGCATCATGTTGATTTATTTTTGGATGTCGAACCATCCTTGCATCCCTGGTTAAATCCCACTTGACATGGTGTATGATCCTTTTAACATCATTCAATTTTATTTGCTAATATTTTGTTGAAGATTTTTACATCTACGTTCATCAGGGTATAGGCCTAAATTTTTTTTCTTCTTTCTTTTGTTTGTGTGTGTGTGTGTGTGTGTGGTGTTTTTTTCTGGCTTATGTATCAGAGTAATACTGCTCCTGTGAAATGAGTTTGGGAACATTTTCGACTCCTCAATTTTTTCAAAGTTTGAGAAGAATAGGAATTAAATTTTCTCTGAATGTTTGGTAGAATTCACCAGTGAACCCATCTTGTTCTGGACTTTTGTTTGCTGGGAAATTTTTTTATTACTAATTCAATCTTATTGTTAGTAATTGATCTATTCAGATTTTCTATTTCTTCATGATTCAGTCTTGGAAAATTATATGTTTCTAGTAATTTATCCATTTCTTCTATACTGCTAAATATGTTGACCTATAATTGTTTATGGTTGTCTATGATCATTTTTATTTCTGTAGTATCAGTTGTAGTATCTAACTTTATTTGAGTCTTCTTTTTTCCTTTTATTATTATTATTATTATTATTATTATTACTATTATTTATTTTTCTGGTGATTCTAGCTAAAGGTTTGTCAATTTTGTTTATTTTCAAGGAACTAGCTCCTAGTTTTTTCAATCTATTTTCTTTTTAGTCTTTATTTTACTTATTTCACTTTGATCTTTGCTATCTCTGTCCTACTCACTTTGGGCCTCATTTGTTCTTCTTTTCTAGTTCCTCTGCACTTAGATTGTTTATTTAGTACTTTTCTTGTTCCTTGAATTAGGCCTATATCATATGATATTCCTTCTGGAACTGCTTTTGTTGCACCCCAAAGATTTCAGTATGCTATGTTACTACTTACATTTGTCTCAAGGTATTTTTTCATTTCTCCTTTGATTTCTCTTTTGACTCATTGGTTATTCAGTAGCATGGTTGTTTAATCTCCACACATTTGTGATTTTTCCAGTTTTCTTCTTGTAATTAATTTCTACTCTCTTAAATTTATATTCAAGAAAGACGTTTGATATGATTTAATCTTAAATTTGTTGAGACTTATTTGTGGTCTAGCATATAATCTCTCCTGGAGAATTTTCCATGTGCAGTTGAGAATAATGTGTATCTGCTGTTTTTAAACGGAATTTCCTTTATATATATATGAAGTCCATTTGGTCTAATGCGTTATTTAAGACTAATATTTCTTTATTGATTTTTGCCTGGATAATCTCTCCATTTATAAAATTGGGTTATTAAATGCCTTTACTATTATCGTATTGCTATCTATTTCTTTCTTTAAGTCTATTAACATTTGCTTTACATATTTAGGTGATCCTCAGTTGGGTGTTTAAATATTTACAAATGTTGTATCTTCTTGTTCAAGAAGATACCTTTGTCATTATCATTATGTAATGTTCTTCTTTGTCTTGTATTATAGTCTTTGCTTTAAAGCCTATTTTGTCTACATATAGCTATCCCAGGTTTCTTTTGGTTTCCATTTGCATGGAAAATCTTTTTCTATTCCTTCACTTTCAGTCTCTGTGTATTTTTACATCTGAAGTGAGTCTTTTGTAGACAGCATATAAACGGGTCTCGATTTTTTTTATCCATTCCACCACTCTATGTGTTTTGATTAGAAACTTTAGTCCATTTACATTTTAAAGTAATTGTTGATGAATAGATATGTACTTAACTGTCATTTTGTTCATTGTTTTCTGGCTGTTTCATAATTCTTCTCTGTTCCTTTCTTCTTCTCTTGCTCTTTTCCCTTGTACTTTGACTTTCTTTAGTGTTATGCTTGGATTTCTTTTACATTATCTTTTGTGTATCTACTGCAAAAATTTTTGCTTCTTGGCTCACAAATTACAGCCTATAAGTAACAGTCTTAAATTGATGGTAACATAAGTTTGATTGCATTCTAAAATTTTACATCTTTATCTTCACCACCCACCTCCAGATTTTATGTTTTTGATGTCACATTTTACATTCTTTATATTTTGTATATCCCTTAACTAATCATTGTAGTTATAGTTATTTTTACTACTTTTGTCTTTTAACCTTCATACTAACTTTATAAGTGATTAATCCACTAACTTTACTACATACTTACTTTTACCAAAAAAAAGATGGTGTTCGCTGGCCTACATTCCCCAAGAGCACCTCCATAACCTCTAGATTTGTGACAAAACTAAAGCCTGACCCTCAGACTGAAGCTCAGGCAAGTAAATAGGCCTATTTCATAGAAAGTCTAAGGGTAAGTTTCAGCCTGGTCTGTGAAGTGTCCTGGGAGTAGTAGCCTGCCAAAAACTGTCTCTCTAATTTTCAGTCAGTCTTGTTAGTCTTGTCAGACCCAAAAATGCAAGCCCCCTCACCACCAGAGCCAAGCAATCAAGTGCATCCCTGTGTACACTGCATGCCTCTATTGGTTTTAGCGAAGTGAGAGAACCCACATAGCCAGGATATGCCTGCTAGCTTTAGTAAGGCAGGGAGGAACACAGGGCCAGCACACACCTATGGGCTTTAGTGAGGGTAGTGCAAGGCTGAGGTATGCCCACCTGCTTTAATGACGCAGCAGAAATATTCAGGGAACACATGTACCCATTGGCAGTAGCAAGGTAGAGGGAGAGTGCAAAAATGGCACCCCATCCCTGGAAAGAATCCCAACAGGACTCTGCTCCTCTGGCAAAACTTTAAAATTAGCAAGTGAATCTCCTTCATATATAGTTTAGGTGTTTTTCGAACTGCTGCTTTTGTGCTGGGCCCTTGGTTGAGTGACTCTGCATGTGAACCTTGTAAGAGCAGTATCTCAGTTCCATATAGTCCTTTGGGCTCCGGAATGTAAGCCCTGTTGTTTTTCAAAGCCAAATGTTTTGGGGGCTCATCTCTTCAACACAGGTGTTAAGGACTGGGTGTCTGATGTGGGATACAAACCCTCAGCTCCATGGATAGAATCACCAGATTTGTAAGATCCCTCATGATTATGGATCACTGTGTCAGAGATTTTTTTTTTAAGATTTTTTTAATTTATTTGACAGAGAGAGAGAGATCACAAGTAGGCAGAGAGGCAGGCAGAGAAAAAGGGGGAAGCAGGATCCCTACTGAGTAGAGAACCTGATGCGGGGCTCGATCTCAGGACCCTCATGACCTGAGCCAAAGGCAGAGGCTTTAACCACTGAGCCACCCAGGCACCCCAGAGATGGGGTTTATGGCAAGGCCCCATCATCCTCCCCCACCCACCTCGACATGGCCCTTTTATTATTTGTTGTACAGGAGCTTTTCAGGTAGTTTTCACATCTTTTTTAGAGGGAATTGTTCCATGTAGAAGAACTATAGATTTGGTGTGTCTATGGGAGGAGGTAAGTTCTGAATCTTCTTATGTCATTATCTTGGAATGCCCCCTCTTCTTCTTGGCTATTCCTGCTTTTCATTTTCACATAATTCTAACCCTTCAAGTTCACAGTCCTCTTCAAGAAAAGTAAATTTTATGTGTCATTTTTAGACAGCCAGAGAGACTTAAAACAAAAATTATTGACTCTTTATCCGTTTTTTTATTCCAAGAATGCACTCTCACTTTTATTATTATTGCTTATTATTCTTAATATAGTCAGCTCTAGATTTTCAGTTATAAATCTTACAGTGCAGATTTTTAAATTCAAATATCTGAGACTTCGATCAAATCTGCAACTTGTATACCAGACCATTAAGGATGTTAGCTGAGGTCTCTTCTCTCAGAGACCTCATATATATAATAGAAGAAGCAAAAGCTTTCTTTTGAAAAGAAGATTCATGTTTTTAAATATAAATCCCATTACTCTGAAAAAGTGTGAATTGTATTATTTTCTATTTAAAATTTAAAATGATATCACCTAGTAAGAAGAGACATACTTTTCTTAAAAGTGAAAAGCAATTTAGATTAAAAGACGCTTTAAGAAATCTAAATGAATAAAACCTTTAATGAACAAATTACCTCCTTCTGGTACTAAAAATTAGGCAGACATCACATGGAGCATTGAGCTTAAATTTTAACAAATTATTAAAACTTTATCAACAGTGTGGATAGAAACCACGTGTGTGAAAAATTGTACAATTAAAAAAGCTAGTTTTTGTTTTTTACTTTTTAGGGATCTAGTTGACTTTTTTATCACATATATTTTTGCATTATTACTTACAGAACCAAGTTAGAGGGATATAATGCTTCCTGAGGGAGGATGATATCATAAGACAGCAACCAGAAGTAATAGAAGTCACTCTGGTAACAGAGAGCATACTTTAGACTTCTGAATGAAATGTTTTTCTGCTGATTCAGAATAAACGTCAAATCTTTGCTTTCAGGAATTCTATCTTTGAACTATTCTACATGGAAAAAATAGAGACTGGTCATATCTGGATTCAATTCTCAAATAAAAGGTAACACAGAATGAAATAGAATCATCTACAAATTTCTAAAATCGAGTTATGTCATATAATCCTCTCACCTTTCTTCTTTCCCACCAATGCACCATAAATTGAAAACCATTTTGTATTCACAAACTCATTATGTTTATGAAATCCAAAGTAATAAGGGAGGGGCCATTTAAGATGGGCTAAGCTTGAAACATAATAAATCACAATAAACTCCAAAGCTTTGAATTTAAATTGTGTTTGTTAAAAATTAAGACATGCTAAAATAGTATTTTAACTTTTCCTGCATGTTTCACAGGGATATTTAATTGATAATTATTTATCTGTGGTAACTTTTAGAAAGAACTCAGTTTTAAAATTACATCACTCATCTTGCCCACTTAATCATGCTCCATTAATTATTATTAATCACTTTGATTCTTGTTATTTTTTGAAGCTGGAGTCTTCTAGTATTCAAATTTCTCTCACATATGTGAGAACCTACTGAATTACAGATCAAAATATCCAACTGCTTATTAAATATCTACAAACTTGAATGCCTGAAAGGAATACAAAATTCATCTGCATATGTAGGCTCATTATCTTTTCCATCGGACCAAGGTTTGCTTTCTCATTTGTTCAGATGTTGAAGCCAAAATGCGAAAGGTGGAGCCAATCCTTGCCAATTCTTTTTCTTTTATAGCCTCATATTTAATCTCACATCAAGTGTTGCCAATTTTATCCTTATATATATGAACTTCTCTCCATCTCCATCCAGACTACTTAAAATCCAACTACTATACCATTTTTTCTGTAGTGATGCAACATTCTCCTATATACCTACATTTACTTTAATACTTTCAATCTGTTTTATATATTAAAACTAGAGTTACCTTTCAAAATGACAATCTGAGCCTATCACTTCACTACAAAAACATTAAGTTGATCTCAGTGCTATTAAGAGAAAGATCAAAAATTTAACATACAAGATTCTGCATAATATGGTGACTGATAAATTATGTCTCCTCACTATGTTTTACTATAATTCTTCAGTTTTCTTTAATAAAATATATTAAAGTTTATACATACATACCTATGTGATTGGTTCTTGTCTCTCATGCTTAAGATTATGAGGGCAGAGATCTTGTGAATCTGATGCAACCTGATTTTGCCAACATCTGTGCTGAATGGTTCTGAATGAATAAATGAAACAGGAAAAGAAAGGAGGAATATTACCATGCTATGCATAGAGGGAAAAATAAAAATAATATAATAGTGGCTAATATTGACAGTCTTAACTAGGAAAAAAGAATATATTTGTGATATATGTACTTATATAATATATATAAATATAATTATATATGTATATATATTTTAGATATTACTTATTTATTTGAGAGAGAGAGAGAGTGAGAGAGAATGAAAGCATGAGCAAGGGAGAGGGGCAGAGGTAGAGGGAAAAGCAGATTTCCCACTGAGCAGGGAGCTGGACATGGTGCTCGGTCCTAGGACCCTGGGATCATGACCTGAGCAGAAGGCAGATGCTTAACCAACTGAGCCACCTGGGTGCCCCAAGAATAAAATATTTTACCTGACAATTGGACAAAAGCCAATTGGTGATGAGACATTCATTTATTCATTTATCCTTCAACTCAACATACAGTTCTGAGGAGTCTATTGTATTTTAGAAATGTAGTTGCTGACAAAGGACTTACCCACTAATATTATATATAAACTTATAAATATATAATTGAACTGAAGTACGATGTATTTAATACAGAAATTCAAAAAGACACTAGAAGCACAAATGAGAATCAGGGAAACCTGTAAGAGTATTTGGGAAATGGATAAGAATTTGACCACAAAAAAAAAAAAAAAAAAGAATTTGACCACATAACTTTTAGCAGTCAGCACTGAAGAGAAAAATTCTTAAGAGTGTTTGATATAGAAAACAATAAATGTTCATAAATAGAGAAATTATTCAATAGAGCATTCTCTGGACATAGTATAAGAGATACTATGGCACCATTAAACAAAAGTAGGTTGATGGGTATCACTGACCTGGAAATATATCAATGGCTTTGCTTTTCCTTCCTTTCTTTCTTTCTTTCTTTCTTTCTTTCTTTCTTTCTTTCTTTCTTTCTTTCTTTCTTTCTTCTTTCTCTCTTGTTTATTTTGATGGAAAAAAGGAAGTTGCAAAATAGAATAAACACATGCACACACATGCATAAATCTTGTGAATGCATAGTAAATAGTCTATACATCACATATACCAAACTGTTAATAATGATTACTTTGGGGAGGATATTTACATGGTAAATGCAATTTATTATTCAAGTATTATTTGTTATATATTGTAACTATATATATATATATATATCGTTGTATATTGTTTTTGTTTTGTAATTGTGGAATAAATCTTAGAAAAATAAGTAAGAAGTGCTCACCAGTTGGGCTGGATGTAGAGCCATTTATAGATTTGACCCTTTCCCATATTCATTTTGTAATGTCTTATAACTATCTAGTTATCTTTTTATTTGTCAGTGGAACAGGAAAAAAATGGCCTGCAGTTTCAGAAAGTCTATGACACTGAATTATATGTTAAGTTGTCTGAACTTTATAAGAATGGAGAATATTGAAAGTATTTTTAACAGAGAAGTGATTATTTATTTGAGTAATAATAAAGTAGCCTACATGGCATTAAAAGGACACATAAAAACTTTGTACAATACATTTTTACACTGGAAATTGAAGAAATTAAATTTGGAAACTAAAGACTAATATTTAATGTTCTACAATTAATTAATGTAAGCTTTGCTTTACACTTTGGGAGTAAAAGATGATTATTAGGGTATAATTACAGATGTACTAAAAGCAAACCACTTAATTTATTCATTTATAAATTAAATTAATTAATTTCAGTTATTGAAATATAACAAAACAAAGCAAATTGCTTATATTTTACTTCTAAAGCACAATAAAGTTTACAAATATAAACACCTGGAGATCATGAAGATCCAAGTAAAGAAAAAAATGTGATATAACTTTGTTTGACAAATTTGAAGAAAAAAAATGTGTATGTGTGCATTTAAGTCTACTGAAGACAAGCATAAGAGAACTAAATTTCACTTGGTTACCAAAGGCAAGGGAAACAAAGGCAAAAATGAACTACTGGGATTTCATCAAGATAAAAAGCTTTTGCACAGCAAAGGAAACACTGTCTTATCAGATAAATGACTATTATCCAAAATCTATAGAGAATTTATCAAACTCAACACCCAAAGAACAAATAATGCAATCAAGAAATGGGCAGAAGACATGAATAGGCATTTTTCCAAAGAAGACATCCAAATGGCCAACAGACACATGAAAACATGCTCAGTATCCCTCAGCATCAGAGAAACACAAATCAAAACCATAATGAGATACCACCTCACACCAGTCAGAATGGCTAAAATTACCAAGTCAAGAAACGACAGATGTTGGTGAGGATGCAGAGAAAGGGGGACCCTTTTACACTGTTGACGGGAATGCAAGCTGGTGCAGCCACTCTGGAAATAGTATGGAGGTTCCTCAAAAAGCTACCTATGGCCCAGCAGTCGCACTATTAAGGATTTAACCCAAAGATAAAAATGTAGTGATCTGAAGGGGCACCTGCGCGCCAATATTTATAGAAGCAATATCCACAAGAACCAAACAATAGAGAGAGACCGGATGTCCATTGATAGATGAATGGATAAAGAAATTGGTATATAGGGCGCCTGGGTGGCTCAGTAGGTTAAGCGACTGCCTTCGGCTCAGGTCATGATCCCGGAGTCCCGGGATAAAGTCCCGCATCGGGCTCCCAGCTCCATGGGGAGTCTGCTTCTCCCTCTGACCTTCTCCTCTCTCATATTCTCTCTCTGTCCCTCAAATAAATAAATAAAATCTTTAAAAAAAAAAAGAAATTGGTATATATATATATATGTGTGTGTGTGTGTGTGTGTGTGTGTGTGTGTGTGTACACACACATATATGCAATGGAATACTATTCAGCCATCAAAATAACATGAAATCTTGCCATTTGGAACAGTATGGATGGAACTAGAGAGTATTATGCTAAGCAAAACAAGTCAATCAGAGTAAAACAATTATCATATGATCTCACTCATGTGAAATTTAAGAAACAAAACAGAGGATCATAGGAGAAGGGAGGGAAAAATAAAACAAGATGAAATTAGAGAGAGATACAAACCGTAAGAGACTCTTAATCATTGGAAACAAACTGAGGGTTGCTGGAGGGGAGGGGGGTGGGGGGAATGGGGTATCTGGGTGATGGACATTAAGGAAGGCATATAATGTAGTTAGCACTGAGTATTATATAAGGCTGATGAATCACTGAACTCTACCTCTGAAACTAATAATACACTATATGTTAATTGAAGTTAAATTAAAAAAAAAAATGAATAAATTTTACTTTGGTCAAAAATCAGTCTATCTATCCATCCATCCTTCTAACTCTTTAGCAAACTTTAAAAAAAAGTTACTAAACATGTAAATATGTTAGAATAAATTTTATCTAGGAATAAAAATCTATATGGGGGATGGAGTAGCTCTGTGAATTTATTGGACTAAAATATATGCATATATATTTATTTAATAAAATAAATTTTAAATTAAAAATACAAAAATAATACTCATACATTATAATAAAATGTAGAAATATTTAATTTGAAGAAAAAATAGAAAAAAGATTACCAACAGAATAGAAAATATTTAGAAGAAAATTAGTTTATCTTGGATCATACACCTATCACAAAAAATATTTTTTTAAAATGCATGTATTGACTTTAAACAACTACAAACTTAGCAGGAGATAGAAGAGAAGAAGAACAGCAACTCTAAGAACAGAGGATCGACCACTTTCTGGAAGGTAGGACTTGCGGAAAAGTGAATCCGAAGCGACGGGAAGACAGACCGCGGGGGGAGGGGCCGGCTCCCGGCAAGCCGCAGAGCGGCTGAGCACAAAATCGGAACTTTTAGAAATCTGCTGCTCGGCCTGGAGGCTGCCAGAGCGCGGCGTCGGGGCATCCAGACACAAAGAGCGGCGGGCGGGACGAGCGCTGTGTTCTCCGCCCGCGTTAACGCCGTCGGCCCACGCCCTGTGCCCCGCGCGAGGGGGAGAGAACCGGAGGCACCCTCCGCCCAGAGGCCGGAGAGAACGCGGCCGCTTGGGGCAGGAAGCTGAGCGCACCCGCGCGGACCGGGAGCCCAGACAGCAGTCGCGGCCATGGCAGCCACCAGAAACCAGTGTCCTAGACCTCGCGGCTTTGGTCGCGCGAGGGTGCAGAGGCTACTGAGGGCCTCTCGGGGTCACTGGGACGGTGGCTGGGGTGCGCACCGCCGGTGGCGGGCTGCGGTGAGAACGGTGCTCGCAGAGGGGAGCAGACTGAGACTTCTCTGTGATGCGGAGGTCTGGGGACGGGCAGACTCCTTGCTCGGACTCTCTGAAAAGGTGAA
>CM052899.1:77749677-77833444 GCA_028534135.1 Potos flavus | reverse complement strand
CGAGCCTGGTGGTGGGTATTGAGGAGGGCACGTATTGCATGGAGCACTGGGTGTGGTACATAAACAATGAATCTTGTAACACTGAAAAAATAAAATAAAAGTATTTGGGGAAAAATAAATAAAATAAAATGCACGTATTAATTAAGTAATTCAAAGCATGTATTTAGTATCTAAAGAAAGAATTAGCTAGAAATATGTAAATAAAAAAAACAGAATAGTCTTTGAACTGACAGTGTAGTAAAGACTTAAAGATCTTTTTAAAGCTCTTTAAAAGTGAGAAGCCAGAGATCTCTATCACAAGAATATCAGAAGTAATGTTTAATATAGTTACTAACAGTTTCATGACAATATCAAAACTATGTAAAAGATCTGCAAGTTACAAAAACAAAAATTATTTCTTTTCTTGGGTAAAAATTCAAACAATCAAATCTTGACTAATCTAAATAGCTCAAAATATTTTAGATAAATATGCAAAATTGTGAAACAATTCTATTGTTACTAACTTACTTTATTATAGAATTTATCCTTAGAAAAATGGTTTTTCTGTGTATATATATATATATATATATATACACATATAACTTACTATACATTGATAATATAATTTCACATTTGTAAGAAAAAAAAACTAAGGAATTCTAATACTGTTTGCTTTCACCTTCTCCTTTCATTTGTTTTTACCTTCAAGCTAATAGCTGAATTTATTCTCTTTACTTTTTTTTCTTTGAAGATTAAAGACATGCCTAGCTTTGTACTCCAGCTGCCTGGACAGTTGACAACCCATTAAACTAAAGTCATACAAGCTGTACATTTTAACACCTTGATTCCAAAGTGCAACCAAAATGCCTTTTTTTATACGTAAGAGCTGTGCATTTCTGAAACATTTTTAGATGGATATATAACAGTTTCATAAGCCTCTCTTGCCTTTTGCCTTTTTAAAAACACTGAAGTCAACTTAGCTGATTAAAGTTTTTTTTTTTTTTTTCAGTTGAGACATCTGAAAGAATTTTGGTACACATAGAACACATAGTTCTGGTTTATTGTTAAACTCTGAAATAACTTTGAGAATATATATAGTTGCATAATCCTGAACTGGCCACCGGATTGCCTAGTAATCAGCAATCACATAAGAAATGTAAAAGAAAAAATAAAATAAAAAACAAATCTGGAGATGATCTGGCTTAATCACTTTTGATGATGTTACTGTCATCATTGTTCCTAACTCATGTCATTTAAGCAGTGTTTTCTTGTGCATTTGAGAAAATGTTGTCATTGTATATGCATACTTTAAAATTCCTTTATGCCATACATAAACTATTGGGAAGGAATTTCTCCACTCCATTTCCTAAATCTGCCACTTCACAGAAACTTATAGGTCAAAATATCTGTCTTATAAAATGATTATCCCAATGGGGTAGGGCAAGTAGCTTGCTTCCCGTTCTATTACTTATTCCATTTAGCAATGCTTCAGCTAAATGCTATCAGCAATAGAAAAAAGTCAAATTCGCAAAATTCGGAAGCGTTCCTAAAGCAAGCACAGCTCTTAAAAACTGACACATTTTTGAAATACCTCTTCACCAAAATATCCCTGTTTTAAAGACTACCAAAATGTGTGTCCTAAACAAGAGCTGGTCCAGATCACTGTGTACAGCAGAGATGGATGCTTGTTATTATGTGGTCAGATTTCTTTTTCAGATCTGAACAAAAGAGTAGTTTTCCCACCCCTCTTCCACTTAAACTTTCTCAACTAAGAATAAATTGCAATGCCCTTTATGTGCATATTTTTCACTTGGAAGCAGCATACATCAATTCAGAAGTGTTAAATGTTTATGCTTTGGCACTACATAGATAAAAATTAAAATAAGTGGATAAAAGAAGCTGTTTGTTTTTTTATTTAAATGAAGAAGTGCTAAGGAAACAAGAAAATTTGGCATAAATAGCAATACTTGTAAACACAAATTTAACAAGACTAAATTATAATAGAATGTTTTCCAAAGCAATTGAACATAGAAATTATTTTTTTAACATGCTCAAAGTAAATTGAGGACTCAAGAAAATAAGCTAAATATTTTGCAAAGAATGATCAAAGCACCAGGCATTTCTATTTTCATTTTTATTTATTAAATGAATCAAATGGCAATGATGTGAAACTCCTGAATGCTTGGTAGCATTAAGTATATGTTAACTGCCACATGTTATTTTTGGCTTTGAAATTTCAGTCAGAGAGACAATATGTTTTGTAGAGTAATTTTAATAGACAGTCGTATCTTTTGACTCCTTCATTGCCCTGACATTCAAATGTAGTTTCATATCAATTCATTGTATAAAGTTCAATTTACTAATGTTTTCCAAGTTGCTACTTTGCACAAGACGTAAATGTTCAGAAAATCACTACCAGAAGAGATCTTCCTCTTTTCTTACTTCTGTTACAGAATTCGTCAGCAGTTGCAATTAATATTAAACATACATGGCAGTCCACATTTTTGTCCAAACAGCAAAAGATCTGATTCTCTTTGTGACCCCCACAAATGATCAAATAAGTCAGATTTTTTTAAAAATTGAAGATTTGTACTCTACTCATATTTTGTATATTAAAAGTAAAACCAAGTTTTTCAAACCTGATTGAACATCCTGGGATAACACATTTTCAAATTATTCATGTGACGTTTTTTAGCCTCTTTTTTTCTTTTCTAGGAGAACAAATTAGGTGTTACTAATTGTGCATAATCATTTCTAAATGTCTAGCCAAGGGACCCCAACTCAACAACTCATTATCTTACTTGTTCATTTTGACATTATTTGGTACACCGATTTAATGCTATTGAATGGATTATTATTATTATTATATAACTTTATGACTGTAACTTTGTTTCTGTTTTCTCTACCATTATTAGAGCTTGTGGTCACTCATAACCACCTCCTAACTCATCATCAGTCTTTCTGAACACCAATTTCATGCTTTCCAAACTATCAGCCCTTTTTCTTTCAATATTCTAAGAATTAGTCAAAATGTCAACCTCACTGATCAATGTTTCTTTTAATACTATAGAAATGTACTTGCCAATTTCCTTTACAATTAAAAACAACCAAAACGTTTAATGGCTAACATTGACTCTTGTCTTTTGTGAATTCATGTACACATTTCATAAAGCTCATGACATTAATACAGCTTATTAATTCATCTGAGCTATCCACTACCTATGGTTTGATCTCCAAGCTGGTCTTTTTCTCACTTCATCATGTGGGTCCTGTGAGTTTTGCCATTTTCTTACATGGTGCTGCTCTCATCTATAATGGACAGGTCCTATCATTGTTAGCACATTACCCAAAGTACATCTTTCCACTGATTTTTTTTTTAAATACAACAAAGGAAAAAATGGGTTTCAGTTAGTCAGTCTGTCTGTCTCTCAGTCTAAGGTATATATCGTGTGCCCTATCTCAGCCCTAATCTTGCCAAATGAAGGAAGCCACAACAAAGCAGTGAAAGAGGAGAAATTTTACTAAGTAAACAGAGATGTAGAAGTGAAGAACTGAAAGTAAGTCTTGATGTTATAGAGGTCCTAAAGGCCAACTGTTGCTGAAACCCAGATGAATTCCTGCCCTTTCCATAATGTGCAATCTCTCCTGGCAGTTCATGGGCATTAATATCAAGGCCCATTGGAATTGGGTTTCTATCACTTTTAATAAAGCTGCTATAATTTCTTCCACCCATGTATTCTGCTGTCAGATTAATTTCCCTGAGTGACAATTTTCTAAAATTAAGCAGTGGTGATGGTTGCGCAACTCTGAGGATACTAAAAACCATGAATTGTCCATTTTAAAAGAGTAAATGTTTGATATATCTTTATTTCCATAAGCATACATATCCTTATGTACTTAATTACACACATATGTATTTATTACTTTATTACTTGCCTTCCTTAAGCAAGATATTTATCAGAACTTTGACTTGTTTTTCAGATAAAATTCTAATTTTTCATTCTATCGTTTAATGCTCCTCTCCTCAAAATCAATACAGTACTTCTAAAAGGTACATTTCTCTACTATCCAGTTTGGCTTCTTCGTTATCCTGTTAGTGCCACATACTATTTTCCACACTCTTTTTTGGCTTTCCAACCAAACTATAATATTTTTTCCATTTTTATTTATTAAATGAGTCAAAGAGCAATGATATGTAAGCACTGAACACTAAGTGGAATTTAGTATATGTTAATTGCCACATGTTATTTGAGGGTCTGAAATTTCATTGAGACAATTTTTTTTTTCATTAAATAACTTCAAAGGGCAGTCACAGCCTTTTGGCTTCATTAGTACCTTGATATTCATATGTAATTTTCTATCAATTCATTCTATTAAGTTTAATTTATAAATATTTATAAAATATTTCTGAGTTATAGTAGTCTACATTTTTTTAATTTAATCTACAACATTCTATTTGTCTATACCAATTTAGTTATTTTTATTTTTTAATTATTTTAATTAATTAATTAATTTTTTTTTTCACAGAGAGAGGTAGAGTCAGAGGGAGAAGCGGATCAGGGAGCCCGATGTGGGGCTCAATCCCAGGACCCTGGTATCATGACCTGAGCCTAACGCAGATGCTTAACCCACTGAGCCACCCAGGTGCCTTGTACCAATTTATTTTTAATAAAGTATTATTTATAATTTTTGAAAATGAGTGAAATAAATATAAGGAATTAAAAACATTTCTCTATGTTTCTTTCAAAAACTATTATTTATATTCTTGTGCATAAGGAGGAGCCTAGCCCTAGGTGAAAATCCTAGGTGTGATTTTTTTCAGGCCCCACTATAGGCAATCACAAAGGCTTTACATGGTACGCCTCACCAGGGAGGAAAACTGTCTTCCCACATCAGGCTTGTTGTACAGTCAGTGAATTGTACTCTTATAAGGCAATTGCAGTAAAGAACTCAGGCCCTCCTGGCCCATGAGGCTCTCATGCATAGCTGTGTTCCAAGCCCAGGTGCTTCCATTTGGAGGCCTCCTTCTTGGAGGTGTTTGGCCAACATCTTCTTTGGGTGCCTCTGCTGAGACCTCACTGGGGAAAACTGGGGAGTCTTAAAGACATTTTTCTCTACTCTGACTCATTACTGAATAATTTTCATGTCCTAGCCCTCTCTCTCCTCTTCCTCCCTTCCTCTCCCTGAGCCCAAGTCCATAAAATGAGAGGATACTTTCTTTCTGGGCCTCCTTCATCAGTGAGATGCTTTCTAGTTCACAGATCCTTGACCCTAAACCTATACTGTTCCATGGAGAAAATGGAAAGGTGGAGGAGGAGTTTTTCCAGTTTAGCCTCTTGGTTATAGTATTGCAGTGATTACAGGCTTAACTGTTCCTTCCATTTTGTCTTGTTGCTTTAATTACCTACTCCAACCTGGCAGCTCCGCTCTCTCCAGCTCAGCTCTGCTCTTGACAGATAGAATCTTTTTGTAAGAGCGAATTTTATTTTCCAAAGTCCAAACAGCAATAATTGGTACTTACCAGATCCAAAACAAATAATCTCTGAAAAAGTGAATGGAGAGTTATTTGCTGTTGTCTAATACTCTTTGTGCTAATCTTTCCCTGATTTTGTATTAGCTAGGCTTGTATACATAATAACGATGAGGAAAACATTAGAAATTTCTTCCTTCCTACCATAATGGGGCTGTTCTCAGTGGTGATAGTTTAATTTAACTCAAGTTCAGTTTTTTATGATTTGGGATGTTGTTTTAAAGAACTTTTTATATTCGACAATCTAAATATTAAACCTTATTTTATCTACAATTTTTAAAAAGTTCTCATCATTTTACACAGCTAGGATTTTCTCAAGTAACCCAAATTAAATCATATCCACTTACGCTTGGTGATGATTTTGCTAGTTTGTCTAATTTAGACAAAATGTTTTAGTGCAGTCCAATTCTTAATTCTTCCAGAAATGTGTTGAACTAAAGTGCTATGGCTCTGTCCTCAAGTGTCATCTAAATATAATGGAAATAAAAAAGTTTACCTAAGAACAATGGTGTTAGAGTTTTCTAAAATACTTTAGAACATCTATCAAATTCTGACTTTCATTCAGAATTGAGAGTATTTTAAAGTTAGTAGTTCTGGATGGCTTACCAAGAGAAATAAAGTTTGAAGTGTCTCTAGTTAACACTTCAAGTTGAAAACTGAATGATGCATCAATTTTTGCTAAGCTTCGATAACTTGCCCAAATTCAACAAGAAACAGAATGTGAATAACTGAAAAGAAAATCAAAGAATCGTTTTAGCTATGTTGTCTTTAGCTCAACATGGCAAGTGCTAAATAAAATCTTTGTGTCAAGCAAAATATATCTTGTCATCAACTTACTCAGTAATTCTACTAATCATGCAACATTTATTAAAAGTGCAGAGGTAAGTTTACACACACACACACACACACACACACATACACACACGATGTCAAAAAGCCATGGTACTTTACATCTGCTCTCAAATTCTTTAAAGCCTTTAAACTCTACTTCTTCTAAGAAGAAGATGTGTTTAAGACCACATCCCAGTGAAGACTTTCCCTACCAGCTCTCCTGCTGACACTGCAGTGGGCACCTTATTTTGTGTTCAAGTCAGCTGCCAGCATTGAGAAAGAATCCCTGCTTTCAGGAAGTTTCTTTTTTAACATTTGTTTGGCAATAGTTATGACAAGTTATGTTTGCTCTAGTTTATTTGATCTGAGCAGTTTTTGTATATGTATGAGGAACAATTTCAAAATACTTATTTAGAATTACATAATCAAATGTATCATCCTTCTGTTTTCATTATGTTTTTCATATTATTAAAAATTTTTATTTGTTTTTATTTTTTTTTGAAGATTTTATTTATTTATTTGTCAGAGAGAGAGAGAGTGAACACAAGCAGGGAGAGCAGCAGGCAGAGGGAGAAGCAGCCTCCCCACTGAGCAGGGAGACCAACTTGGGACTCGATCCCAGAACCCTAGGACCATGACCTGAGCTGAAGGCAGACGCTCAACTGACTGAGCCATCAGGTACCCTGAGAAGCAATCTATTTATAATAAATTATATTAAAATGTACCTTAGAAACATGTGATAGGTTCCTAACTATAGGTGATGACCTTCTATAGCATGATTTATAATTTTAGTACAAAGCAACTCATGATGAAAAATGAACCAGTGAATTTACAATGGAAAAAGAAAAAAAGTAGAGAGTGGATGGCAGCTAGTTATGATTTCCAGTTATGAAGAGATGAACAGAAATAGTCACGGAAAGGATACAGATACATAAATAGTACTTTTTAGAAGAGATTTATTTATGCGTGTGTGAGAGAGAGAGCCCAAGCTGGGGGAAGGCAGAAGGAGAGGGAGAGAAATCCTCAAGCAGACTCCCTGGGGATCACGGAGCCCAGTGCAGGGCTCAATACAGGACTTGATCTGGGGCCCCTGAGACCATGACGTGAGCCGAACAAGAGTCAGACGCTCAACCGACTGAGACACCCAGGTGACCCTATAAATAGTATTTTCAAATTAAAAATAAGAAATCATCCAATAAGTCAATCAGAGAAAGACAATTATCATATGATCTCTCTGATATGAAGAATTCGAGAGGCAGGGTGGGGTTCGTGGGGGGTGGGAAAGGGAATTGAAACAAGATGGGATCAGGAAGGAGACAAACCATAAGAGACTCCTAAACTCATGAAACAAACTGAGGGTGGCTGAGGGGTAGGGGCAGGTAGGGATAGGGTGGCTGGGCTATGGACATTGAGGAGGGTATGTGCTATGGTAAGTGCTGTGAAATGTGTAAGGCTGAGGATCCACAGACATGTACCCTGGGGCAAATAATACATTATGTGTTAATTTAAAAAAAAACCTGTTATAATAAAGTTAATATATAAAAATAAAAAAAAGAAAAAAGAAAAATAAGAAATCACATGTACCTAGCACATGCTTGTAACAATAAGCATCAATCTGGAGCATTAACTACAATGCACATGAAAGTACGGTGACAATATAAATTCTCACACTGTATTCCTGATCAGATACATTAAAATAGACAGTGATTTAAATAAAACCTAAATATTAAAAATCTATGTTTTGTTCTAAGGTGAGTTGTTTCGTCAACTCTTACTGTGAATTGACCAAACATAAAACTTAACATTTTTTCTTACATTTTCTCAGAGGGGCAAAGTTTTAGTTAGCATCTATTTCATTTTTTTTGTTTGTTTCCAAATGAACTTATTTCTCACCTACAAAGAACACATTAAGGAAGTGAATATTTAAATTAAGAAGACCCTAGGAAAAATAGCAGTTTTAAACATTTAGTATTATATCTAATGGCTTGTAAAAATCAGAATTAATATACAGATAATAACAGCACCAACCAAACTATCCCCTCTTAATTTTAATAGTCTGGTGAAGAAATGGGATGTAATGAAAATAATTAACTTTGAGTTCTGGAAGGCTGTGGGTGATTTCATGACTTTTAATGTGTGGACCAAAGGTTAAATTCTAGATTGGTGTTTTCTCCATGGAGGGGTATTTTAAAAATACAGTTATGTGGACACCACTCACAGAAAATCTGATTTAGTAGATTTTAGGTGGTTCTGGGACACAGGGAATTCTGATAGCTAGTCTGGGGACTTTTCATCTAGAAATCATACGTTAGCTGATTGTGCTTATACTGAATATATTTCACACATTATGGATATTAATAAATATTCTTCAGTATGAATAAGAATTAAATTTTTTAATTGCCTAGCACATTTTTGTTTGTTTCTAAAGAAGGTTCTTAACATAAGATACAAAATTTGTGCCATCCAAAAGTAAGTCTAGTGGATGTAATAAAAAGTTAATGGACTCCATCCTGGGTGTGGAGACTACTAAAAAAAAAGGAAAAGAAATAAAAAAGAAAAAAGTTAATATGAATAATAATTATCCTCAGATTTTGTGAGATTAGACTGTACTCATCAACCCTTAAACTCTGAAAAAGTTTAAAAAATTTAAATGGGAATCTCAATGATGATTATTAGCATTTTGAAATATGAAAATCAAGCAAGATGAAAATTATTCATTGTTTAAATTCAAAAGAAAAAATGCTGAAAGAAAATTTTAATAGTCTTCAAGTATGGTGGTGATGGGAGGATAAGCCTTTATTCTCTGAATCTTATTTTTTCTAACTTATGAAGTGGTAGAATTAAAATAGGTAATCAATAGAATGTAAATGACAGGGACACCTGAGTGGCTCAGTTGGTTAAGCATTTGCCTTTGGCTCAGGTCATGGTCCCAGGGTCCTGGAACCAAGCCCAGCGTCAGGCTCCTGGCTCAGTGGGGAGTCTGTTTCTCCCTCTGCCTCTCCCCCCTGACTTGTGCTCTCTGTCTCTCACTTCTCTTAAGTAAATAAATAAAATCTTGAAAAAGGAAAAAGAATGTAAATGACAGAAGGTAGGTTGTTTGTGTTTTTGTACTCCTGTAGCTTCAGAGCCTAGTAAATGTATAAAACATAGCAACTTCTTAAATATTTATTGAATGAATGATACTATATATTAAGAACTAAAATATATGGCTCCATCTTTATCCAGTGTGAGTTAAAGAAAGAAAATATGTTTGTCATGTGTTTTGAAATTTTTGCTTCTGCTCTGATCTCTTCTAAGAGAGATTAATTAAAACTATTAGTTATTTTATTGGAACTATAAAAATATACATATAAATTTAATAATATGTGTTGTTTTTCCAAATTATTTTGTCATCCTTTCATTAAAAGTTAAAAGATAAAGGTTTTAAAAATATACATATATATTTATATTTATGTATTTATCAACTGGTTTATTGTGCTACTCAAAAATTTGAATATCATCTTTGGCGTTGAAAAATATATTCAGAAAAGTCATTTGAATAAGAATTATAAGCCACCACATTTCTTTTTTCAAAATATTAAGTTCTTTTAAGTGAATATTTTCTATATACATATTTTCACATTTTCTAGTGAAATGAGAGGAATTTGACTTGAAAACCTATGCAGAAACTGAAGAAGGACACCAGGATCCCACATGGCCTAAATGACATTCCTCTGGTTGGCCATAAGAATTCTTGAATTCTTTCCGGTGGTCTTATTACTTGCATTATTTTTGAAAAAAATGCATTTCTGCCTAGGTTAGTTATTTGAGCCCTCTCCAGGAGTCACATATATTGATTTTGTTTTGGCCCATTAGCACTTATTCTCACCTGATAGGCCAGAAAAGGGAGGGGTGGGGGGAGTTGAGGAACAGTGACATGTCTAGACAGCTCGTTATGTAGGAAGAGGGGTTAATATAACTGCTACACGATCATTACAGAAATTGCTCACTTGTTTCTTTATTGCTCAAGGCAAGCAAGATTTTATTTATTTGTATAAATTGGTATGCTAGCAAATGTTTTAACACCTGGCTCTTTGAAAGACAAGCCCTGATTTGTAGTGTTTGCCAATTTCCATGGTGAAGATATTCCCACTATTTTTCTATGTTAGCTATTGTCGAGCAAGCTCACTTAAATTATGGACTGCTTTTTTACAGACTTATTGTTTAATGTCTGTTTCTCATGCTACAGTATAAACAGTAAGCCCAAGGGTGACATGATATGAGTAACAAAAAAAGAAAATTTCCCTTTTAGAAAGGTAGAGTTTCAACAAAGTAATCTTACATATACATTATTATTTTAGAATAATGTTGCCTTGGAGGTATTACTAAAAGGAATACAGTTTCAGAAAAATATCCTGCAAAACCAGCAGTGCCTGAAGGAGATGGTAATTAAGGAATATAGAAAAGATTACAATATAGAATTTTCTACATATTAACTATAATTAATGTTTTCATTCAGGAAAAATGTTAGAAAGAAAAACCAAACAATTATTTAGCTAAGAACTTATAGGCTTTTTTTAGCTGGGAGAAAATATGTAATACAGAGTTATAGATCTCTCCAGAAGAGTGCTTAAAACCCTTGGGGGGTAAAGTGAACCAATGGCAATTTACTACTCCATGTAAAGTGTTGCATTGTACTTTATTTATAACAAATTGTGTTTGAAAAGTTCAGATTTTTGTGAAGAAGATGAGAAGAAAACAAGGAGATAGAGGAGATACTTCTTTGGAGTTTGATATAATTTATTATCCTTACCTAAAAATGCAGTGATTTTCCCTTTATCTCTTTCCAAAGAAATTGTCAAGAATATTCTGGAGAGAAAAGGTGTAGACTTTGAAAAAACACGCTAGCTTGAAATCCAGTCTAAAATATTTGCTTTGTTACTATGGCAAATTTCCTAACATTTCTGAAATTCCATTTCCTTAACTGTTGAATGCAGACACTAACAATAATTTCTATGTGGTGTGTTCTTTTTGTGTTTTGACTTATGAAAATCATTTTATAAACTTTTCTCATTAAATTTTCAAGCAATATGAGATCCAGAAACAATTTTTCCCATTTTTAGCTGATGAAAAATCTAGGACACAGAGTATCTAACTTCTTACTGAAGGTCACAGAGCAAACAAGTAGCACAGAAGAAACAGAAGAAGGGATCTGACTCCTAAGCTCACACTCTTAATCCCTTCACTTACTTTATATTTTCTAGAGAACTAAATGGATGTGAAATGCTAGCATTTTGCTTAGTACCTAATAGATTAATAATGATCAAATTCATTCCTATATTTTTAAAGATTCTATGCTGAAAAGATGCATAGCTTTTTAATTTAAAATAATAATCATAAATACTCTGCTGGCCATTTTTTATTCTGTTCATGAGTTTCCTTATGGGTGGGGTAGAAAAAATAAAAAGAATTAAGAGAGAGAGAGAGAGAAAAGAAATTTAGAAATTGAACTTATATAAAAAGCAGAATCTGTCCTTCAGCACCAAGCCTGCTATTAAACTAAAAAGGTACACACTGAATGCACATCGATCTTTACTGTCACCTTCTACAAACTATGACTGAGTAATAGACGAGTATTTGCATAGAACACTATATTCCATCATTGACATGTCAACCCTCAGTGCTGACTAAGTGAATTGTGTTGCTCACTGATTAACTTGAAATAAAGAGGACGATCATTTCCATCAACATTTATCAGAGCTTTGTGGTTCAGATTAAACAGCTGGTACCACAACTATTCTTGGAGGTGGTTCCAGAAGTTCCAATTTATCAGCAGAATAAGTTTCCCAGGGTGTTTTGTTTTGTTTTGTTTCAGATTTGGATTCTTGGGTATTTATTCTGATAACTTCTACAGAATATTTTCAAGTACATTTGCTGAAAACTTCATCTTGATATAAAAAATTACATTGATGAAACACAGAAATGAATGTTTTCATGATCATTTTATGGTAACAAAGTGTTCAAAACAGTGGCCAAAGCATTTGTACAGTGTGCTGTTCTAGGAGGAACAGGAACAAGTAAATGACACCATTGCTGCTTCGCACACGTGCTAATATCAGCTAACAAAATTTAAAAAAAATCAGCTACAAAGAAACTATTTTCTTCTAGTCTTTTCCCAAATGTCTTATTATGCATGGTTTGTATGTCTACTTGGAAGGCAAAAGTAAGTACCACAGTAGGAATGATTTCCAAGATAGAAAGTAGGGGTACACAGATTCTTATCAAAACAGGTTATATTTCAGACAAAACAATATGCCCAATTTGAGTCAGGAAGTTGAGAATATGTAGTCAAAATGCAAAGTAGTGTCACACTGAAAGACATCCTTAAATTAAAGCTGTGTGTGATATCTTTTGAATTTTTTTTTTCTTCCGGAATAACTTGCTTAATTCTTTTCATACTTTCACCCTTGAAATCATATGGAAAACTCCTGTCTCTGTGCTTGGAAGGTAGATCAACTGAAGTTATCACTTATTGAGAACCACAAAAAGTAATAAAAAAAGGGTCACGAAGCTCATCTAATGATTAGGTACTTGTATAGCTTTCACAAGTTTCATATTCCACAACATGTCTGATATTAATCTCTAAATAAAGAGGCTTGTTTTATGATGACAAATAAGAGCTGACTATTAAGATCAGTGACAACAATAAAACTGGAAATGATGAGAACCATGGCACAAAAAGAAAGCCCCTGTTCATCTAAAGGTGGCAGTTATACTCAGTGCTTGCCAATTGTATGAATTCAGATTCAGGCCATGCACTGATCAATATTTCTCTTATTAGTAAGATGCTGCATTAGACTGATCTTAGTCAAGTTTTAAATACACTCCTGAGACTAATACCACATTTAAAAAAATTCCAACTTAGGGTAATGACTCTCTGAAGTTCAAGAGGAAAAAGTATGTATCTTACATATAACAGATTTTAACTTTGGGAATTCACTAGGACGGTCAGGTAAAATAGAATAATACTGTATAAATATTCCACCATAAATTAAGGTTGTGATATATTCTCATTTTTCCTGAATAGTCAAGATTTAATATTTAATTATAAAAAATTAAAAGTGGTTTATTTTATTGCAAGAGAGCGAAACAAATAATTCACAATTGGATAATCCTGTGCTATTGAAAACAAACTGAAAATTTTAACGATTCCTGAATTCAAATTACATTCTGTGTACTGTCCTAAGTATTTTACAAGCATTATTTCATTTAATCCTTATAACAACATCACATAGTTCGTTCTATTCTTACCCCAAATTTATACATGAAGAAACTGAGGCCCAAGTAAGAAAAGTGACTTGACCAAGGCCAGATAGCGTTAAAATTCCAGACTAGACTCTGAGCCTGTTACTTCCCTCCTTCCTTATGTCTCCTCCCTCTTCTCCCTTCTCTCTCTCCTCTCTCCCCCATGTCTCCTCTATTTTGCTCTTTTCAATTTAACATTAAAACATGCTCATATTATACATACCTATAGCACCTTGTTTTTGCAAATGATATTGAATTTTAGAGTTATTTCCTATCATATATCCAGATTTACCTTACTTCTTACATATACATAACATTACATAGATGGATTATTATTCGTACAACTCACCACCTATTCTGAGAAGCAGCATAGTATAGTGATATACCACACAGATTCTAGAGTCTCACTTCTGGGGTTTGAATGTTAGAACCGCATTCACTAAGTAAATACGGCACTCAGTAGCTCTAGGAACGTGCTATAAAATGGAGACATTAATAGTAAGTACCTCACGAGGTTGTTATGGCAGTTAAATAAATTAATATTTCAAAAACATATGTACAGAGTTGACTCTGATATAAATGGCAACCCATATAAAGGCTATTGATAAATATTGAGCAATATTTTAAATTATATCTTAAATTGCTGATACTACAAACAACACAAATTCATCAAAGGATATAACATTTCTAGTTTTAATATTGCCAAATAATGCTCCTGGAAGTGTGACTGTACATGAGAAACATCAAAATTTTTATATTGTCTAATTTTTAGGTGGAAACTGTCCTATTTTAAATTTCATTTACTTATTTATTAGTGAGGTTGAAGTTTTTTCATGTGTTTGCTGATCATTTACATTTACCTTATAAAAATTATTAGCTTTATTAATTTCTTATTCTTCTAAGGTATTGTTTTCTTTTTAATTTTTAGGATGAGTTTTTCAAAGTTGTATCTTATGTTTCTCAATTTATGCTTCATATTGTTACTGTATTTATGTATTTTCCATATTGAGAACGCTTTTGATCTGCTCAATTTGTAAAATTTTATTTATTGGCTCTGAGAAGACAATCTAAAGTTCTTTTACTAAAGATTTTTAAGACATTTATTATCCCAATAATCACAAATATTAAGCAGCCCTATTATTTATAATAAATATCTCACAGAACTTAAATGTCATAGATTGAAAAAGTCATACATTATAGTTAAATTTATAGATCATATATAATTAGCTGAAAAGCAAATACTTCAACTATTCATAAAATAAATATTTCATATTCAAATCTTTTTAATCATATGCATTTTTGCCAAGAATATAGTATGAATTAAATTAAATGAGTTTGCTTAGTTTCTCTTATTCTTAACGTAATAAAAAATAAAATAATTCTCTTTTAGGAATGCCAAAACTGTGGATGAAATACTTGGATATCAAAGAGGATAATATTTTCTTTTCTCAAACATGATTAAATAACATCACTCAGCTGAAAATTAAATATATTACAAATAGTTCTGGTCATTTTTCACTTGTCAGTGAGCCATTAGACACTGCGTTATTTTATTAGAGTCTGTTATTGTTATTCTATGATATTAGGTTCCTACCAATAATTCTTTCTTGCAGTTGACAGATGGTGTCATCATTCTGTAAAACAAATGATAACTGTAACTTTTGTTAAAGAACGTATCATGATCATACCTATCTTTTCCCCTGAATTTCATGAGTACACCCCTCCTCTGCATTTGTATTAGGAGAACACAGGGGAAGAATGATCTGATGGTTATGGAGTGTAATTTGAAGAACAATAAAAAGATCCACTTGTGATGTATTTGGCACTAATAAGTTACAACAAATTCTTATTTGAGATGATATCCCTAATATTATTTAGGGCAATGATATGGTAAAATGATGTGCTGAAACTTATCCATAAGGCTACTCTGAAAATACACATTATGGACCATCTCAAAATCATATTCTAGTAGCTATAAGCCAACGGTGAAAATGTTACTATTCTACGAGATATTTTGATGAAACAATGAACATTAAAGTACCAAAAGAAGATTTTAGAGTATAAAATTCTAGTATCAGAGTGAGTATGAAAGATGTAAGAAGAGGATCAAATTAAATATTCCTTTGTGGGAGGCAACAATATGAGACCAAGAGCGACGGCGTGAATATGAGAAGTACCTAGACGGGTTTAGATAAGCAAACTATGATGAAACAAAAAGGATTGGGACACATAACAAATAAATACGTATAAACTAAACAGTCTACAACATTATGAAACAAATCAACTTTAAAACATACAAACAGGGGCGCCTGGGTGGCTCAGTGGGTTAAAGCCTCTGCCTTCGGCTCAGGTCATGATCTCAGGGTCCTGGGATCAAGCCCCACATCAGGCTCTCTGCTCAGCAGGGACCCTGCTTCCCCCTCTCTCTCTGCCTGCCTCTCTGCCTACTTGTGATCTCTTTCTCTCTGTTAAATAAATAAATAAAATCTTTTAAAAAAATAAATAAAAAATAAATAAAACATGCAAGCAAGCAAACATGCTTTACAAAAATATATCCCAAATTTAGAAATTGGATTAAGTAGAGAGCACATTTAATATCAACAAAATGGTGTATGCTATACCAAACATCCAAAACATTTATAAAATGCAAAGAGAAAAATCTTAAAACATCATTCGTCCTTCAGCTCTTCTTGTAGGCTAGCCATCCATATTTGTGTTTTCATTTGTTTTTAAAATTCTAAGTTATAGTCATTGTTTCATTCTTTTGACACATCATGCTATTAATTTGTAATAATAATTTGGTCAGCAATCTCCCAGTGGAAAGAAGTAAATTGTAAAACATTTTTGAAAAAGAAAGAGAAGAAAAACGGAAAAGTCTGTCTATAAGAAGTTTACTCTTTATTGAGGAATGTTTATGCATGTTACTATTAAAAAATATAACTATAAAAGCTAGAATGTTTATATACCATGTCCTCATATTAGGAACGTAATATATGACCATTATAAACATTTTGGAAGATAATGGAAATAAAGAGAAAAAACACACATTTCCACAATCTGAAGTCAGTCAATCTTTCATTGTTTTTTTAAATCTTTTATTTATTTTTTAAAAATTTTTTTAAAGATATTATTTATTTATTTGATAGAGAGAGAAATCACAAGTAGGCAGAGAGAGAGGGGGAAGCAGGTTCCCTGCTGAGCAGAGACCCCGATGTGGGGCTTGATGCTGGGCTTGATCCCAGGACCCTGGGATTATGACCTGTGCCAAAGGCAGAGGCTTTAACCCACTGAGCCACCCAGGCGCCCCATTTACAATCTTTTAAAACAATGTAGAAACACTCTCGAAATAGGGAAGCACAAGGCCTAGGAGAGTCACACAGATGAAGTCTCTTCTGATTGAAGGGACTTATGAATGCTAATGCAGGAGACACGTGAGCATGAGCTATGTCTTGATACTTTGCAACAAGAGGAGGAAAAAACCCTGTAGGCAAAGAAAAAAGACGGTGTGAAAATGTGGATGCAGTGTATATAGCAATTCTAATTACTTTGGCTTGGTGTATGTGTGATTTGCCAGGTGGGGAACTGTAGTAAATAAAATTTGAGCTGGCAAGGGTAGAAGGTTGGAGCTTCCTACTTGCCAGGCTAAGAAAACGACTCTATTCTTTGGCCTATCTGAAGCTGTTGATAGATACTTACTAGATGGGTGGCACAATTCAGACTGTTAGTTTAGGTTTCTCACTCTGGCAGAAAAAAAAGATGATTGTTCAATTTAAGATGAAGAAGGAGTAGAAATAATGAAAAATGGAGACATTGAGACAAGTTGGAGGGCTACTACAATAGCACAAGGTGGCAGATAATGGGGATCTAGACTCAGGTGAGAGCAGTGAGAAAGGTGAAGAAAGCATTTACCTAGCATTTTAATACTTAGAACGTCGGCAGAGACTACTGAGGTTTTTTAATTAGAATATAGAGAAAATGAAGAATATTTATGCTACAGATATCCAAAAGTTAGTGACCAATGGAACTTAGGAAGAAACAAAGTGTAGGAAATTAGGATGATTCTTGTGTTTCTAATTTAGGAGACAGTGGTATCATTAGCAGAATGAAGAACACTGGTAGTTTAGATAGTGAAGATATGAGAAGATGAAGAACACACACACACACACATGTGCACATGTAAAAACATAAAATACATGGAGGTTTATGTCGGATCATTAGAAGGAAATCTTTTCTTTAAGATTTTATTTATTTATTTGTCAGAGAGAGAGAGCACAAGCAGGGGGAGCAGCAGGCAGAGGGAAAAGCAGGCTCCCTGCTGAGCAAAGACTCAGATGTGGGACTCAGTCCCAGGACCCTGGAATCATGACCTGAGCCGAAGGCAGACGCTTAACTGACTGAGCCATCCAGGGGTCTCTAGAAGTAAATCTTTTCTAAAGATAGATATCTTTGTCATTAAAATGCAGAAATATTTGCAGCCACGTGAATGTGTCATTTCCTTGGGTAAAAGGAAAATCTATGAAAGGTTATGAATGGAAATTCATTTAAACAGTACACAGAGAAAAATCCCACTTACAAACCAACAAAAACAAGAGAAACTAAACAAAGAACAACAAAACAAAAAATAAAAAACAAAGAAGGAATAACCAAAGATGGAGAAAGTTGACTAGAATTTTGGAATATTATGAAGCCAAAGAAAGAGAAAATGTTAGAAAGATTGGAGTGATGAACAACGTCAAATACTACAGAGAGATCAACAAAATAAAGCTAAAAAAAAAGTGCCTAAAAGAATTGGCATTATTCCAGGTTTTTGACGACCTGGGCAAGAACAGTTTCAGCAAAGTGATAAGGACAGAAACCAGGTTGCAATGGGATGCACAGAGAATGAACTATTATGAGGGAGAAACAGTAAAGCATACTATTTATTGAAAAAACCTTATTTTGAAAGGAAAGGAATGTATAAGACTGTCATGAAATTTAACAAAGGGTCATGAATGTGTTTATAAAAATAAAAGGAGGTACAACGGGAGAAGGAGAAACTGAAGAAAAGAAGACCGATGAATGATAAAGCAAGGACTTCTAAGTGATCACACAGTTAGAAGGAAAAGCCTAGAACAGAATAAAGTGTATTTATTTAATCGAGGCAGGAGAAAATTGGGAAGATGTGACTGTGTGCATGCAAATGCGTTTTAAGAGAACTATTATGTTCCATATGAACAAAAGAAAAAGAAATAATTCCAGAGATAATCTCTTTCCTCTTCCTGATGTTGTGTTGCATGTGTTCTATCTCCTCTCATGTGTTTCTAAATTGTAATTAAAAGTTGGCTAATAGCAGGGGCTGAAAGAGAAAAGAAACAGAAATTCTAGAGTGTCTTATTTCATAAGATTGAATCCTAAAGAGTCAGAGTGGAAGCAGTTTAAGGCAAAGCCCCTGAGGGTAACATCACAGGAGCTATCAGGTTAACTTGGGATCCCATCACTTGTTTTCACATTGCATTTCCAGCTGAGCCAAGTATGTTTGGTCTATCACTCTTTCCTTCCAACTTTGCAGTATCTTCAATATGTTCTCAACCTGAAAGTCCTTAACTGGCCCATAACTGACATCTGCTGGGACATTCCTTAATGGAGCAGCATTTGCTTATTACGTGTTTTCTCCTTCTCCTTCTTCTGTTTTTAATATTTATTGTGTGTAACATCAAAATGAAGTGTGGGGTAGATGTCTTGGGGTAAATAATACTGGATACTTGGAAACACTTGTCTTCATATGGATCCAGGTTATGAGCTTGTCTCTTCATGAAAAGATAAGCCTCAGTGAACTGAGTAAAGACATTATAAACTAAAGGCACATGCTTTCAAATGAAGCTGAATACTTTGTTTTAAATGGTGCACGAAATATGTTGTGATACTTTCTAGTGATGAAATGTCAAAGCAATAAAAGACCTTTGAAGTCCACATTTTCTAGACTTTTTTTTTTTTTAACATTTCACTATTTATTTGACAGAGAGAGAGAGACAGAGAGAGAGCATAAGGGGAGCGGCAGAGGAAAAGGGAAAAGCAGGTTCTCTGCTGAGCAGGGAGCCCTATACGGGGCTCCATCTCAGGACTCTGGGATCATGACCTGAGCCGAAGTCAGATGCTTAACTGACTGAGCCACCCAGGTACTCCTGAAGTCCACATTGTCTACTAAAATATTAATAATTATGACATCTTTCCTTTTCTTTTTATCTTATTTATTTTTTTCTTTTTTTCCCATTTCTTTTCACTTAGGCTATCGAGTACTCAGGATTTTATCAATTGTTCTCAAAAGATTAAAAAAAAAAAAATTGTGTGTTCAAAACTACCTGAATAATATATGCCATTACAGTCTGACACAACAGACCGACCTCTGATTGAGTATGGTACCTATCCAGAATATTATGCCAATATGCTCTCTTTGTGCCTACTTTAAAAGAAAACCAGCTTCAGAAAATATACACAAATTATATATGGCTTTCTGTGTCTTTGCTGTTGTTACAGTGGACTATCATCTATGACTTCAGTCATTGTAGCAACAGCGACCTCAAAGTGTCTATTTTTTAGATTTAAACTAATACAAGATATAAAGTTGTGCATGGTAAACCAAATGAGGACTGTTTATGATCTTGATATAATCATTAGAATCATATTCTATCCAATTATGTAAAATATAAGCCCTTGTAATTAAACGACAAATAATGCTAGAGAAGATAAAATGTTAGTGATCCTTAATATAGAACTTTTAAGGCAATTGAAATGAATCAGTGAATTATAGAGGGAAACAGTAATATCTGAGATGAAATTTTTAAAACTCTAGATCACAGTTTTGTATAAACTATGATTTAATATCAGCATATGTTTTAACATATGTTTACGAATTAGGCAAAACACGTGGAAAAACATAAGAAAATATAAATCCTTAATCAGATATAAAGATTCATCTTGAATTCCCTGGATGCAAAATGGATAACTGAAACCATATCTTTGAAGAAATTAACAGTTAAGGGAGGTATGCCAAAAAATAAAAACATAATTAAATGCTATCAGTATTGAGGTAAACAAAAAATATGCCATGGGAAAACAGAAAGAGGAACAGTCTAGTTTTCCTGCAGGACAAAAGTAGACTTCCTTAAGGAAATGACTCCTATCCTGAGACCTGAACTATGAATAGGAGCACACCAAATGAAGCAAGATAATGTGGATAAGGAAGAAGCTGTGTAAAATTACAGAAACATAAAGCAGGATGCAGATGGCTCAAAGGTAGTTTAAAATATATCAGATGTAAATAATTGTTCAATGCTAAGTGGTGGTTACCTTTGCATGATATGCTTGAAATGTTTGGAGTTTAGCTCATACAAATACCTCCTGTTACACCCCACGTTCCCCCCCAAATTGTTGTCTATACAGTAATTCTGTAGGATTATAATAGCTATAACTGAAATAAAAGAGATTCTGGGATCCTATACATATAATGGGGAAGAACCCTATAGTATTAGTATTTGCCACTCCAAACAGACTATGCCCTAACACACACACTCCAACCTCCTGGGGGTTGGTCTCTCTGTCTGTCTGTCTCTGTCTCTTTTTACTTGCATATGGAGAACATCTATTAAGCCCATTCTTTTTATACATAATGAAGATGCGATCAGTGAAAGATGGACAGTAGTAAGCAGGGGGAAATAACTAGTATTTTCGTAGAGAAAGAAGTTTATTGCTGTTTTGGGGAGACAGAATGGAGAGAAGGAGGAATAAGTAAGGAATTTACCCAAATAAAGAATCACCAAGAAGAGAAAGAAATTCAGGGTCTAAAAAAGACATATAACTATCCTCTTTGATCCTGACAAGACTCACAAAACTAATGAACAGAGAAGCACACTACAAAATACTGCCACAGAGAGTTAGAAAGGTATCTCCTTGAAGGGGTTTAAAGTGTAGAATAATCATATCAGATTTTGGAAATATGAGTGGATAATAAGATTAACTTTCCACTAAAAGCCCTTAAAATAGCAACTCATTACAATATAATCTTTTTTTAGATTTTCTCATCTATTGTAATTTTAGAAAAAAAAGTTGGACAATTCCCTTTGCAGGTTGCTTTTGTAGGAAGCAACTTCTAAGGGGAGTTTAGTCTTAAGGGTATTCATTAAATAGTTTCCTTAAGAGCAACACTAAGGAAAGAGGAAGTAGAAGAGGGAGGAGAGTTGGGGAAAAAGAGAAGTTGGGTACAGGCCTGATACTTGCTTCAGTTGACTCCACAGAGAGTCCAAGGCTAAAATGGCCTTACAGCGGTGCCTGGGTGGCTCAGTCATTAAGTGTCTGCCTTTGGCTCAGGTCATGATCCCAGCGTCCTGGGATCAAGCCCCTCATCAGGCTCCCTGTTCAGGGGGAGCCTGCTTCTCCCTCTTCCACTCCCCCTGCTTGTGTTCCCTCTCTTGCTGTGTCTCTCTCTGTCAAATAAATAAATAAAAAATCTTTAAAAAATAAATACATAAAAATAAAAAATAAAATGGCCTTACAATTGTTATGCTACCTTGGGCAGAAATCACCAGGACTTCAGATCCCCACCTTATTGATCAACTGAATATTTCTCTCCCAGACACAGTGTGACTTTGGGTGACACTGTCCTTTCAACAGAGGCAGTCCAGAAAGGGGCAGACAGCTGATGGCTTTTTGCTTACAGTACTCCTAAAAGCTATAGAAACAAGACATTCCTTGAAAGGAGACCTGAATAGGTTATATTACCATCTCATTAACCTCTACAAATGGGCTCTTTAAGGAGTTGACAATAGTTACTAAATTACCCAACTGTCATATCTTCTCCAAAGCAGTATTCACATCTTTTCTATCCCTTCTGCCTTTTATAGTAATCTTGATTATATGTTCCAAAATGCTTTATACTTCTTCAGTTTAGAGGCCTAAGCCTAGATAAACAATTCTATTAAAAACCAGACCATAAAACATGGCTTGAAAGTCAACAGAGAACAAAATAAACACTTTGTGTTAATAAGCTCTTGAGAGACATATATAGAAAAAGAAAAGACTATATATAGACTAAAAGAAAAACAGAAAAAAAAGAAATTATTTACATTGAGCCTCACATTTTAAATATGTTTGAGTTAAGTAGACAAAAAAGATTGGCGTCATTATAAAAAGCATTTATTTATTTCCTGGCAATCTAATCTTTGTAAATTCCTTTTGCACATAATCTAGTGGTAAGGTTCTGAAATTAAACAGCCTAACTGACATCTTATTTTAAATACGGGAACCAAAACTACTGAACTAAGCTTGAGAATAAAAGTCATTGATCTAAAGAATATTTTCTGTAGGACTGTATGCTAACGAGTTGGTTGGTATGGTGTTATAGGCAGTATTCCAGAAAAACTTATAAACCGAAATACTTTCCTATCTGAGGTTGGGCTATATTTATATCACCATTGGCCTTTCTGCAGAACATGCCATCTGCTATCCTGCAGACATGTAAAAGCTCTGGAAGGGCTTTAGCATCATCAACGCAAAGAAGAGGGGACATTTATAAAATATATATTACCTTTTGATCTGTTTTTGAATATTTCTGTCACCATTTTTTCTCTGCTTATCTGAACTTTCAAAACAAGATGAGGACTTTACTCATGTTTAAGCATGTGACTGAGATTGTTAATTCATTGAATTGGTCAACCCTAACTATACATATGCACAGCAGTCTACACAAGTTGTTAGAGACTGCAGTTATAACCTATTTCATCTTTTAAAACACCATAACATATGACCAAAAAAGAAAAATGCATAAACCAAATACAACTACTGAGATCAAAAACTTTAAGCAGCTATCTTCTGTGTGCATTATCTGAGTTTTCTTTAGTACATCTGGTTTCCGTGCCAGCTAAGGGAACAAATACCTGCAGGTGTGTGTTCATATTACACATTCCCAAATAAAACCCCAGTAAAAATAGCCATATTTTTCTACTCTGTGATTTAAACTTCCCTTACCTAAGTATTTATACCAGGTTTCAGATACTCATTGAATTTCAACAGTGAAAAGTAAGCGAAATATGTATCTCTCTTTGGTTTGCAAGATAATTTGGTTATGCTGCTTGGACTTTTAGACCTCTTTTTGAATATAAAGTTTCTGGGTCTAAAAAAAATTTTTTTAGAAGTAATAATTGCTAAAGGAGGGGATTTCTTCATTATGATTCACTGACTCTGGTGATTTTAAGTGCATTTTTGTCTTTGGTTCATTTTAGTGTTTTATGGTATGAAACTTACCTTTCCCCCCTTTGATGATAGCTTTACTGCTACACTGATCTAAAAATATATGTATAGATGCCACAGAGATACTGCCATATGTCATAAATAAAAAAGCACAACAATGAATAAAGGATTGTGTGCTCTGCCATGAAAAATATCCACTAATATGCACAATGAATACATTTGGCTAAAGTTAAAAGTTTGTAGTATGCTATCAAGGATAGATTCATTAGGCCAATGGAGACTCATTAATATATTTATTATTTCTTCTAGATGAGACATTCTGCCCTTTTCCAATATTTGTTTCTTCCTTCCATTCATAAGAGAAGCCACTAATAACCCATGCACTTTTCCCCAATAATCACAGAATTAGCCCCAGTCTTGCTCTTTTCTAACCTGGCCTCTACTGACTTTTGCTAGCTGGTAATCTTCATGTAGAACACAAGATTGCTCAGAGAAGTGGCTACTTCAAACTGGGTACATTATAAACATCAGAATAAATTTATAAAAACGTGTATTTTCAGTCTCCTGTCTCCAAAGATTCTGATGTAGCAGATTGGGTTCCACAGAAAGACAAGGAGTTGGAGCTTGTTTCATAAGACAGGTGTGTAGCAATGCTCTAGGGAACAACAGCTATGAGGGAGGGAGAGAAGTGGGATGGGCAGGGAGCAACTGAATGGAAGGCCTGTAGCTGGTATAGCCCTTTCAAGTTATCTCTAGCTGAGGCACGGGGCTCTGCCTTTGTAGCGCCTCCCCCAGTGAGTAGGGGTTGCTGGCTGTCTCAGAAAGGAGAATGACTTAAGGTGAAGCCATAACTGTGGTTAAGAATAATTCCTAGTTTCTGGTCCTCTCCATTGCTTGTATCTCTCAGTCAGCAACCATAATGATTTGCTCTCTCAGACAGAACTGTAAAGCCCAAGAATCTCAAATACTTAAAGCCAGGATATGGATCATTACCTTTGTTTTAGGTCTCTTAAGATTTGTCCAGATAAATGAGGCTATATTGTGCATATCCTGAGGACTTGGGCATAGGGAACTAATTGCCTAGAGCTCTTTCCCTCATTTGGGGGCAATGGTTTCTGAAGCATTCAGAACAACTTAAAGCTTTTGTCTAAGACATTTAGCAATTATAAATAACGAAAAATAATGTTTAAAATGCACATAACAAAATAAAATAAACTATTTTCATCTTAGATGATAAATAACATGGAGTCAAAGATATATTTCTGAATGGCTAAGCCACTGATTTGTTCATTCACTTAACAATTATTTACTGAGTATCTATTATGTGCCACACATGGTACTAGGCACTGGGGATACAACACTGAGAGAACAAGTATACAAACTTTTCTTTTTTTTTTTTAAGATTTTTATTTATTTATTTGACAGAGAGAGAGAGAGATCACAAGTAGGCAGAGAGGCAGGCAGAGAGGGGGAAGCAGGCTCCCTGCTGAGCAGAGAGCCCTATGTGGGGCTGATCCCAGGACTCTGAAATCATGACCTGGGCCGAAGGCAGAGGCTTTAACCCACTGAGCCACCCAGACACCCCACAAACACTTTTCATGGAGCTTATTTTCCAGTGGGTTATATATAATTTAAATATATTGAATCTTACTAGCTAATAGGATCCAACAGTACATTAAAAGGATTATTCACCATAACCAAGTGGATTTATTCCTGGGACACAAGGGTGGTTCAACATTTGCAAATCAATCAATGTGATAGATCACATTAATAAAAAAAAAGATAAGAGTCATATAATCCTCTCATTTGATGCAGAAAAAGCATTTGACAAAACATATCATTCTTTCTTGATTAAAACTCTTCAAAGTGTAGAGATAAAAGGAACATCAATATCATAAAAACAATCTATGAAAAGCCCACAGCAAACATCATTCTTAATGGGGGAAAACTGAGAGCTTTTGCTTAGGGTCAGGAACACAACACTCTCACCACAATTGTTCAAGATAATACTAGAAGTCCTAGCCTCAGCAATCAGACAGCAAAAAGAAATAAAAGACATTCAAAATGGCAGAGAAGTCAAACTCTCACTTTTTGCAGATGACATGATACTTTATGTGAAAAACCCAAAAGACTCCACCTCAAAATTGCTAGAACTCATACAGCAATTCAACAATGTGGCAGGATACAAAATCAAATCATAGAAATCAGTTGCATTTTTATACACTAATGTGACTGAAGAAAGAGAAATTAAGGAATTGATCCCATTTACAACTGTACCCGAAACCATAAGATACTTAGGAATAAACCTAAACAAAGAGGTAAACGATCTGTACTCTAAAAAACTACAGAACACTTTTGAAAGACATTGAGGAAGACACAAAGAGATGGGAAAACATTCCATACTCATGGATTGGGAGAATAAACATTGTTAAAATGTCTATGCTGCCCAGAGCAATCTACACATTCAATGCAATCCCTATCAAAATACCACTGGCATTTTTCACAGAGCTAGAACAAACAATCCTAAAATTTGTATGGAATCAGAAAAGACACTAAATAGCCAGGGGAATGTTAAAAAAGAAAACCAAAGCTGGGGGCATCACAATGCCTGACTTCAAGCTACATTATAAAGCTGTGATCATCAAGACACAAAGATCAAAAAGACATAGATCAATGAAAGAGAATAGACACCCCAGAAATGGACCCTCAACTCTATGGTCAACTAATCTACGAAGCAGGAAAAAGTATCCAATGAAAAAAATACAGTCTCCTCAACAAATGGTGCTGGGAAAATTGGACAGCCACATGCAAAAGAATGAAACTGGACCATTCTCTTACACCAATGCACAAAGATAAAATCAAAATGGATGAAAGACCTAAATGTGAGACAGGAATCCATCAAAATCCTAGAGGAGAACACAGGTAATAATCTCTTTGACATCAGCAGGAGCAACTTCTTGCAAGACACATCTCTTAAGGCAAGGAAACAAAGGCAAAAATACTGGAACTTCATCAAGATAAAATGCTTCTGCACAGCAAAGGAAACAGGCAACAAAACTAAAAGGGAGCCTATGGAATGGGAGAAGATATTTGCAAATGACATATCAGATAAAGGGCTGGTATCAAAGATCTATAAAAACTTACCAACTCAACACCCAAAAAACAAATAATCCAGTCAAGAAATGGGCAAAGAAGACATACAAATGGCCAACAGACACATGAAAAAATGTTCCACATCACTTGTCATCGGGGAAATACAAGTCAAAACCACAATGTGGTACCACCTTACACCAGTTAGAATGGCTAAAGTTAACAAGACAGGAAACAACATGTGTTGGCAAGGATGTGGAGAAAGGGGAACTCTCTTACACTTTTGGTGGGAATGCAAGCTCGTAAAGCCACTCTGAAAACAGTATGGAGGTTCCTCAAGAAGTTAAAAATAAAACTACCCTATGACGCAGCAATTGCACTACTGGGTATTTACCCCAAAGATGCAGATGTAGTGAAAAGAAGAGGCACCTGCACCCCAATGTTCATAGCAGCAATGTTCACAATAGCCAAACTGTGGAAAGAGCTGAGATGTCCTTCAACAGAGGAATGCATAAAGAAGATGTGGTTCATATATACAATAGAATATTACTCAGCCATCAGAAATGATGAATAACTATCATTTACATTGACATGGATGGAACAGGAGGGTATTATGCTGAGTGAAATAAGTCAATCAGAGGAGGACAAATATCATATGGTTTCACTCATATGTGGAACATAAGATATAGTACAGAGGATCATAGGGAAAGGGAAAAAAACTGAATGGGAAGAAATAAGAGAGGAAGACTAACCATGAGAGTTTCTTGACTCTGAGAAAAACTGAGGGTTGTGGAATGGGAGGTGGCTGGGGTAACTGGGTGATGGGCATTAAGGAGGGCATGTGATGTGATGAGCACTGGGTGTTATATGCAACCAATGAAACACTAAACACAAACTAATGATGAACTATATGTGGGCTAATTGAATTTAAATAAAAATAAATATACATTGAATCTTAATTTCCTCATCTATAAGAAAGGCCATCTGTCTTGCATGGTTAATGTAAAGAGTTTTATGTAAAGTACTTGGCCTCTATTCATAGTTATTCCAAGAAAACTTCTGTTAGAGACATTTTTGGCCACATGTAATAAAATAATAGAAAGAACATTCACCATGGGGAATGGGGTGTCCAGGATTAAAGTATATCTTTATATATGTACATTATTAAAAGTAGGTTAATTGTAACGTCACCTGTCCTGCTGAGAACCATAGATGGAATCTGGGAAAGATAATCTCAACTCATGCTTCTCATACACCAACTCACCTCCTCTTGGCTGAACTGAATTGGTAGAATTTCAGAAGACAGAAAACAACTGGCAACAGTGGTGAGACTTCTTGAAGATACCAGAGACATTTGAGCCAACAGATTTGAGCAATATCTCAGGGGGAAAAAAAATGGATGGGAAAGGATACAGAGCACTGATCGCAGGTTTTAAAAGTAAGAAAGACTAGATCCTGAGCGTGAAAAGAGATTTACACTTAAAGAAATTGATTTGGGAGTAGATTTTTTTTTACCTAAGTAATTTTCTTGATATCTTAAGATCAAACGATAAAACAACAAAGTCAAACTACTTAATAAATGCATGAGCTGTACATTTTTTTATAAAACTCAAATTATATGCTTTTTATAGTATTAAGTTTAAGAACAATTTGTGGGTTAGTCTGACTTCTTCCTAGTTGTTCCTTTTACCAGCTGAGTGACCTTGAATATATTTTGTGTGACTGTGAATATGCTGCTTCACTTCTTTAAATCTGTTTTCCCATTGCAAAACAAGCATTTATAAAACATCCTCATATGATTTTTGTGAGCATTAAATGAGATAATTTAAGAGATGTAAATAACCCAGTTCATACCTAGCAAATTCTCATTTATTGCCTTATACTATGATCATTAATAGTGATAGTTATTTGTATTAGTATAGTTGCTAGGTTTATCAATTTATTAAATAAAACACTTAACATTTGATTTCTAGCTACACTTAATTTATTTCAAAGTTGTAAAAATGGAGCAAATTCAACTATTGCTTATTTCTAAAGCAAATATCTCATTTCTTTTAAAGTGATGAAAAAAATACTTTTCTCCTGGAGTTTTGTTTCTGTAACAGGAGAGAACTATCCAGAAGAGGAAAGATAGTGTAGCTCCCTACAGGGGATCTGCCCAGATGTCATGAGTGCTCATAACAATTATAAAAGAGTGGGCATGACCTTGTTTTAGTCCTTTCCTGAGGAGTTTTTTTTTTCTCCCAAGTTTTTATTTAAATTCCAGCTACTTAACATACAATGCAGTATTAGTTTCAGGTATAGAATTTAGTGATTATTATTTACATACGACACCCAGTGCTCATCACTACAAGTGCCCTCCTTAATACCTATCACCTATTTAACCTAGTCCCCCCAGCGCACCTCCCCTCCAGTAACCATCAGTTTGTTCTCTATAGTTAAGGGTCTGTTTCTTGGTTTGCTGCTCTCTTTTTTTTTTTTTTTTTTTTAATATCCCTATGTTCATTTGTTTTGTTTCTTAAATTTCACATATCGGTGAAATCATATGGTGTTTGTCTTTCTCTGACAGACTTATTTCACTTAGCATAATACTCTCTAGCTCCATCCATGCCATTGCAAATGGCAAGAGTTCATTCTTTTAGCCTAGATGTCCATCAACAGATAAATGGATAAAGAAGATATGGTGTATATATACAATGGAATACAATGCAGCCATCAAAAAAAGAAATCTTGCCATTTGCAACAATGTGGATGGAACTAGAGGGTATTATGCTAAGCCAAATAAGCCAATCAGAGATAGACAATTATCATATGATCTCTCTGATATGAGGAATTTGAGAGGCAGGGTGGGGGTGGGGGGAAGGGAGGGAAAAATGAAAAAAGATGGGACTGGGGAGGGAGACAAATCATAAGAGACACCCTCAGGAAACAAACTGAGGGTTGCTAGAGGGGTGGGAGAGATGGCTGGGCGATAGACATTGGGGAGGGTATGTGCTATGGTGAGTGCTATGAACTGTGTAAGACTGATGATTCACAGACCTGTACCTATGAAACAAATAACACATTATATGTTAATAATAAAAAATGAGAAAAAAAAAGTGTATTCTTTTGAATGGCTGAGTAATATTCCAGTGAGTGTGTGTGTATGTGTGTGTGTGTGTAGACACACACATATATACCACATCTTTATCCATTTATCAGTTGATGGGACATTTAGGCTCTTTCCATAATTTAGCTATTATTGATAATGCTGCTATAAACATCAGGGTGCATGTATCCCTTCAAATCAGTATTTTTGTATCCTTTGGTAAATACCTAGTAGTGCAATTGCTAGGTCATACGATAGCTCTATTTTTAACTTTTTGAGAAGCTCCATACTGTTTTCCACAGTGGCTGCAACAGTTTGCATTCCCACCAACAGTGTAGGAGGGTTCCCCTTTCTCCATATCCTTGCTCCACATCGGTTGTTTCCTGTGTTGTTAACTTTAGCCATTCTGACAGGTGTGAGGAGATATCTCATTGTGGTTTTGATTTGCATTTCCCTGATGATGAGTGATGTTGAGGCTCTTTTCATGAGTCTGTTAGCCATCTATATGTCTTCTTTGGAAAAATGTCTATTCATGTCCTCTGCACAGTTTTTAACTGGATTCGTTTTTGTTTTTGTTTTTTGTTTTTCTTTGGTGTTTAGTTTTATAAGAAGTACATGATTTAAATAAGCTTATTCTCCACTCAATGAACTAAGAGGGTGGGTAATAAATTGCTGGGCTGGGCTGCATAAGATGTTTCAAATTCAGGAAATTATTTATTTGTGTATGGGAAAATATTTGTCTTCCCCAAAGAGTCTGTTATGATAGCCTTCAATATTTATTCATTATTAAGCCAAATTGCCAAGTTATGGAACAAAATTTTGTTTTAGAAGAGAATGCTAATTATTGAACTTCTAAAAGCTTTCATCACCAAGCTAGAATATTTAAAGTCTAATATTTGAGTTTTTTTCTCAGAAAATAAGATAACTGGTTTTAAGTATCCTAAAAATTCCTCCCACAAATGCTTCCTAAATTAAACTATAATCCCTGCCACCCCCCAACTGTTTCTCTTCTTTGTAGAATTCTAAAGGGAAAACTGCTGTACTTACACATGCTAAGATATAATTTTCCAAAGCCTGTGCCCTGTCCAATTTTTCTAATAGCTCTGAGAGCCTAATATAGTTCCTATATTCATGGTATATAAAGCCTGTCAACATTAAAATTGTCTCTTTCTTTCTCTGTCTGCCTCCTACCCCAATCTAACCTTCCTCTCCGTTCTTATTTTAAAATGCATTTAGCTCTTAGGACATTTCTCAGACTTTTATTCTTCTCAGTATCCCAGAGCCAAGAATTTAGCTCTCCAAAATATTAAAATCATTTAACTCACATTTGCTTCATATTTTTAAATAAATCACTAGTAATATATTTAGATTTCTTTTGATTAAAGTAGAATATTGAAGATGCTTCTCTTCATTAATATAAACTTTTTAAAAAATATTTTATTTATTTATTTGACAGAGAGAGAGATCACAAGTAGACAGAGAGTCAGGCAAAGGGAGGGGGGAAGCAGGCTCCCCGCTGAGCAGAGAGCCCGATGTGGGGCTCGATCCCAGGACCCTGAGATCATGACCTGAGCTGAAAGCAGAGGCTTTAACCCACTGAGCCACCCAGGCGCCTCTAATACAAACTTTTTAAAGCATTCTGATTTCCACTCATCAATAGGATATCCTATTGACAAATATCTTTTTTGCTTAAGTAAGTTGACCTCAGTAAAAATATATTCCTATATGATTGATACCATGTGTATTTTTGTGAAATTTTATATGAAACACCTCTAAAGCACATACATGTATATTAAGTATAATGATTATCTAAAAATATATCTTCACATTATTTCTTTTCTAGATTTCTTTTGTAGTCCCAAACAAAAAAAATAGTGCTAGTTTTTCACTAAATAGTTTATCTATCACACACTTGACCAGCAATTTCCAAAGACATCCTTTATCAGAGCAATAGTATCAAGAGATGCAATGTAAGATACAGGTCTTGTGATCAAATGTAAGAAATACCTTTAAATTGCACAATGTATATTGGCATTATAGAAGCTCTATGAAATCTGGTAGCCATGACACTAATCTTGTTTAACTCAAAGTTCATAACCTTAAAGATAGTTGCCTTCATTACTTTATCAACAATCAATATTTGTGTATTAAGCCAATATTTTTAATGATTATTATATGTCAGGTTATATTCCTGGGAGAAGAAACATAGGTATCTGTAAAAAAATTGATTCTGTTCTTCAGAACAGATAATAATAATAATTAATAATATTAATTAATAATATTATTATTAATATTAATAATAATGGCAGCTCTCCTTTATATGAGTACTGTCAATTAATTATTAAAACTGTTTTAAACATTTAAAGGCACCATTTTTTAGATGAAAAGGAAACTGAAGCAGAGAGAGAAAAAACGTAACTTCTCAAGGCAACAAATTGTATAAGTAAAAAACCACAGTTAAAAACCAGGTGTTCTATCCCAAACCCTGTGTTCCTAAATGCTAGACTACAGCTGCACAAGATCATGTTTTTGCAAATCATACAACCAGCTGTAAGTAACTTGATATCCAGGATTGTACCATCCTGTTAAAATTTTACACTTATTTTCCTAACATAGCTCCTGACATTATATGGCCATAGACACTGCCCAATAAATAAACAAATAGCTGAACAAGCATATGTTCACTACTGGTCTAAAAGACAAGTAACTGCTGCTCAATTATTGCTCCCCACTGAATAAAAAAAATAGGTGAAGATTAGCACTTTTCATAGTGTTGCTTTCCTCTTTTCCATCACCAGGAGTACAATTTATGTAAAAACTATTATCAGCTATTTGGTTTTAAGACCAAAACCTGTTCAAGACCAAACCCTTCACCATTCCCATAAACTGACCATTGACCATTCATTGTGGTCTTGCTCTTCTTACCATCAACTAGTTCCTTTCTATTGGCTCTACTCTCTTCTCAATTTGCTCCAAATTTAAATATGTACTTCATTCACCATAAACTTCTAACCCTCCTTATATCAACTTCTTAAAATATAGTTCATACTCAACAACTCCATATTTCTCTTAAATTACATTTCCAATCAAACCTCAAGTCATTATGACTTCGCATTTTTAAATATTTTACAATCTAGTCAGCATCTGTTCATTCACTCACCTAGCTTACCAAACAATATTCTTGAGAGTTTTGGTCTTTCCTCTCTCCAACTCTCAGATGAAATAAATCACAATGCACTATAGATTTGACCTCTCTCTCTCTCAATCTCTCTTTTTTAAACTGAATCCATCCATTTCTATGTTTACTGTTATGATTCTCTTTGTTGTTGTTTTTTTTTTAAGATTTTATTTATTTATTTGACAGAGAGAGAGAGAGGTCACAAGTAGGCAAAGAGGCAGGCAGAGAGAGGGGGGAAGCAGGCTCCCTGCTGAGCAGAGAGCCTGATGCGGGGCTCAATCCCAGGACCCTGAGATCATGACCTGAGCTGAAGGCAGAGGCTTAACCCCTGAGCCACCCTGGTGCCCCTTATGATTCTCTTTGAAGCAATCCTTGTTTCTCCCTTGGATTATTGCCACAGCCTCTCTACTGTTTTCATCACATTTTCTCTTTCCCTTCTCACCCATTCTTCTAACTCTAGCCAGAGGGATGTGTGTAGGAATGTGACTGGCATGCCCCTGCTACTATTCCTAGTAGAGGAACACGCAGAAGGTATAGCTACGATGTAAAAAAAAATACAAAACTGCAAAGAAAGGCACCATGCTCCATATGGTCCTAGATCTGGTGCCAGACCCATATAACCCACTTCAACTTTCCTACTAAACCACACTTGTTTTGGCTTTTGTAGGAAGGAAGAGAAGAGAACTGTCATTTTAAGAAGAGTATTTCATAAGATATTAATACTTTTTCTCCTCCTTTCCTATAAAGGGAGGGTGGAGTCAAATGCTTCTACTAATTCTCCATTCACTTTTACTCCTAGATTGAGAAAACTCTGCTGAATCTTGATGAGCCTTCACACTACTGGTGTTTCCTTTGCAATACAGGCATGCAAAAGAAAAGACACAGTAAAGCTGAGATTGCAGCCTCTGTGATTCCCACTTCTTGGTGTGGAAAGGGTCTATGTGTTTATTCTAGGGACATAGAGCACTGCACCTGCAGTAAGTGAATATAAGATAGAAGAAGAGTTATAAGAATGTGGTAAGAGCATTTCCACCTCGATTGGCTCACCAAAATTAGAGGCCTGTATGGGGGGGGTGGGTATTGTGTGACAGCCTGAAAAACAAGTGCACCCCAAGGGAGAAAGTATGTGAATACCAACAGCACACTGGAAGCCAATGGCAAAGCAGTTAGAAGAAAAGAATATATAACCAACAAGGGAGAAGCCTGAAAACTTGCAACCAATGTGTGTTTTTCTTATCTAGGCTAATATTTCCCTTGCTATCCCCTCACCCTGCCATTCCCTGTTTCTGCAGTAAACACCAAGTCTATGCAAAACAAAAGTGAAGATGAGAATTAAAAAAGAAACTAGGTCTGACCTTGCTTCCACCTTTGTCCTTCTGGTAGCTTATTGAAGCAAGTAATAACCTGGGTCTTAGAGAAGTGTTCAACATGACGGAAGCAAGAAATAATATTTAAAATTCAAAATTAGAAGCCTGCTTCTCCCTTTGCCTGCCTTTCCCCCTGCTTTTGCTCTCTCTCTCATTCTGTTAGATAAATAAAATCTTCAAAAAATAGAAAAAAAAATAAAAAAGCAAATATGTATAGCCATTTCCTTGCTTAAATGTCCTCAATGGCTTTCCATTTAAGTTATGATAGAATATAAGCACTTTTTGTCTAAAAAATACCTTCATAATTTATCCCATGACTCTTTCATAAGTTTTATTTTATAATGCCCCTCTACTTCTCTGGATTAGCCCTGTGTGCCAGAATATAAAATCTTCCAAAAAGCTACTTCTTCTCAAGCCTACATGTGAGTAGATATCTAGAGCTGCTTATTGTGATAACTTGGCAAACGTGAATCTTAGTTTTACTCAGCTGTAATTAGCTACCACACTGGAAGTGTTAAACTTATAAACTTCACACCATCATACAGACATAATTGAATAATAAATATCTAAAATCTATTTAATAAACCATCATTTAATGCAAAAAAAGTCTTGACTGAAAGTAAATATCAAAGACATATTAGTTAACCATTGTTTTTCCATTGGATACTGGGTCTAAACATCTATTGTTCTATTCTGACATGTAATATTCATGTAGCTTTTCTATCTCTCAGATAGTACATCAAAAGCTGAGATAAAAAGCAAAGATCCTCTACCACAGAGTTGAATGAACAATTACCAAGTATCACTCAGCATTAAGAATTGTGTAGGGCACTTTTTATAATAATGCAATGAGGTAACTGTTATTCCATGTTATAAATGATGGTACTGAAGCACATGGGGTGAGTCAATTCTCCAAGAAAAGCTTCCTTACCATTATCTTTTCAAGCTACAGTTTTAAAACTAACATTTGATTAATATCCACTTTTCCACAGATCAGGGGACCAGGTGGGAGAGAGCTTATCTTCACACTTCTTAAAATTACACAAAAGACAAAGTATAAGAGAAATAGAAAAACTCAGAAAGATGGAGATAAAACTCAGGAGATGGAGATAAAGGAAGGAATGGTGAAAGAAAGTGAAGAATCCCTCGAATAGCCATTTATATTTTTTATTTATTTTTATTTTTTTATTTTTTTATTTTTTTTTTGAATAGCCATTTAAAACATCTTTATATTCCAGGAAAATAAATAAATAAACAAACAAATAAGTAAATAAATAAATAACATCTTTTAAATGTCACCTTATTGATTTGGCCAATAAAACAGAAAAAAGCAAAATGCTAAGAGCCTTGAAGCTATTATTAAATAACTGCAAGTTATAGTAACAAACTACCTGAAGAGAGGCAAAAAGGCCCTTTATTTTGTGTGTGAACAATGAGACTTACAAAGGCCCTTTTTCTATTAAAAAGACCATCAAAAGGGATATTTACTGCTAACATGGAAACATGCATAGGAATAATCTCTGTTCCAGCTTGCTTCGGAAAGTCAGTTTTTCATCTAGGCAAAAGAAAAAGAAAAGATTTGGAACTTGGGAGTTAATATTCAATTTTTAAATTAAGAATGGTCAGAATGCAACTTAATGTATTCTTTCAGTAAATAGTATATAGACTGTCTAAACAGTTTTCTAAAAGCTTTTAAACATTTTTTAATCATGTTAAGTATGAAGTTTTCCTAAAACACAGCCATCACCTCTAGCCAAGACCCATGTAGGTACCTGTTACATATGTGAAACCAAAGAGACATTTAAGAATATTTGACATTTTTTAAATTCTAAGACTTGAACCTGAAAGAATACCATTTAGATTCAACTGGTCACATGGTTTTGCTTTTACTGGTTGCATATATTCAATTTCATTCAGTCATGAATTCCGAAAACATGAAAAGCACTTTATTCTACCTTTTAGAGGGAAACAGACATGGTGTGGGTATTCAAAAAAGAGTTATATGAATTAAAGTCCACCCTGTGTCATTTTTATAAATACTCTGAGTAATATCCTCACAGTATCTTTATTTTCTCTTGAGTTGTCCTACAGCCAAAATCCCTTTCCAGAAATTTGTTGAGAAGTTGGGAAAGGTGCTAAAAAACATGATTAGGTTATTTTTTCAAGTTTTTATTTAAATTCTAGGTAGTTAACACACACTGTAATATTAGTTTCAGGTGTAGAATTAGTGATTTATCATTTACATACAATACCCAGTATTCATCAAAACCAGTGTCCTCCTTAATACCCATCACCTATTTAACCCAGCCCCCACCCACCTCCACTCCAGAAACCTTCAGTTTGTTCTCTATAATTCAGAGTCTGTTTCTTGGTTTGTCTCTTTTTCTTTACCCCTATGTTCATCTGTCAAATTCAAACATGAGTGAAATCATAAGGTATTTGTCTTTCTCTGACTTATTTCACTCAGCATAATGCTCTCTAGCTCCAACTATGTCATTGCCAATAGAAAGATTTCATTCTTTTTTATGGCTAATATTCCACTGTGTACATATACCACCTCTTCTATATCCATTTATTAGTTAGACACTTGGGCTCTTTCCATACTTTAGCTATTGTTGATAATGCCTCTATAAACATCGGGTGCATGTAACCCCTCAAACCAGTATTTTTGTATCCTTTGGTAAATACCTAGTAATGCAATCACTGGGTAGTTCTATTTTTAACTTTTTGAAGAAGCTCTATACTGTTTTCCACAGTGACTGCAACAGTGTGTATTCCCAACAACAATGTAAGAGGGTTCCTCTTTCTCCAATCCTTGCTCCACATCTGTTGTTTCCTGTGTTGTTAATTTTAGACATTCTGACAGATGTGATGTGATATCTCATTGTGGTTTTGACTTGCATTTCCCTGATAATGAGTGATGTTGAGGCTCTTTTCATGCGTCTGTTAGCCATCTATATGTCTTCTTTGGAAAAAAATGTCTATTCATGTCTTCTGCCCATCTCTTAACTGAATTATTTTTTGAGGGGGTGTTGAGTTTGATAAGTTCTTTCTAGATTTTGGATACTAAGCCTTTATCAGATATGCCATTTGCAAATATCTTGTCCCATTCCGTAGGCTGCCTTTTAATTTTGTTGATTGTTTCACTGCTGTGCAGAAGCTTTTTATCTCGATAAAGTCCCAATAGTTTATTTTTGCTTTTGTTTTCCCTGCCTCCGGGGACATATTTAGTAAGAAGTTACTATGGCTGATGTCAAAGAGGTTATTGCCTTGTGTTCTCTAGGATTCTGAAGGAGTCGTGTCTCACATTTTGGTCTTTCATCCATTTTGAATTTATTTTTGTGCATGGTGTAAGAAATTGATCCAGTTTCATTCTTTTGCATGATGCTATCCAGTTTTCCCAACGCCTTTTTTTTTCCCCATTGAATGTTCTTTCCTGACTTGTCAAAGATTAGTTGGCCATATAGTTGTGGGTCCATTTCTGTGTTTTATATTCTGTTCCATTGATCTTTGTGTCTGTTTTTGTGCCAGTACCATACTGTCTTGATCACTACAGCTTTGTGATATAACTTGAAGTACAGAATTGTGATGCATTCAGCTTTTCTTTTCTTTTTCAAGATTGCTTTGGCTATCTGGGGTCTTTTGTGGTTCCATACAAATTTTAGGATTTTTGTTCTATTTCTGTGAAAAATGCTATTGACATTTAATAGGGATTGTATTGAATGTGTAGCCTGCTTTGGGTAGGTTAGGCATTTTAACAGTATTTGCTCCTCCAATCCATTAGCATGGAATGTTTTTCCATTTCCTTGTGTCATCTTCAATTTCTTTACTTTAGAGTACAGATTTTTTTATCTTCTTGGTTAGGTTTCTTCCCAGGTATCTTATGTTTTTTGGTGCAATTGTAAATGGGATTGATTTTTTTGACTTCTCTTTCTGCTGGTTCATTATTGGTGTACAGAAATGCAACAGATTTCTATAAGTTGATTTTGTATCCTCTACATCCTCTTTTCTGTTTTTACATTAAATGTATATATCATGGTGTTCTCCTATCTTGCAGATTTCTATTCCATTTGAGATAGTACCAAAAATAAACATCTTCATTCTGGGGAGAATTCTTGTTAAATATAAATCTTTCATAAGATATTTTAATGATGATGACAACAATGATAATAACGGCAATATGTAATAAAGCCAACGCATACTGAAGGTCTCTGTACCAGTACCTTACACATATTATGTCATTGGATCTTCACAGATGCCTCAGGGAAGACAGTTCTATTCTCATTATTTTAGAGATAGGGAAGCTGAGACTCAGGAAGTTGATTATTTTGCTCACAGTCATAGTGCTAGTAAGAGGTAAAGCCAGAATCTGAAATTATGTAGTCTGATTCAAGAGCCATGAGCCTGAGCATTATCCTATCATGCCTCTTTAATTTAACCCACCCTGATATACTTTATAACGGTTTTGAACACTGACAGTCACAGAATCCTGAATCTGGAACTTCGCCAAGACCTCCTTATACTGACCAGTGAGGGAACCTTTGACTAGGTTACCCTTGCTTTCTTCCCTCTCATTATCAGTAATATGTAAATAGCATTTCCTGAAAGTCTCTTGTTCTACCAACATGGACTAATATCCTAAGTTGCATAAGACCTTCCGTTCCCTCATTGATCCTGTGAGTTCAATATTTCTAGTTTTGATTATTTACCTGTAATATAACACAAAAGATACCTGTCACTATAAATACTAAAGGTACTCTGATAACACACAGTTTATTTTTAGATGAAAACATTGAAATGACATTTATCTTTATTTTAAAGATGCAACTTCTAAATTCAACCATGCAATATTTGCATTTGTATTTCAAATAAGTAGACCATATTATTACATAAGAAATTGGCAGGGTAATATAAGCTCTGTCTTAAACTTTATTTAATACAGAATTGAGAATTGGTAGCATTGAAGTGGTCCTTAACATAGGGTTTAGAATAATTCTCTTCCTTTATTTGTAGAAATGACCATTCAATTGCTATTGCATTAAACTTCTAAAGCATGAATCCAATAAGGAGCATTATGGCTTATTAATTTTAATTCAATCCCTTTCACTTTTGATGAATAATACAACTTCTGATACACATAAAACAGAATCAGAAAATATTACAATGACGTTTAAATTTTCTACATTATCAGATTTTTTTCTTAATTTATATCTCCCCTTCATTTATTTTTTTTTTTGTTCATTTATCTTTCTAATACTGCTGAATGGAGTTTTAAAGTACTCTAAAATTGGTGCTTCAGTCAAAATCTGTGCTTCTTTCAGCTAATGCCTCACACGTACAACTTCTAAACCAGCATCCTTCTGCTTTGACTGTCACATTTTAAAATAAATTAGAGACTTACCATCCACCGGCTATTGAAGTTCATGAATTAATTGACTTGAATGTTTCGGCTTTCTTTGATCTAAGCTATTTTCTCAGTAATACTGTGATTTACCTGACATTAAAGGGCAAACTGAGCAATGAGTTTCTGGAACTACATTTGTATAAAACAGCACCAGTTTACCCATGAACGGCCTATAGTCTGACTTGAAATTATACCTCTTCTTACTCTCTTGATTGTAACAGCAAAAATTTTTGATATGATCTTTTCAATTTAAAATGAGAAGGAAAAAATGCAAATAATCAAAAAAAAGAATCTGGCCTTAAAATAACTGAAATTTTACTATTGTTAATAATTTTCAGCCTAGGTAAACAGATATGGAAAATATAATTCCAAGTATCCGTCTGTATTATTAAGAAAATTCTGATGCAAATAGATGTTTATAATGGACAGCATGACTCCTGCAACAAGAACACAGAGAAAGCACTAAAATCTATTTGTTAATTTCCTTTGTATTTCTCCTTGCACTATTTTGGTGTTTTATATGTCTCTTCACTTTATTATTTTGCACCCAAATTGTGGCAATTACCTCCTAAACTGTTATTGTACACATCTATCTAAAATTCTACTGATTCTGCCTTAATATCGAGGGCTCTACCTAAGGATCTCAAATTGTGAAAGTCAGAAACTAGAATTAATAGATTGAGAATGAGAGGAAAATAATTTCAACGATAATAAATCCAAATACCTGTTTTAATGAACAAATTAGGCTGATGCAAGCAGGAGACATACTGAGTGAGCACAAATATGGGAACTAATGCTAGACATGTGACCCTAAAAGAACCAATCAAACTCTTTTTACATGGATTCATTTAGATCAATCAAGAGCTTCTTCCTGAGATCATGAGCTTGAACATTATGTAAGCTTTCTAATGCTAGAGGCTATATTTCTAACCTTAATATGGAAACCTGACAGAATTTTTCCAGTGCAGAAGAGTACAGAATTGATAAATGGGAAAGGAAAGATCCCTGAATTCATTGTTTTTGAAAACCTAGACATCGCTGTGCCTGAACCGCTGAACTTTTCAAGTAAGATAGGCCCAAAACTTTGTTGTTGTTGTTGTTGCTTTAATTACTTTAACTTAGGTCTCTGTCCTTTGCAAAAGAAAACACCGTGATCAAAATGAGTTCAATGAGTTGTGGGATAAGTAGAGGAAATGAGGTAATTTGAGACCCACAAAATGATCTCAAACTTGCTGACAACTTTAGTGCTTGTCACCATTACCAAAGAGACAGATGCAACGAAGAAAGTCTGCAGCTTGTCTGAGCAGCTATATCCTAGATCTCATAACAGCTGAATTTTAAACCTCAACAGACATGGGATAAGGAGTATGAATTCACTGTTTTATAAATAGAGTTGGGGCACCTGGGTGGCTCATCTGGTTAAGCGTCTAACTTTGGCTCAAGTCACCATCTCAGGGTCCTGGGACTGAACCGCCACATTGGGCTCCGTGCTCAGCCCGGAGTCTGCTTCTCCTTCTCCCTCTGCCCCTCCCTACAGCTCATGCTTTCTCTCTCTCTCTCTCTCTCTCTCTCTCAAATAAATAAAATCTTTTAAAAAAATAGAGTTCAGCTTATTTTGCCAAACATTTTTAAATACCCTAACTGGCTGCAGTGAAGAAAGGAAATATTGGCATTTATAGACATTGCTTTCAATGAACTTATAGTCTACTTACAATATAAATAGTTATAAAAGAAATTTTTTAAAAAGCTATTAAAGCCTTAAAGGATGAATACCTAAGTTTTGCATCAAAATGGATGGGAATGGAGGAGATTACGCTGAATGAAGTAAATCAAGCCGAGAAAGTCAATTATCATATGGTTTCACTTACTTGTGGAACATAAGGAATAGCATGGAGGACATTCGGAGAAGGAAGAGAAAAATGAAGGGAGGGAAATCTGAGGGGAGATGAACCATGAGAGGCTGTGGACTCCCTAGAAACAAACTGAGTGTTTTACAGGGGAGGGGGTGGGGCGATGGGTTGGCCTGGTGATGGGTATTTAGGAGGGCATGGATTGCATGGAGCACTGGGTGTTAAACAATGCATCTTGGAACACTACGTCAAAAACTAATGACGTACTGTATGGTGACTAAATAACATACTAAAAAATAATAATGAAAATATTACTTTATCCCTTTTTAAATTCCCCTAAGCTTTTCTTTTACCTCATTAGTAAAGTATTTATCATCCACCCCTCCTCATTTTAATTCCACTATGGACCCCTGCTATGTAAAGTAAACAGCATAGGATCTTGGAGTCAGCACAGACTTTAGATCTGGCAGGTCCATTCCCCTTAATTTGTAAGGCCTGACTAAAACTTTTTCCAGCTTTTAAGTTCTTTAAAGAAAATGCATCTAAGAACAAACGACTTTTCCAACCTAGTCAGATTCAAGAGCTATGTCACAAATTATTACATCTCTGAAGGGGCGGTTTTTAAAGAACATGATCATACTTTACAATTTCCATATCAAAATATGTGATTCATGCCCATGCTCCATGTTCCCTCAATTATCCAATAAGTTTTTAAATTTCAAAAATTTAGGAAAATGTTATCAGAAAAAGGTACCATATTCCTTAATTTTAATTCAATGCATAATGCAGCATTTAATATACTTTAGGTTGATTTTAGTCTTAAGGGACTTCCACTTCCATCTTAATAAAGGAAATTAAGAAAAATTGAAAAATTAAAAAAATTGAAAAAGCAATTCTTAGGTTTCCATACATTTATAAAATATTTAGCTTCCTTGGACCCCATCTAATACATTGTACTAAGTGTGAAAAAGAAAAAAAAAAAGAGGAAAAAAAAGAAATCCTGACCTATATATTTTTTTCTAAGCATCCACAGGTAGTTAATGACTGGAAAAAATATTTTATTTTTTACTATCAGTAATTTAGAATATTTTATGTGAACAGAGAAAAATCTAACTGGGTAATCCCAGTCTTTGTTTAAATAAGTTAGAGGACAGAAACTAAGAAGTAAGCATTGAAGAGGGTGCATGCAGGTAATTATTGTGAATCCAGGTTTTGAGCTGGGCGAAAGCACTTTGTTTAGAGTTGCCTATACAGTAGTAATTCTCCACTCCAGAAAGATACTTCAAGAATGCCAGTTTTGGCACCCCAAATAGTATTTTGATATTATTTTTTATCTATTCTTTTCATATATGTTAGCAGTGAAAAAAAGGGTAGAAATTTCTAGAAATGAGATAATTAATTTTGTTTCTAAAGGTTATCCTATATGATTTTTTTTTCATGGCTTTTACTCACATGAAGTAGGTGCTTGCTGACTTAACAGATAGTTCTAGCATAACAGCCTATTCATGACACATGATTCTGAGAATCAAGATTCAAGATCAGAATGAAACCAATCACAAGGCTGCCTTTCTATTGAACCACCAAGCTGGTAGCCTAGGGCAAATAAAATTTTAGTAAATGGACTGATTTCAGAGCTTAGTCTAAAAGTCAAATTAGCAGGTGTTTTTTTGTTTTGTTTTGTTTTTGTTTTGTTTTATTTTAATCTCAGCTGCAAGACTGGAAATTTATTGGGGCATGGTAGCAGCCAGGCTCTTGTAGTATCTGATTGTTTTTACAATTGTTGTAGTTTTTGTGTGCATATGTGTGGGCACACGTGTGTGTGTGTAGATAATATTCTTAAGCTCAATTTCTTTTAAGACTTAAATCTCCAGAATAAAGATCATTTTCCTTAATGGCGATGGAAGACACTAAATGTCTACTTCTGTCAGTCATCTATTCAGAAAACAGTATCTTGAAGGAGCATTCGTTCTTTCTCCAAAATCTAATAAAAACGAACACAACTATCTGTTTCTGTTGGCATTTTTTACAAACTGCAGTCCATTCTCTGCCTCTTCTTGCACTTACTCTCGGAAGTTCATAGAAATCTTCAGAAAAATCGTATTTCCCTATGATTATGAATCTTCCCTTTTGTAAGTCATTAAAAAAAAAACACATCACCTAAAAACCTCACTTTTTTTGTCATTTGCATTAATGTTGGCAAGATTAATTAAAAAAAAAAAACTTAAATACCCTCATGAGTCCATGTAAAAGGACTTATAGTTTTAGCTTAATTCCATCCAACAAGAAAACAGCTGGTGGGTGACAGGGAAGTCATGAGTTTTTAGTGTTTGAATGAAGCTTGATACTATCTAGTTGAAGCCACACATTTTACACACAATAAAACTTGAGTTCAGAGATTAAGTAGCTTATATAAAATCACATAGAAAGAAGTAAAAATAAAATAAAATCACATAGCATGTGGACTTATGCTCAGCTATTTGATTAAACATTTAATGTTATTTCTGATGACAAAATTGTTATGATTGTCTAATAGGGATAGTAGCAAATATTAGCCATAGTCAGAACTTAGAAAATGATATTTTATAAACTATATAAATAGAAAGAAATTATGTCTGCAAATAAAAGTAAATATGACAGCCATTAGATTGTCAGTCTTAAGAATCAGGGGAAAGGAGAAAATTAAAATAGTTTTAAAATGGGGAAAATGGTTAAGTGTACTGATTTAAAAAAAAAGATATTAACATAGTTTCAAAAGTCAATAAAAACAAGTTTAAAGATTCATTACAGAATTAACTCCACAAAAACTGACTACTCGCAAGGCCACCTTGCATAGATATGATTTGATATAATTTTCCAGGCTGGGATTGTGTCTTTAAAGCACGTTAGCTGAACCAGACAATTTCATATACTTGCATACTTGATGAACTGAAATTTTCATTTGCTTCTCATTACCTCTGATAAGAGCACATGCGGCTATTGTCATTATGTATTAGGGCTTGAAAAACAAACACAAAACATTTCCATACAAACTAGAAAATGCTGAAAAACTACATACAACAAAATTTGAGATACTTATCATTAAATATATATATATCTCAATCCAAAAACCTATGTGTGAGAGAAAGATTTGTCCGAAATTAAGATCAAGAGCTCTCTTTAGAAACCAATTAAGCAGGTCATAAAGTAGTCTTACGTCATCCATGGATTCCAGTATGATCATTAAGAACCTCGTCAGAACCCAGAAGCTACATTGAGTAGTGAAGCCATGGAAAATTCATTCCAAGTTTATAGCTCACTTGGGCAGCTACATAAGAATAGAATGGGAGCACAGCTATAGCTCATTTTGAACTAGGCAAATGGATCCAGGCAAATAATTGGATTACTGTTTCACCTAACTGGTAGGCCCATACCAAATAAATGACAAAGATATTAAAAATCAGGCACTCACTGATTTCAATTTTGTCTTACTTGATCATCTGCAGATTAATGGATATGTTGGTTGACAAAGTATAACCCAGAAAATGTAAACATTATTTTCAGTTTCTTTAATTTAAATGAAGTACTGAAATAAGAATCCAAAAATCTCAACATATATTTCACATCCTCATACTGAGCAATATATAGACAGAGAAATTTACCAACCCTATTTAACAAAAAATATTTCAGATAAAAAGGCCACCCTGATAATTTTGAATGTATTAAAAAAATAATGAAACAATAGAATAAATCTTCAATGACCCGAAGAAAGACTTTAGTCTTTAGATTGACAGTGTTAAAGCAATACACGAAAAACATAACAAAGAAATTCACAAAATCATCCATTCAGGTACTGGTTTATTCACCAAATATACTAAATGTTGAAAATAGGTCAGTGAACAAAATAGATCAATTTCCCTACTCCCATAAAACTTAAATCCCAGTAAATGCAGACATGATATATTAGTAAGTTACATATTAGAAGATAGCAGATGCTAAGGAGAAAAATAAACAAGTAAAAAGAAAAGTGCTGGAAGGGGAGAGGCTGATTTGTATTTCTAAATAATATGGTCAAGGAAGAACTCCTTAAAAATGCAATATTGGATTTAAGGCTGAAAAATATGATGGAGGGATCCTATAATATCTAGAGGAAAAATTCTATATATAAGCATATAAACATAACCATGATCCATCTCAAAATACAATCCTATCTTAAGGTTTTTAATGTCAGTGAAAGATTTTTAAAAATCATAGATAAACCCAGAGAGAAAAGCAGCATTCCTACCAAAGGGTAATGCAAAACATCAAACCCTCCCTTCTCAGTACAAATAACAGAGTACTATAGAATGGTATTTACCAAGTCTAGAAGAGGACAAGTTTGTGTACAGAATTCTGAGCAAGGAGTGTCATTCATGTTTGACAATACATACCTGGAAGTCATTTCGTTCATGCCTGAGTTCAGAAATTATCTTATTTAAATATCTTACTTACAAATCCAAATATGTATTGAAGAAAATAGATTGAAAGTTCAACCTAATGAGAGATTTAAAGGATGGAAAACAATGTTTTAGGGAATAAAGAAAATTCATGGGGGAAATTTAAACAATGTTTCATGTTGTGACTAATCATTGCCAATATAATTACACAATAATGTCAATGTCAAAATTATCTTTAAGGTAAAAAAGGTTTATTTCTGTTGTCATTTGGTTCTCTGGTGGTACTTATTTATGGGTAATTATTTCCTTATATTCTCAATTATCACTGTCTTAGACTTCATGTTTGAGAAAAAAACATTTTTTGAATAATTAAATGCTTATTTTAGTAATATCATCCTTCAAATAGTAAATAGAATAGTAAATGCCATTTCATGCAATATGTTGCTACCATATTAAATACCTGAAGTTGCCTGGGGCACCCAGATAATTTAAAGTCCAAATGACAGGGGGCTAGGATGTAATCCTTGCAAGTACTATTTTACGTTCTTGGCCTTCGAAACATTTCTCTGTAGACACACACAAACACACACACAACACAGTGGAGATAACAAATTACAATAAACGTAGTGGCTTAAAACACAAATTTATTATCTTCCAATTCTTGAGGACAGAAACCTAAAATGAGTCTGCAAGGATGCTTTCCACCACAAGGCTTCAGGAGTACATCCAATTTCCTTGCACCTTCTAGCTTCTAGAGGTTGCCTGTATTCCTTGGTTTGTGGTTCTCTCTTTTATCTTCAAAGCAGCAGCATAGCATGCTCAAACTCTCTCTGACTCTGCTTCCATTATCACACCTCCTTCTTAGATTGACAATCGTGGCTCCCTTTATAAAAGCTCTATGATTACAATGGGTATATTCAGACAATCTACATAATCCCAGATAATCAAGATCCTTAATTTAGTCACATCAGCAAAATCCTTTCTGCGTGTAGGTTAATGTATAATCACAGGTTATGTGGATTAGGACATGGACATCTTGAGGCCATCATTCAGCCTAGTACGTGTATATGTGTGTGTATGTGTGTGCATATCTATCAAGGCATCCTGGTTGTTGCAGTGCAATAATTCATCATTTAAGTTCCTTTTTTTTTTTTTTTTTTTTTTTTTTTGCTATTGAGCTATAGACTATTTTACAGATTAAAAATCAAATGAACAAAAAAAAAAACAAAAAAAAAAAAACAAATGAACATTAAGTTCCAGTTATCCTGGGAGAAACTACCTCTAGAAAATACATATGGACAATCAGCTAATCTATATAGAATGCAATAGTTTTAAAAATTTATGTCTTTGGAGTTAATACAGATATATACACTATCCCAACTTTTATCTTTAAAACATGTAAAACAGATCTATGCAATAAAAATCACTGAGAATTCAGAGAGGAATTTATCTGAGAGAGAAGATATAAATATTTCAGAATGGATTTTAGGCTTTTCTTAGCTTTTAGAAACCTCCAAATCCCTTTCTAGCATGCAAAAAAAAAAGTGCTCCTTGAGTAATTTCAACTTCTCAGGTGCTTTCATCCAAGAGAAATTTGGGGAGATTTTTGCCTGCAGGCATTAAAAGCACTAAATCCTGTAATACAAAATACCACTTATGCTTCTGAGCTTTTCACCACTGAATTCAGGAAGCTCTCTCATTGAGTAGCATTATAAAATAACTTTAGGCAGGATAAGATATTATTTAAATACACGTAGAAATTGCTGTTTGGATAAGCTTTCGAAGGCAACTAACTCTAATTACGAATGCCAACAAATATTACCTATAATCATGGAAGTGATCTGTAAAAGGAAACAGGTCCTAAGACAAATACTGCTGCAACAAAAAGAAGCAGACTAGAGGGCAAAGGAAGATGTGGTTTTAGTTCGATATCCTCAAACACACGTAGGGAATTACTTGGCATCATCAGGTTTGGTGATGTTATTATAGATTAATCCCCTGAGTGACAATTGCAGACAATCATGAGCTAGACCTGAGAGCTTGAAAGCTCGCTGTAGGCATAGCTCTGAATTGTGGAGAGGGGCTATGACAGCAATAGCCTGCATTGTGAGGGCAACGGTGCAGTGCTGTGCACATCAGCATGGGCTGGAGGTGGTTATCAGTAGAGATTAAGGTGCAGGTGCTGGAGGAAAAATAAAATTTAAAAAATGTGTGCTGATCAAACAGTGTGTTTGCATTACAGGCATGATTAAGGGGAAGGCAAAAGATTAGAAAAGAACAGTTAGAAATGAATAAATGTGCACATGTAGATTTTTCTTTATATATGGGAAAAGGAAACTTCTATTTCTTTTTATCTTTTGTAGAACATATAAGGGAAAAAAGCCCAAGGGCGGGCAGAAGAAATGAGAAAAATGAAATGACAGAAAGAATTAAGTCTCAAGTGGCTTGGCTAAGCAAATTTAAATGCCTGGCTGTGTTCTTAAAGGAAAAAAGGGAAGAAAGAAAAAAAACAAAAACAAACAAACAAAAAAAACGGGGTCTGTTCTGTGTTTGCTTATATCCTTTCCTTGGGATTTGGGTCAGTACCTGTCATTTATTTCCTACTACTGAGCACAGTTTTTGTTTATTTATTTTGGTTTTTATTTAAACGAGTGAATTCTTTTAGGGGCACTCTACAGAGATTTACATTCATATGTCCAGTGGGGCACAGATGACGTTTTCCCTAGAGTATACTGGCAGTGATGACGAGCATTTTCTTTTTCTTTAGATCATATAATAGCTACCTGGTAGAACTGCATAGTTCTTTACAGATTGTAAGCTCTCACAATGTAATATAGTTACACATGAAATGCTTTGGGATCAATCTTTAGGAAAAGTGGCTGCCAAATTACATTTTTCTAAGATGCGCTTTATTCATTTTACATTTTTTGCCCCTAAAATTAAGCAAAATCTTTTCTAGTACTGGTAAACTTGGACGTGAGAATAATCTGACTTCCCACTTGTATGTATATCATCCTGACACCTGATTTTCCTAAGGGGATTAAGGATTGCAAAAAGCTGCCATGTTATTACAGTCCTTCATGAAAGATTGCCTGAAGTGATGTCACAACATCAGACATTCAGCTCTAGTTGACACTGAAACATCACTTACAGAAAATGCTTGCTTTGGGCATATTTTTATTTGAGCTGTGACAACTCCATCTAATCATCTAAATGACATACCTGTGGAAATAACACTAATCAATATCTTATTCTATTACTCTTTCTATTTATTTAATTATTCATTACCTATTCAGTATTTTACTTCATTTTTCAGAGTGCCACTTTTGGCATTTATATTGGAAACGGATACAGAATCTTCTCTTTAATAGCAGAGTATAAAGAATCTTCATTATCGAGATCAACACAACTACCATGAGAGAATTTTAAAAGCTTCCTATAGTACTATAGTTTAAATCAGCTTATGAAATTAAAAAAACTAGCACACAATTAAGTGATTAAAAATAAACATTTGCAAGAGCAATATAGAGGATCAAAGAGGAAATTTTAGAGGAGTCAACTCAAGACATAGGTGAAGAGAAATAAAATTCTAAATGTAGCACATTTATTTATATACTGAGGTAACTGCATTTACATTTCTTGTCATTACTATAAGATATAAGGAAGGTCAAGGCAATACACATGGATTATTAGTCTCCCAAACCATTTCTTACTAACTTTATCTTTTGTTTCCTTCAAAATGTTATTTTGAGCAACTCTGAAGTATACTATTATACTAGTTTGTACTAAAAAAATTTTGAGAATATTCCATGCAGTATTGTTCCTTATGATTGCATTATATATCTTCTAGATGAAAAGCCCTCGATCATATTATTCTAAGGAAAATAAAAAAAGTTCCTGACATCCTCGTCACTATCTCTCTTTTTGACAGTCCCAGTAGAGCCTCACACTGCTGCCTGATTTTCTGTCCTGACAGCAAGCCAAGTCAGCCACCAATTCAAATGACAGATAGGGAAGGTTGGGGGGCCATGGAAGAGGAGAGAAGGGCTAGATTTAAATAGCAGCTTGAAAATATTTCTCATAGCATAAAATATGTCATATATCAGAGCAATGTATTCTAAACGTTTTGGCTAAAATATCCAATTCTAGTCAACCTTAGTCTAATTCTTATTATTATTCCTCATCTCACGTCAATTATATCTTCTTCCACAGTCTTATAGAATTCTATATTTTATCATTTGACATTACAAGTATCATCACTTCATTTCAGAAAAGAAAGAAAGAAAGAAAGAAAGAAAGAAAGAAAGAAAGAAAGAAAGAAAGAGAAAGAAAGAAAGAAAGAAAGAAAGAAAGAAAGAAAGAAAGAAAGAAAGAAAGAAAGAAAGAAAGAAAGAAAGAAAGAAAAAAGAAATTGCAGGATGTCTTAAAATTTCTACTCATGGGATTTTAATTTAGGAAGGTGACTGAGTAATGACATGGAGAGGCCATTGCCATTGCAAGAAGAGTTGCATTTATTACTTATGTTTTCTGAGAAAGGGAGGTGTGCTACACGGTGCTGGGCCACAAGAGATGCACTAGGTTTGGGCAGGAGGCAGAAGTAAGAATAGGGGGAAACCTCGGCCAAAACTATTATTGTGGTTTCTGTGGGAATGCAAGGCAGGACAGAGTATATGGTTTTACGGTTTGGGATTGGCTAGTTTGAATAATTCTCCAGTGCTTTAGGCTATAGGAGTGGTCTCCAGTTGCTGGGTACCCTGTTTTGGGATGATTTAGGGCAGGGGATATATTGGCTTGGTGTGTCAGAGTTAGATAAGAAGATGGCTAAGGCTAGAGACTCAGGATTGGTTGGTCTGCATATGAAAGGCTTGTTCACAGGCAAGCTGTTATTATCTTTAGGAATTAGCTCCCAGGTCTATAAAACCCCCAAGTGCCAGAGCATCAAAAATACAGAAAACATGTGCTTACAGGGCAGAATAAATGCTTCATTTTCTAGGGCATGAAAAAAAAAAAGAAAGAATACAGAAAACAAGAAAATGTGGTGAATATAATTGGTCCTTTGATGACTGGAGGCCAAATAAATACTGAATCTAAGAAATCACAGAATACTGGACTTAATAAAATATCAGACATTGAAAAAATCTCTATGAAAGGCAGGTTTCTGTTTGGCTAAGAGAGCCAAATCTAGTGCTTCCACAGTGATCAAAATATCAGGGGAATATCAAGCAAAATACAGACTCGTTTTCATACTTAAAGATGGTAAAACCAAAAGAAGAAAGTGAATCACCTAAAAATATTTGCCTATTTAAATGGTTACAACGGAAAAAACATGTTTTTCACTTTAGGAGTATATTGAATAAGCAATGGATGCAGTCACACTCCTCTCCAGGTCTTGAAAAAAAAAAAAGAATAAGAGAAACAAAAACTTTTCACTGATCTCAGAGATTATAAGTACACATTAGGGGAAATTTTTCATTTGCTAAAAATATTGTATTTATTTACAAGGTACTAATCACCTCAGTTTTCTATTTTTCAGGTCTACAAATCTCAGCACATACTTACTGGTTCTTGCTTTACTCATCCTTTTTAGAGATGTAAGCAGCCCTTCATTCCAAACCAAACTCTACCATCTATGCTCCGGATCATAACAAGATTTTCTATGGTAAATATTTTGACCCTATTCTGAGTCTCATTTATTATTCATATACTCTATAAATATTTATTCAGTGCCTATTCTGTTATTGGTGCCATCCAGGTTTTGGGGACATGGCATCTGCAGTCATTTGAATAATAGCCCCCCAAAAGATTTGTCTGCCAGGAAACTGTAAATGTGACCTTATTTGAAAAATATGTCTGCAGATAAAAGTAATGATTTCAAGATGTGATTACACCCTAGATTGCCAGGGTAGGCCCTAAATCCATTAACAATCGTATTTATAAGAAGAGGAGAAGACACAGAGGAAAAGGCAGAAGGGAAAAATCAAATGAAGAAGCAGAGACTGCAGTTATATAGCTATAAGCTAAAGAACACCTGGAACCGCCAGAAGTTAGAAGAAGAAAGGAGGATTCTCTCCAAGAGCCTTTTGTTTGTTTGTTTGTTTGCTTGCTTGTTTGTTTGCTTGCTTGTTTTTCATCATGATAAGTGTACTCTTTAATCGCCTCACCTATTTCACCCATTCCACCACCCACCTCTCCTCTGGTAACTGCCAGTTTGTTCTTTATAGTTAAGAGTGTTTTCTTGGGGCGCCTGGGTGGCTCAGTGGGTTAAGCCTCTGCCTTAGGCTCAGGTCATGATCCCAGGGTCCTGGGATCAAGCCCCGTATCGGGCTCTCTGCTCAGCGGGGAGCTTGCTTCACCCTCTCTCTCTGCCTGCCTCTCTGCCTACTTGTGATCTCTCTCTCTGTCAAATAAATAAATAAAATCTTAAAAAAAAAAGAGTGGTTTCTTGATTTCTCTCTTTTTTCCTTTGAACATTTGTTTCTTAAATTCCATATATGAGTGAAAGCATAGGGTATTTGTCTTTCTCTGACTCGTTTCACTTGGCATTATACTCTCTAGCTCTATTCATGTTGTTGGAAATGGTAAGATTTCTTTCTTTTATGGCTGAATAATGTGTGTGTGTGTGTGTGTGTGTGTGTGTATCTCACCTCCTCTTTATCCATTCACCTATCAGTGGACACTTGGGCTGCTTCCATAATTTGACCATTGTAAGTAATGCTGCTAGAAACATATGGGTGCATGTATCACTCTGAATTAGTGTTTTTGTATTTTGGGGATAAACACAATTATTGCATTATAGGGTAATTTTATTTTTAGTATTTTGAGGAAACTCCATACTGTTTTTCACAGTGGCTGCACCAGTTTGCTTTCCCACCAACAGTGCAAGAGGGTTCTTTTTTCTCCACATCCTTGCCAATACTTGTTGTTTCTTGTATTTTTATTTTAGCCATTCTGATAGGTATGAGGTGATATCTCATTGTAGTTTTGATTTGCATTTCTCTGATGATGAGTGATGTTGAGCATCTTTTCACGTGTCTGTTAACCATCTGGATGTCTTCTTTGGAAAAATATCTGCTCATGTTTTCTGCTCATTTTTTAATTGGATTATTTGTTTTCTGGGTGTTGAGTTGTATCAGCTCTTTATATATTTTGGGTACTAACTCTTTATTGTATATGTTATTTGCAAATATCTTCTCCCATTCTGTAGGTTACTTTTTAGTTTTATTGGTTTTAGTTTTGTTTCACTGTGCAGAAGCTTTTTATTTTGATGTAGTTCCAACAGTTTATCTTTGCTTTGGAAGGAGTATGGCCCCACTGACTCCTTGATTTCAGACTTCTGGTTTCCAAAATTCTGAGGGGATATATTTCTGTCTTCTAAGCCACGGAATTTGTGGTAATTGGTTTCAGTAGTCACAAAAATCTAATACGGCACTGGATAACTCTAGTAGAGACCACATGCAACAGCTTGATGGTATACAAGGGAAGATAAGCATTTGATGAGTGTTAAGAGAAGTGCAGGATATCTTTAGCATTAACCTTCACATTGGTTGCCTTAATTCCATGCCCCTATATATTAGCAATTATTTTTATCCTAAAAATAAAACATTATTACACACAAATAACATTAATACATAAATAGCAGAAAATTATCAATATCCTTAAAGAGAAATAAAAGTAAAGAATTTCTCATGTATCTATTTCATATTCCCAGTTTCCCTGCATAGACTGATATGGCTTAGCACAGTACCTGTATTGGTTTCCTGGGGTTCCTGTAACAATATACCACAAATTGAGTGGCTTAAACAAATGAAATTTATTGGCTCAGTCCTTTGAGACTAGAAGTCTGAGATCAAGGTGTTTGTCAAGGCCATGCTTTCTCAGAAGGCACTTGGGAAGGATCTTTTCAAGGCCTCTTACCTAGCTTCTGGTAGATCTTTGGCTTGTGGCAGCATAATTCCAGTCGTCACATAGTATTCTCCTTGTGTCTCTCCCTTCGTCTAAATATTACCTTTTTATAAGGATATCGTCATATTGGATTAGGCCTCACTCTAATGACTTCATTGTAATTTGATCATCTGCAAAGACCCTATTTTCAAATAAAGTCACATTCACACGCACAGAGGATATTAGGATTTCAATGTCTTTTGGGGTCACATAATTCATCCCATACCAGTGCCCAAATCGATAATTTTGAATTGAGTTATAAAGTGTATGTAATAAGGAAAGAAGATGATAAAGACATTTTGGAAAATTGAAAAGATATTAATGACAGAGATTATAATTCTGGTTTATGTAGAGTTTTCAAAATACAAAAATATCGTCCATGTGTAGCGCACATAGCAGAATAAAATATTTATACAAGGTATCGCCTTTATTTTCAATAACTGAGCTAGTTTTGCCTCTTGTGCTTCTAATCTAGAGAGTAGGTGGTGGTAGAGAAAAGGGAATCTGAGGATTTATGAAGTTGTGAATTAGTGCCATCTTGGATTTAAGTCAGGTTCATTTGGGTAATTCTGTCTTTCAAAAGCATTCATTCTATCTCAGGTTTCCTTCTGTTCCCTATGCTTCCCCTAATATCTCAGAGATGTGGGATAGGTTTCCAATATCTGTGCCAGAAGATATGGGAGGAAAAGGCCTCTGTCAGTGTGCTAGGTAATTGCTGGTACCTGCTGCAGTCTGGCTGCTCCGTGCCATTGTAAAGACTGCAATTAATGAAATTGTGGCCTGTTCTTTTTGTTGAATACAGGATTGTGGTCTTCCTTATGACTTGTCTCCATTTTTGCACTCCCTGGTTCTGCGGACCTTACTGAATCTAGCCACATTCTCCATCCAGCTTCTAGCTAGTTGTTTCTCATCGTGGCTTCTGTAGAGCCATGTAGAGCCATCTGCACTATGGCAATATTTGGCAGGTCTTAAGGCTGCCAACTCAGTTAAATTTTGCCCCTACCGTGGCGCATGTAGAAATGTCTCACTCCTTTCATGCCAAATGAAGTCTAAAGGGTCTCAAAAGATCAAATTCAGGCCCTTTGTGGCCTGCCATAGTTCACCGCCATTATTTACCTATGCTGCAACTTTTTTGTGCTTGCATCAAAACGACCCCGCCGAATGCTATCCACTCAGAGTTCTAAATAGGGAGTGGGACACAAACCTTTTTTGGCTTTTGCTCAGTATATTCAATTCTGCTCCATCCCCCTGAAAATTCAGCTAATAGAGATATGATATTGGCATTCTGTTGTCCTTTCTTATCTAACTTCTTCCCAGTCCTACCAGTAAAGTGGCGATGATTTTTTGTTTTACTCTACTTGCCTTGCTAAAATGCCTCTTAGATTCTATTCCTTTTCTTTAAATGTGAGTTAACGTCATGGCCTAGTCATAGTTGGTGGGAGTATTGTTTACACATGAACGAATTAATTCTATATTTGTTTTCATGAAAGTTGACTCTTCATATGGAGAAATTTGGGCAAGTTCAAAATAGGGATTATGGAAGATAAAATACACTCATTTGATCTCCTATTTTATTCTCATTACTTTCAAATAACAACAAAGTACGTAATATATATTCATTAAAAAACCAAATTATCTTATGTTTATAATATCCATTCCTATATTTTCCTCACCTTCTTTCTACTTACTTCTTTCCTTCTTATACATGTTCGTTAAATTCATTAGATGCATACCTAGAGATTATTATGAGCCAGGTACTGAACTAGATACTGAGGATACAAAAATAAATAAAGCATATAATGCACCATCAAATATTTCACAGGCTAGTGTGACAGACACACAGTATTTTAATTAAATTTTATTTCAGTTTGGTTAAATATACCTAATCACCTAATATTCATATATATATATATATATATTAATATATATATATATATTCACCTAATCTACTGACCTCGAATATGGGCTAACTTAATGCCTTTGTTTTTCAGGTTTGAGAAAATGTTGTTTGTATGGGAAAATAAGGTATATAAGTAACTGATAAAATATAATTAATGGCACACAAAAGTTAGCACTTGGTTCTTCTGAATCACAATCTAATTTTTTCCTTAATACTGTACATATTCTAACATGTGATATATGGTTATAAGCACCATGTTTTGTGTGTGTGTGTGTGTGTGTGTGTGTGTGTGTGTTTCTTTTTTTTTTTTTATGTTATATTAGTCACCATACAGTACATCATTAGTTTTTGGTGTAGTGTTCCATGATTCATTGTCTCTGTATAACACCCAGTGCTCCATACAATCCATGCCCTCCTTAATACCTACCACCAGGCTCACCTATCCCCCTAACCCCCCTCCCTTCTAAAACCCTCAATTTGTTTCCTGGAGTCCATAATTTATCATGGTTTGTCTCCCCTCTTATTTCCTCTCCTTCATTTTCCCCTTCGTTCTCCATATACACAGTGGAGTATTATTACTCAGTCACCAGAAAGGATGAATACCCAACTTTTGCATCAACATGGATGGGACTGGAGGAGATTATGTTAAGTGAAATATGTCAAGAAAAGAAACTCAATTACCATATGGCTTCACTTATTTGTGGAACATAAGGAATAGCATGGAGCATGTTAGGAGCACCATGTTTTTTAAAAAATAATATTTCCTAAAAGACTTGGTACAATTCTCACTCTGAAAATTTGAAACATTTCGACACAAAATCAACTAAAGTACTTGAGAAAGTATGACATGATGAATAATGAACAACTCATTACCATTTGGTAGATGCCATTTGAAAATATCTACTGGCACATATATGTTAGGTCTACCTTATTGAAACAATGCCTTGAATTAAGAAAACAGAAATAACTGAAGAAGGGAAATACCAGAACACATTAAAAAGAGGAATTAGTGCTACCTATATTGCTGGAAATATTTTAAGTCCTCTTGAAATGAGCTCAAGATTCAGAGACTCAATGACTGAGACAGGAATAGTACTCAAAGGAACTCGAAAATTATAATCTTAAATTAGGTTGTAATTCCTAAAATGTTTATTGCCAGTACTCGTATCCTTTATCTTTTCTTTCTTATTGGCTAGATGAAGTATTTCCTCCACTTTCTCATCTTAGAGTTTATATAACTATTGTTGATTTTACATTAAAAAAATGAAATCAAAGTCCTTTCCTCTGGTTAAAATATGTACTAATGAGAACAAAAGCAAACATCTCTTGGAAGTTTCTTTCAATTTGAATTTCATTAATTCCACTATACATTGCCAAATTCATTATCTCAATAAAGTAATTTCTCAAGTATTTGCAGGAATAGAGAAAAACACACAACAGATTTGAGAAATATGTACTCTTAAAATGTTCAACATGTACTGGGGGACAAAAGCCAACTTCAATAAACATTGTGTATGTCTTTAGGTCAAACCACATGAAATTGCCAATTTTGCCAGTTTTTTTTTTTTTTTCCCTACAGAAATCACAATTTCTTGAACCGAATACAGGCTTGCAGAACTCTACTTTTATTAGATCTGGCTAAAGATAAAAATTTTGGAACCATCAGGCTATATAAATGCTATAAATACAGGAAAATGCACAAAGTGAGAAGAGAGTTGGCAAACACAGGTATTTAAAGTGCCAACAAAGGAAGAAACAGAGTTGTTTGGGAGACTGAGGAAAAACAATCAACAGCATTAGTCAAAACGATAATATAACTGACTTAACCATTCCACAAATATGTTAAAATAACTTGAGTTCAAATACATTCTAGCTGTTAAATGGCTTATTTGTATTACACAAAGAAGACAATTCTCTTCACATACTGCTATGAACAAAGGACAAACTGGGAAATCAGTTCATTTTGGCCCAATCACAAAGGAAGAAAAACTTATGCATAAAATATTTACCTTTTACAAAATTAAAATTTTATTTTTGAGAGACAATAACTATTTTAGGTAATAAATACATTATTCCCAGATACAGACTACCATGTCTAGTAATGTGCTAGCTCACATATGATTACATTATTGATTGATAACATCAATAAAGATGGCAGCTAGAAGCTATTCTTTCAGCAACCTCTGTTTCTTTTCTCTTACTCCTTTTCACCTCCTTTCTAATAACCATCCATCCTCTCCACTAAGGTTACTAATAATTAAGTCGCCTACTAAGCAATATAATACATTCAGCCAAGTAATGTAATAAAACCATAATATCATGAAGAGAGATTTTAATATATAACTTTCTACATTATTTTTTTTGGAATACTTAGAGAAAATAGTTTTAAAAGGAAAAAAAAATGATCAAGTAATTTTCACAAACTTTATTTACAAAATGTATGCATTAGTTATTTTTATAGTATAATAATTGCATTTAAAGATGTTATATTTTCGGGGCACCTGGGTGGCTCAGTGGGTTAAAGCCTCTGCCTTCCGCTCAGGTCATGATCTCAGGGTCCTGGGATCGAGCCCCGCATTGGGCTCTCTGCTCAGCACGGAGCCTGCTTCCCCCTCTTTCTCTGCCTGCCTCTCTGCCTGCTTGTGATCTTTCTCCTCTCTGTCAAATAAACAAATAAAATCTTAAAAAAAAAAAAAAGATGTTATATTTTCTAAACAAGGGAAAGGTTTTAAATTATAGATTGCTATTAGAGCACCAGTTAACCTAATTCCATGAAGGTTGTAAGTTCTCAGCTTTTGCACTTGGAGTCTGAAAAGCTAAAGGGCTAATACAGAACGTTCAAGGAAAAGTTGTCTGACATCATCAGGAAGCAGGTGGAGAAAGAGTCCAGAGATAGTTATAGATTTATAGCTAGGGTTAATAAAACAAACAAATAAACAACACATATTCCTTACAAATTCAGAAATCTACTGAATGAATTAAGGTGAAAGAGATTCCCTCTCACCACCAACTGGGAGCCATACAATTGCAGAGCTGATTAAAATTTCAAGTTTTATGCTACAGACATTGTGTTTTTACTTTGTCTCCATTGTGGAATGTCAGATGACCTAAATCTTATATAGTATTTTGTGACTTTTTTTCACAGTGCATAACCTTTTCAAGGTGATCCATTGATGTAGTATGTATCGGTATTTATTAATATTAATCTGTGAAATGTCAGGTTAATTAAAACATATATATATATTACAGCCTTTTGTGACTTTTTTCAGTATGCATAATTTTTTCAGAGTTGATCCATGTTGTAGTATGTATCGGTATTTCTTTCCATTTTATGGACAAATAATATTCCATATAAGGACATACCACATTTGTCTATCCATTTTCTTTTGACAGACATCGTGGTTGTCTTTACCCCTTGCTTATCATGAAGAGTGCAACCATAAGCATTCACACACAAGTTTCTAATGGAAATATGCTTTCATTTCCCCTGGATATATGCCTAACAGAATTATTGAGTCATATGGTAATATCTATGTTTAATCATTTGAGGAATTGCCAAACTTTTCCAATACAGTTGCAACATTTTCAGCTCTCACCAGCAGTGTACAAGGGTTCTGATTTTTTACATTTCTCGCCAACATTTTTGTTACGTGACTTTTTGACTCTAGCCATCCTAGTGGGTTTGAAGTGGAATCTCACTGTGATTTTTTATTTGCAATTCCCTTATGACCAATAATATTGAACATCTCTTTATGTGCCCATTGACCGTTTGTGTATCTTCCATGGAAAAAGATCAATTTATATTCCTTGCCCATTTTTTGGTTGGGTTATTTATTGTTTTATTATTGAGTTATAAGACTTACTTATATATTCTAGATACAAATCCCTTGTTAGATATGCAATGTACAAATATTTTCTCCTATCCTGTGAGTTGTCTTTTCACTTTCTTAATGGTATTCTTTAGAACATAAAAGTTTTAAATTTTAAGGAAGTTCAATTTATCTATTTTTTCATCTGTTATGCTTTTGGTGTCATATTTAAGAATCTCTTGCCATATTCAAGGTCCTGAAGATTTACCCATGTCTTTCTTTCTAAAAATCTTACAATCTTTGCTCTTACATTGGGTATATGATCCCTTTTGAGTCGATTTTTGTATGTGGTGTGAGGATAGGGTCCAAATGTCATTCTTTTACATGTGGCCATCCAGTGTCCCAGTACCATTTGTTTGAAAAGACTGTTTTTCCCCCTGTTGAATGGTATTAGTACCCTTGTCAAAAATCAGTTGACCATAGACATCTACATAGAACTTTATGTCTGGTGTTCTGACTTATTTTTCTATCAGAGCACCTTTCCATATTAAGTATTCTTGAAAAATGTCATTTTTGAAAAGAACATATTGCTCTATATGGATAGGTGGCATTTAGTCATTCATATACAGGAAACAGTTAATTTGCTTTCAAATTTTACTCTTAGAAATATTGTTTTGATAAAAAAATTCGTTTTTGATTCTTTGTGAAAATCTTATTTTTTTTTTTACCATGACAGAGAACTGCTGGGTCTCATATATAAAAATATTTTCTTCTAAAAATATAATTTCATCTATATATAAATTAAATATACACTCTCCCAACTTTAGCTTAGCTTTAAGCACTCCTGAAAGACGAACAGTGGCACCCTTTAGGGTGAACACCCTGCACTGATCACACAGCCCAGGTGCCAGCAAGAAGTATTCCCATTCCAGGAACTGGATCCTTGTGCACACTCAAAGGTACTGGTATAGGTTTTAGCACTTTCTGAAGCCATCAGTGCTTCACATGGAGGCATGAAAAAATGTTTCATTGATATTAAACAAGTTTTATAATCTAATTGTTAAGTGCTCAAACATTGATGACAAGCTGATTCCATTCTCTTTGGCTTTTAGTTAAAAAGTCTGTTTAAAAAATAAATAATAAATAATAAAGAAACACTCTTGAAAATCCAGTTCCTAGATTTTTTTCCAGAATTTCCTTCCCCATATATCCAACAAAAATAAGGTATCTATCATTTTCTATACATCTATTACACTCTCTGGTATCTTTGCTGATTATAACCTTGCTACGTTGCCTTTTTCTCATGCTATATTTTATTTCTTTTCTTTCTTTTTTTTAAAGATTTAATTTATTTATTTGACAGAGAGATAGAGAGCACAAGTAAGCAGAGCAGCAGGTAGAGGGAGAGAGAGAGAAGCAGGCTCTCTGCTGAGCAGGGAGCCCGATGCAGGGCTTGATCCTAGTACCCTGGAATCATGACCTGAGCCGAAGGCAGCCGCTTAACCAACTGAGTCACCCAGGCGCCCCTATATTTTATTTCTTAAAACCTGTTTAAAAAAAAAAACCTGCTTACAAAAATTTCCGTGATTTTCTTTGCCTTAACTAACCTCTGTAACACTTTTTTCTCTTCCTTAGCCTTGAATTATAAGGTCCCTATTTCTTTTATCTCCTACCAGACCATGATTTCCACAGTATTAGTGTCATTATCAATGCCTATTTTCTTTATGCATAAAAGAATCTCAAGTACTTGTTGCACAAATAAATTAATTGCATCTGTATATTACACAAAATTGCAAGGGGCTCTGATCCTACAGCACTTCCTACTTGTGATAATACATTCTGCAGCAAGTAAACAACTTGCAAAAAAGAAAAACCAATGAATTGATTCTGGTAACGCGAATCATGTGAATCTCAGTACATGTTCATTGAATTGTGTGTTATGATGTTCTCAAATATCAGGACAATGTGAAATCAAGTGTAGCAAGATGTTCAGTATTTAAATCTAATGATAGAATTTAGTCTTGCAATTATGATTTATTCATCTTTGAATATTAATCATATTCAATAATAATATCTATATTAAAGTGTTAGTATATGCATAATTAATTGGAGAAGGTTATAAATCAATATTTATAAACTATGATATTTACTGTCTCTCACTGCAAATATCATTAATAAATTTGTTACAAAATTTGTTACAAAAAATTCATTTTGGACTAATGTTTTGAGGGAGAACAAAAAAATCCATCCTTATTATTTCACTTCCAAAGAGAGGGTGTTGTTTTGTTTTAAAGAAAATCATAAACTTTTTTTTTTATAAAGCTTTAATTTATATAAATTTTGTTTGGAGTTTTGCCACATTAGTTATTCCTCCCTAACTTCTATTTACGGAGTTTAGCCTCTGGTGAAGTGAAGTAATTAATTTGAAGAGGGAATACATTCAATATCAGAATTTCACAAGATGAAAAGTTTCTTTACTCATCTGCAAAATTGCTCTCTTTATCAAAAAAGAGAAGGGGTGCAAGCAATCCAGGAGACAGCTCTTCTGGGGCCTGAAGATGGTTTATAGAATACATGTTAAAAATAAAAGAGAAAAGGTTTTTTCTACTTGTAATATTAACAAGTCATACAAAAATATATTTGAGAACACTAAATGAATAAAAAAGCATAATTTTCCTTATTCAGATTTCGTTTTTGATATTCAATTCAATTCCTAATTTCCAATTATCCTTTATTAGGCTCTTCCTTTTACTCTATTTTATATTTCTAGGACCAGAATTGTTATATACAAAGTGGGATAGCAGTTGTCTTGTGCTGTTTTATAGACATCAACTCCATTTCTTCCTTTCTGGATCAGACACAAATCCATAGCAGTTCATTTACTAAAAAGAAGAAACAGTTGAAATGATGGAGAAATAAAAAGCCACACACACACACACACACAGAAAAGAAAAGAAAAGAAAAGAAAGAAAAGAAAAGAAAAGAAAAGAAAGAAAAGAAAAGAAAAGAAAAGAAAAGAGAAGAGAAGAGAAGAGAAGAAAAGAAAAGAAAAAAGAAAAAAGAAAAAGAAGAATTGTATATATTAATGGCAAAGGATGTCCCTGCTATACTCATGTTTACTCCTAAATGCCTAATAGACAAATATGGAGCTCTTCTCTATAAAATACACTAGTCTCCTCTTCAGTTTCACATTCCTTTGTTTCAGTTACTGCTAGTCAACCACGGTCAGAAGCAGAGATGATCCCACTTCTGACAGAGTCAGAAAGTCAATACTATCCTAACACTATGGCACATTGTGTTATTCACCTCGCTTCGTCTGATCACATGGGGATTTTATTCTCTCACAACATCACAATAAGACTGAGTACAGTATAATAAGATACTTTCAGAAGGAGAGATCACATCATATTCACATAACTTTTATTATAGTATATAGTTATAATGGTGCTATTTTATTATGTTATTGTTGTTAAACTTACTGTGCCTAATTTTAAATTAAACTTTATTACAAGTATGTATGCACAGGAAAAGTGTTCAGTACTAACTGTGGTTTCCAGCATCCACTGAGATGGAACATCTCTCTTATGGATAACTACTATATGTACAAATCCTATTTCATGTTTCTCTTTAAGTAAAAGTTTCATGGCTTTATTTATAGCTATTTATATTTAATATATATATATATAGTTTAGATTTCTCTCTTTTAAAGCATAGTCTGGTCAATGGATGCCACTTTTTTCTTTTTTTATTGAAATATATTTGATATGTAATATTGTGTAAATTAAGAGGGACAACATGTTGGATACACTCACATATTGTAATATGATTCAAACGTCTAATAAGTACAATTTTTACAAAGACCCTCAAAGTTTTTATTGTTGTTTTCTATTAGCACATCACTATGAAAGTCCAGCATTTGAGACGTGGACTTAAAATGTCCATGCTTGGAATACCTGGCTGGTTCAGTCAGTAGAGCATGAGACTTGATGCCAGGGTTTTGGGTTTGAGCCCCACGATGGGCATAGAGATTATTTTAAAAAATCTTTTTAAAAAATGCCCATGCTTTATATCGATGAATGTAAGTCCCATTAAGCTGATGCAGTTTACATTTTATAATGTGTTTTATATGAGAATAAAATCATAGTAAAAGCCTTTAATAAATATAACATCTATCACAATATTTTTAACATAAAACAAATATATGTTCTTTTTTTCTGAGTTTTACACTAGATTATGAGATCCTTAATGGAAGAAATTTTACCTCTTATCATATTGAACTGTATGACTTTGCCAATTTTCAACCATTTTCTACTTACTGAAAATGGCAATGCCATATGATTCAACTTAATATACCCCTCTCCTTTGTGCTTAGCTCAATTTAAGACACATAGTAGATGCTCAATGAATGTTTAATGAGTGAATGAAAAAGTAAATGTTAATTATTTTCTAAGAATTTTTTTTTAAGAATTTTTTAAACTACCTGAGCATGTGTTTTTACTCTTTTGTTTCCTTATTCTTATTCTTATTCAATGAAGAAGAAAAAAACAAAACAAAACAAAACAGAACTCCTGCTTGCTTGCCAGGTAATACATGAAAGAAATGTCTACCTGCTCCCCTGTTGGCACACATACACACAGCCCAGAAAGTCTCACAAACACTTAGTCTAGATTATTTCCAGCAAGCACTTTAAGGCAGCATGCTAGGCTGTGAAGCTTGCATTTTACCCATTTACACATGTAAACAAAAGAGAAATGAATACAGATGTATCTCCACATAATAAGTGCCTGGATCTTCTTCCTGGTTGAAGGTTTGTGTTTAGTTGTGGTGCTTCTGAGATAATCTCCCATTACCCTCATAGAAGTCCTGCTCCTACAATAATAAAACTCTCAGCTTTTTGTTTGTTTTGTTTTTGTTTTTAGTAGAACTTCTCTTCAGTCCACTTTTTTGCCTTAACTGAATTCCAGCCTCTCCTTGGAAGCCCTTTCTGGGGTGGGGGTTTCAACCTTTCACAATTCATTTCTACCAGGGGTTACCTCCTAGTATCACACTTCCACTCCCAGAACCAATACCAAGTCTCCACTATTGTGTCTTCACCCTGTAGAACCCTCTTACTGATTAGAAACTCAAACTGTCCAGTACCTTGGCATGAGCTTTCCTTTCATCACACACACTTGGCAAGCCCATGTCTTGGATAAATGTAAATATCTGTATTCTCTGTATTAGTACTTAAACAAAGCTGGGGGGGCAGGATATTCAGGAAATGGATGATACATTAAATCATGGTTAATGATCTCAACTACACACTTGGCACTGCCTAGCAGACTTCTCATGTTCAGTGTTTCCCACTTCAATAACAAATTTTCATATCAGGGTCACTCTTCTCGTATCTGTAACCTTGCTTTCACCTCAATAGCATTCTGCCTTAACACCACCAAACTTTTAAACATGCCAACGTGTCCTATCCCTTCTTGTCCTTTGCCTCATCTTATAAACAGAATTCCTCTCCTTCCTGAGCTAATCTCATGTAATTTATCAGCACTCTGTCCATAATATCTTTTCTTTTCCCCACTTCCTCTACCCTCCCACTCTGATGATCCTTTGACTATATCAAGACCTCCAATACAGTAATTCTCTTGATGTCCTGTTGCATATGCATTGACTCCTTTAACTCTCTTGCTACAGAGTATTTACTTGGTGAAACTAAAATCCTGACAAAAGCCAACTGTGTTTTTTTTCCAGGCTTGCTCCTTATAGCAGAAAGGGGATAAAGAAAATTATAAAATCATGCAGGCTGCTCACATTAAATTTCCGGCACAAACCGCAAACACTTTGTGTTGCATTCCAGTCATAGTAAATTTACTTATACTTAGTCCATTCACTACCCCATGATTCAGTAATTACTTGCTCAAGTATTTTGACATTTTTTGCTCTTTTTTCAAACCACCTTTCTATATTTACTCAAAATGGAACTACTTCTCATCATCTCCACTTCTATCACTCTGGTCCAGGACGACATCATCTCTCATCTGGATACTGCTGTAACTTCATGTCTCTTTCCAACAGCTACTCTGAATGTCTGTGTCCCCCAAATTACCCTGGTGAAACCTAATGCCCAACGTGATGGTAGCAGGAGGTGGGACCTTTGGGAGGTGATTAGGGATTAGTACTCTTGTAAAAGATGTCCAATAGAGTTCTCTTGCCCCTTCTGGCATGTGACGATACAAAGGGGAATTGGAAGTCTCCAGCCCAAAAGAGGGTCCTCATCAAAACTCACCATGCTGGCACACATTTTTAACTTCCAGCTCCAGAACTGTGAGCAATATATGTCTGTTATTTATAAACCACCCATTCAATGGTATTTTGTTATAGTAGCCTGAACAATCTAAGACACCAATTTTTCTCTCCAATGTACACAACACAAATATAAAGATAAATCACAAATATAAATCTGATGTTATTCCTCTGAAACCATTTAGTAGTTCTCCATTTGAATGAGAATAAAACTCGAAGTCTTCCAATGACCTCCAAGGCTCTACATATATTGGCCCTTATTTATTTTTCTTACCTCTCTCCTACTCTCAATTTTGATCTCTCTGCTCCAGCCATACGAGGACCTCCGTAAGGACTTTTCCCATATTCATTTTCTATGTTTGACATATTCTTCTCTCAGGTACTTGAATGGCTAAATCTTTCCATTTTTTTATATTGTCTTTTTGTTGAAGACTACACAATGACCTAATTTTAAGTTACAAACCCACATTCAGCTTTCCTGATCCCGCTTACGTGCTTTTTTCCCTCCATAGCATTTTACTGCTTATAATGCACTGTTGTTTTGCTTGTTTATTATGCTATTCCTGATTTTACTTGTTCCTTTACCATTTCCATCCATAGAATGAAACCCTGTTGTTGTTTTTTTTAACTTTTATATCTGAAATGTCAAGGACAGATCCTGACACAATGACACTCAAATATTTGGTGACATAAAAAATAAAGTAATAACATCTATTCCTTCACCTTCACTCACAATTCCATTTCCTATCTCTGTTGAGATTGTATTAAACCTTATACTAAATCTTATATCTCTCTCATCCTGTATCTTCTATTTCTTACTCTGGACTCATATCCAATACTATTGACAGCTCAAGTGTCAGTGATCTTTAAAAAAATAAAAATAAAAATAAAAACTTTCCCTCAACCCTAAGCCAACTTTATCTTCAGTATTAGCTTTCTCTTATACTTTGGCATTGAAATTATTTAGAGAAATGTCAATAATTGATTTCATTTTCTTATCCCACTTAAACCTGTACTCCCACTACTTACTTACACTGAACTTCATCAAGTATTTACTTGGAACACTCTTTCCTGTGACTTCTATACCACAAGTTCTCTTGGGTTTTCTTCTACCTCACTCTCATTCTGTTCAGGGGAAACTTCCTACAATAGACTATTAGTATTTGAACCCATCAAATATCTTCCCTAGTAGCCCTTATATTGTTATTCCTCACTTTCTCCCTAAACACCTTATCAACTCCTATACCTTCATATGTTACCAGATGCCAGCATTTTCTGAATTTCTATCTCTGTGAATTCCCTACCTTTAATTATCTTATCATTATTCTTCTTTTATTCCCCAATCCTTACTACCACTCTCTTTTTCTGTGACTACCAAATCTTGACTGGATAATTTTCAGGTCACCATATGTACTATCAGAGATCCTACCCAGAAAGGCCTGGATATTTGGGTATGTATTTTCTAATTCATACGACCTGGGAAAGTTTCTTAACATCAATTTTCTCATTTGGGAATGGGGTAATATCTCATTCAAAGTATTGCTAAGAATATTGAATAGTAGGTGTCTGGGTGGCTCAGTTGGTTAAACGTTTCTCTTGATTTTGGCTGAGGTCATGACTTCAGGGGTGTGAGATCAGGCCCTGTAATGGGCTCCATGCTTGGCATGGAGTCTGCTTGATGTTCTCCCTCTCCCTCTCCCTCCCAACCCCCACTCAGGCTCTCTCTCTCTCCCTTGCAAATAAATAAATCTTAAGGAAAAAAAGAATATTGAATTATGCATTAAAATGTATTAAAAGCACCAACACATTGTGTTGCATACAGTAACTACTCTGTAAATGTTATTGTTAATATTAATAACATGTTATTACATAGAATATATTGTATTATAAATTAATTAATAGATAGTTATTTAATTAATTATATCAATTAACTATAATTAATTAATAATAATTTAATATTATATTAAAAAGATAATAGTAACAGAAATAAAAACATTAACAATAAGAGCTTTTATTAACAATAACATTTTATTAATATTAACATGTTATTATTATATATAATATATAATAATAATATTAATATAATATAATAATATATTTAATTATAACATATTTATAATATATTTATATATTTACATACAAATATATATTTATGTATTATATACACACAATGTAAATATATGATATTTAATATTTAAAATATAAATATATAAAATATATATTTATATTATATAAATATGATATTTAAAATATAAATATATAAATATAATTTATTGTATATAAATATATTTACATTTATATATTTACATATTTATTTAAATGTAATATATTTATAATATATTTTATAATATAGGGTGCCTGGGTGGCTCAGTTGGTTAAGCGACTGCCTTCGGCTCAGGTCATGATCCTGGAATCCCGGGATCGAGTCCTGCATCGGGCTCCCTGCTCAGCAGGGGGTCTGCTTCTCCCTCTGACCTTCTACTTCACATGCTTTCTCTCTCTCTCTCAAATAAATAAATAAAATCTTTAAAAAATATATATTTTTATAATATAATATAATAATATTATATGTAATAATAACATTAATATTAATAAAATGTTATTGTTAATAAAAGCTCTTATTGTTAATATTTTTATTTCTGTTAATATTATCTTTTTTATTTTTCTTATAGTAATTGCATTTTTGCTTTGGATTCTGAAAACTGATGAAACTTAAAGAGATAAAAACCACCTCTAAAGTTTTGAGAAAACAAATATAAAGACAACAATCCTTCTCTAATAGCATTCCCCAAATACTAGAACAATATAAAGAAATCTTTGTTTTCACATGTCCATTCTCTCCTCAAAATTATAATTTGGGGTGCCTGAGTGGCTTGGTGGGTTGAGTGTCTGACTCTTGATTTAGATTTAGGTCATAATCTCAGGGTTAGGGATCAAAACTTGCTTTGGACTTCATGCTCAGTGTGGAGTCAGCTTGGGATTCCCTTCCTCTGCCCTGCCCCCAACCACTTCCCCCCACTCTGTAAAATAAATAAATAAATAAATCTTAAAAAATTGTAAGAGTTACATTTTAATTTGATTAGAAAATTAAATTTAGGGGCACCTGGGTGGCTCAGAGGGTTAAGCCTCTGCCTTCGGCTCAGGTCATGATCTCAGGGTCCTGGGATTGAGCCCCACATCGGGCTCTGTGCTCAGCAGGGAGCCTGCTTCCCCCTCTCTCTCTGCCTGCCTCTCTGCCTACTTGTGATCTCTGTCTCTCTGTCAAATAAATAAATAGAATCTTAAAAAAAAAAAAATTTATGTTGAATTAAATTTAGATTAATTGAAATAAAATTTTAAAATTATTCAACTGCCATACAAAACCAAAGATTTTTAGCATGAACTGTAATGAAAAGTGAAGGCACTTTCTGTTTGTAAATTTCCAAACTTAGATAAATTTCTGAGCACTATGTCACAGACCATTCTAGACAAAGAGGAGGTATTAGGTGCATGTAATTCATATGCAATGCATGGTAGGGTGAATAGTGACTCCTCACAAATATCCAGGACTTAATTCCTGGAACATGTGACTGTTACTTTACATGGTAAAAGAGACTTGCAGGTTTACTTAAACTTGCAGGTTTAAGTAAATTTAATTAATTTAATTTAAGTAAATTAATGATATGAGATTGGAGATTATCCTGATTATCCTGATTATCCGGGTGGGCCAGATGCAATCATAAGGGTCCTTATAAGTAGGAGGCAGGAAGATCAGAGTCAGTAGAAGGAGATTGACAATAAAACTGAAAGGATGGAGTGATGCAAGGAAAGGTATCATAGGTCAAGGAATGAAGGTGACATCTAGACACTGGAAAAGCCAAGGAAACAGACTCTCCCATAGAGGCTCTAGAGGAAACAGTCCTGCCAACACCTTGAATTGAGTCTGGTGAAACTAATTTTGGGTTTCTGACCTCCTGAACTATAGGATAATAAATCTGTGTTGTTTTAAGACACTACGTTTGTGATAATTTGTTACAAAAGCAATAAAAAATAGGAAGTGATGCCAGACAGCATAGTGAGTGGGGAAGTGAGATAGAAAAAATCAATATCATTAGCAGTTAAATTACATATATATATGTATATATAAATTACAAATATATATATATATATTTGATTTTTTTGATAAATTTGGGAGCAGTTAAAATATACGCCTCTGAATTTTTCTACTCATTACCAAGGTATGAAAATGCTGGCGGGTTTATACATGAACTACAATCAATCATCTATTGAGGGTTGATTCTAAAAATATTAATTTCCTGGAATTTCTGGACAGTCATATGGACAAACAGAGCAGGTTCTAGTGGCCAGAGAAAGCCCATGGGTAAAGAACTTCAGGTGCTGGTATCTGGAAGTCTACCTATTATGCACTAAAGCATAATTAAGAGGATGTGAGCAGGGCACTGATAGCATTTACAAAGATTTCTAATCTATGTTTACTTTTAGTGAACCAATGAACTAGACGAAATTAGGAATTGCTTATATATTTTAGTTTTGCTTATATTTAGTTTTGCTTACACACACACACACACACACACACATCTATTTATCTTTGAAATATAAGAATGTATGGAGGGAGCTCCTCATGAATTTAACAAAGACAATAAACGTTCTGATTGGTGAAACAAAGCACACAAGAATAATTGTAAAAGTTAACTTTATGCCTTTTAGCCTTATAAAATATGGGAAGATTATTTTAAGGGTAACAAGGTATGTTTATCCTTGTTTACTGCAAAAATGACAATCTTCACATAGGAGGTAACATTATATTTTTAAAACACATATGAAATTCTAAATATATGATTAGTGGAATGTGATACATAATTTGTGAAAAATCAGTAAATCATGAAGGTAGTATATGAAGGCAACATGAAAAACTAGAAGTAGGACACATGGTTCTTTTCAAAATTAATAACCTAAAGGGAAAAGTGAAATATTCATCTTTAATAAAACTAAACATAAAATAATCAGGATATCTACAATTAAAACATTCAAAGATTAGCCAAACATATAATTGAGTACACTTTATCAAAAATATGAACCTAAACTTGCAATATTTTATTTTATTTTTTATTTTTTTAAAGATTCTATCCATTTATTTGACAGAGAGAGATCACGAGTAGGCAGAGAGGCAGGCAGAAAGCAAGGGGGAAGCAGGCTCCCTGCTGAGCAGAGAGCCCGATGCGGGGCTCGATCCAGGACCCTGAGATTATGACCTGAGCTGAAGGCAGACGCTTTAACCCACTGAGCCACCCAGGAACCCCATAATATTTTAATATTAACCTTTTTCCAAAGTAACTCACAGAAAAAAAAATTAAATTACCAGTTTCACAAACAATATTTGAAATGTAAATTAATCTTATGTGATGGTAAATTATGTGCATTAGTAATATACCTATTTAATAAATATGGGCTTTAACCCCAACTTGACAATTTAGTGATCACTACTGATAGTCAAAAAGTATTTTTGAACACAGTTTATATACCAGACACAACTTTAGGCACTGGAGATACAGGGCTTACATTATAGAGAAGACAGATAATAAAGAAATAATTACACATATAAAATGTAAAATGGTGATGAATTTAATAAAAAGGTAAAATAATGAGAGTGGATATAAAGTTTCCAGGGTAAGGAGGAGATACAAAATTTTAAAATTTTGTTTAGATAAGGGTTTAAGTTAGTATAGTTCACTGGAAAATTGAGATTGGATTTATGCATTAGATATCTGTTAGTGAATAAATGTTAGTGAAAGCCACAGACTGTAAGAAATCAATGAATGAATTGAGTGCAAATAGAGGAGAGGACTGAACTCTGCAGCAACTCATGGTTTGTAAGTCAAGAGGAAATGAAGGAATCAGCAGTGAGATAGAGAAGCAGCAATCACAGAGGAAGGAGGAAAACCAACAAAGTGTATTATTTTTATTTTTTTATTTTTTTTAAAGTGTATTATTTTTAAAGCCAAATTAAAAATGTAGAGTCTCAAGGAGAAGTAAGAGATCACCTGTGTGAAATGATATGGATTTCTTACAAAGGATGAAGACCGTCCAGTGGATTTACCAATGTGAAGTTTACGGGTCCTCTTGAAAAGAGTTGTTTGGTGGGACAGAGTAGGGGCACAACCATTTGGAGTGGATTTATCAGAGCGCAAGGAAGGGAGCTGTACTTCAGTTCTATTTTGCATATTCATTACTATAATTTCATGCATAAATCTCCTCTGCACCGGACACCATGTAATTCAGGCCTCATTTTTGAGACAATTTTACCTTTTTATCTGCCTCTTTTCTGAGGAATGAACTATCATTTCATATATTTCTGATTTATCTATTTGAAATTATGAATTTCTGATTTCAGTGCTCTTTCTTATCTTTGCTGTTGGTTAAATTACTTTAAATTTAAATTTAAATCACATTATTGATTCAAGCACACATGAAGCTTCAGTTTTCCTTTTTTTCATGTCTCGGTATATGTGTCTGCTGGAGCAGAAGTATATTCACCTACTAAAAGTTCTGTATATATATTTTTCTTTTTGCACTATTTTTAACTGAGAGCTGTTTTCTTTTTTTTTTTTTTTTTCCATTCATGTTTACTTACAATGGATTGTCCTAGTAGGCAATTCAAAGTGAGGGAAAGTGTAGAAATTTGGGGTACTTGATTTGTTTTTTTGTTTTTTTTTTAAAGACTTTATTTATTTATTTGTCAGACAGAGAGAGAGAGAGAGCACAAGCAGGCAGAGCAGCAGGTAGAGGCAGAGAGAAGCAGGCTCCCTGCTGAGCAAGGAGCCCAATGTGGGACTCGATCCCAGGATCCTGGGATCATGACCTGAGCCCAAGGCAGCAGCTTAACCGACTGAGCCACCCAGACATCCCACTTAATTTGGTTTTAGTTTGTTTATGTTCTTGTTCCACTTCTATGTACATTTCATTCAAATATGGCCTTGTTTTGGTATCTTTCTTCAGAATCTTTGATATTACCATATTTGGGTAACACTCATACTTTACTACCATGCTAATGGGGAATACCTTTCCTTCTAAATTTCTTCCTCTGTTCCTTGAAATAACTCCTCTCCAAAAATGCACGTAGTTCATTCTTTGTTCCACCAGATCTCCCAGAGCTATTTTTGATATTTTTACAGTCAATGTGAGAACTTCTTTCTCTTGGGATAATCTTGGTTAATGTTTTCTGTTTTCCTCCACCATCAGGATTCTGTTGCTCCCTCTCCTGCCCAGTCCCTGCCTAACTCTCCATTCTGGTTTAGAAAACTCAAACTGCTGGTCAGAGATTTACAATGCCCCACATACATAAAAATTAAAGTTTGCAGTGTTCTCTGCTCTGTTGATAGATAGAGTACAGGCTAAAGGTGGTTTGATTTTACTTGTTTTCTGTTTTGATTTGTATGTGTTCTTTTTCTTTTTTTATTTTTTTGGATTGTTTGGTTTTTGAGGATGTATAGAGAAAAATGTCAACTTCCATATCTCGAGAGAAGTTAAAACTCTCTCTTGATGTAGTACTATTATTCTTTCTTCCTATCACATATTAATACAGACAAGCTTTCATTGAATAAAGTCTCACTGGAATTATAGTAACTTACTAATGATTAAATTCAACTTGAAATAAACAAACTTGGGATCACTAAATGTGAAATTTTCATTTCTGGAAATCATCAGAAGATAAAGTATTGTTTTTATTTGTTGGAAGTGTTTTATGGAAGACACGAATGAGGTATTTCCTGATAAAGAAGAAGTGAGATATTTGACCTCTCAGTGTTTCTTCCCACAGTAACATCAGTTTCTATGATCCAGCTGTGCTTTTAACCTATTACCTTGCTACCTTTATTCTTTTTGGTATAATTTCCCTTCCTTGTTTCTATGGTGACAGGAGAAAGGTACCGCTTGGTGCTCCTTATACCTTCCTGTGCGCTACTTTTGCTTAAAAAAAAAAAAAAATGGCCATAGAAGGTGGGAAGTACTATAGAAGTTTTGAGCAGCTGGAAATACAAGAGTAAAATTTTCTGCAAATGTTCATGGCTTCAATTTCATACTTAATTTATCTATATGACTCAACAGAAACACTTAACCACACAAAAATACTTAACATTTGAAATTGGAAAATTACTGCACTAATATCATTAGTAAGAACTATCATCAGCAACATAGAAAACACTCAAATATCTCTAATCCAGAAAATTTTAATTACCTAGCCATGATAAAAGTAACAAAATCATTTTCCCAGCTGCTTTTCTATTGCTTTTAAAATAAGCCCTTGAGTACAATGATAAGTTAAATGCTACTTTTGTATTCATGAAAAAGGAAGCAGTCTGAAAAGAGTGCAGCTGCCTCAATACTTTCAAGTAAACCTTTTATCTTTTGCAGAATCACACACACACACACACACAAATTTGAAGAGGTTAAGAACAATTTCATCCTGTTTTACATTCTACTAAAACACACTCTGGTGTATCAATTGATAACAGATAAATTGACAGAAGGAATGGAAATAAACTTTTGACTAAAAAAAATATTTTCTGATGATTATATAATTTTATTTTTTGACATCATTTTTGAGACATTCAAAGGACAGCAGATATTTTTATTCTAAGTATAATGAGGCACCATAAATGTGGTTCTTTTAAAAACCTCATCTAAGTTGCACTAGTATTTTCACTGCACTCAACTGAAAACAATCAATTATCTACCAAGGTTTTTTTTGTTTGTTTGTTTCCTAAAGATTTTATTTATTCACGAGAGAGAGACAGAGAGAGAATGTGAAGCAGACTCTGCACTAAATGCAGAGTCCCACTCGGGGCTCAATTCAAAACCAGGAGATCATGACTGGAGCTGAAACCAACAACCTGATGTCTATCTGACAGCCACCCAGGCACCCCTATGCCAAGGTTCAAAACAATAAAGAGATATTGTTGATATCGTTGCTAAGACTGTAAAAATACCTCAACTTTTAGATATGAATTTAGGGTGCAGTAACAGTATATTAAAAGTATGATGCTTTTTGTGTTTCTTTGTCTAGGAAATTTATCAATGTCTTGCTCAGAATAAAATTCATCTGTCAGATGGCTTTTGGTTTTATTTAAAAATAATTATTTTTCATCTCATATGTTGCAACAATTTCTTTCTATATAAGCAAAACATATCTAACAAATTATTTGTAACTAAAACATTACTTGGCAGCTTTAAAACTCTGTAATATTTAATACTATGAACATTCGTAATTTTACTTTTATGGAAATCCTCTCTTAACTTGAATTATTTCCTCTTTAACTGCTTTTCTCAGTGTTTTTTTTTTTTTCTTCAGCTCCTTTTGCACTGGTTGCTTTTGAGATGTTTGTGTTTTTTTTCTTTCTCCCTCCTCTCTCGAACCTAAATCTTTTTAAGTCCATAGCTTTTTATTTCCTGCCCCAACAACTACTGCCATAGACTTACTAGGGCACTAATAAAGTTTGTACTCCAGAAAGCATCATTTACATAGGCCCTATTTATAGACACTGTACCAAATATTGTATTTTAAAATTTATATTTTTAAAAGGTCTCCAAAATTACACAAATTTCTGGCACTGTAAAAGCTGCATCAGCCCTCTCTCTTGATTGTATACACCTGATCTGTGTCCCAAATGCGTATCTGTGATTTCCTTTAGAAATTTCTACCTAGCTACGCATTCAACAGGGAGGACTTCACACAGGCATCCCAAACTCAATATATACAATCTGAATTTATATCTTTACTCTAACCTTCTCTTCTAGTAAACCCTATATTAGTGATTTGATTTTCACTCAACTAGTCACCCACTAAGAAATGTAACAGACATCGTTATATACTTCAGCCCCTAAAACAGAGGATAGAATTCATTTTAAGCATAGTACACAAAATCCTGAATGTGACAACCATTGGCCTCTCCTGTTTAACTTCCATAAACATACCATAAAATCTCCACGTTATTTATAGATTCATTAAACCTGTAACACCTCTCCAACTTTGAAATTACTATGTCTTTTGCTTAGTCTCTCTCCATCTTTCATTCTAACTTAGTCATCATTGAAACTTATTGTAACTTTCTATGAAACATTTCTATGAAACTTTCTATGAAACTTTCTATGTAACATTTCTATGAAAGTTTTCTTTTTGAAAACTTTCTTCATCAGCATTCACCCATTCTCTTGAAATATATACCTTTTCTCTTTAATGGTAGCATTGTATTTTTAATCTCTAGTAGACCTCTTTATAAATTATAATTTATTAAAATGAATCATGTTCATTTTTAGTTCTACCACAGGACTTTATTTTTTTTAAGATTTTTTTTTTAAGATTTTATTTTATTTATTCGACAGAGAGAGAGATCACAAGTAGGCAGAGAGGCAGGCGGAGAGAGAGAAGGAAGCAGGCTCCCTGCTGAGCAGAGAGCCTGATGTGCTGCTCAATCCCAGCACACTGAGACCATGATCTGAGTCGAAGGCAGAGGCTTAACCCACTGAGACACCCAGGCGCCCGTAAGATTTTATTTATTTGTTTGACACAGAGAGAGAGAGTGCACAAGCAGGGGGAGTGGCAGACAGGGAGAGAGGGAGAAGCAGCTTCCCCGCTGAGCAGGGAACCAGATGTGGGGCTCAATCCCAGGTCCCTAGGATCACGACTTGAGTGGAAAGCAAATATTTAACCAACTGAGCCACTCAGGTGCCCCTATCACATGACTTTAATCCCCATGATGAAAACGCTATTTTATTCATTTTTATATCCTTATTACCTAACACCATAATGGCACAAATAATACCACAAAGTATGTTGCATGAATGAATGGATTTACTGATTTATTTTGGATAAACCATTTGTTCCAATCTAGCTCCAAACTCTACACTTATGATATGACCCTATCTATTCTTTCCTACTTATTCAGGACATTACTTAAATAATTGTCTCATTTATCTCTTGTATCTCTTGTGTCATTCTACTCCTTTCTATTAGATTACTTCCACTGGCATCAAACTTGCTATAATATTTCCCATCTTTAAAAAGTCTATCCCTTACCATACATGTTCCCCAGCTATCACTATATATTTGCTCCTTTCTATAACAAATCTCTTACAAAAAGTTGCCTAAATTTGTCTCTAATTACTTTTTTTTTTCTTTTATTGTGGTTTGAATTCTGTATATTCAGGCTTTGTTCTTCTACTCCACTACTTCTGTTCATGTTAAGGGCACCCGTGACTCTGTTTTGTTAAATGTTCACTTTTTGTCTTTATCTTCCTGGACTTGTTAGGTGCTTTGACACAGGTGATAAAATTATCCTCCTTAACACACTCCCTTCACTTAGTTTCTCTTCCTACCTCATTAGTTGCTCCTTCCTACTCTCCTCTGCCCTCTTAATTTAGACCAATCCAGAGCTGTTTGGAAAGCTTTTGGTATCTTGCTGGTGTGTATGTATGCATGTTGTCTCAAGTAGTGTCATGCTTTAAATATCACTCATATGGCAACATTTCAAAAATTTGTAAATCCAGGTCAGACTTCACCCTTGAACTCCAGACATATATCCAAAAGCTTCCTTGATATGTTCCTTCCTCTATCTCATAAAGATCTCATACTTAACACATTCAAAAACTCTGAATTAACTTCTCCATTCAGCTGCTCCACTGGTAAAGAATAATGTCATTCTTTAAATTTCTCAGGACCCAATATTTAGAGTTATCTTCTGTTAGTCTCTTCTTTTCTACTCTTTCTCCCAAATGTCATACCAAATGATCAGAAAATCCTGTTGACTCTAATTTCAAAATATATCCAGTGTCCAATCACTTCTTACCTGTACTACTAGCATCCCAATCCAGGCCACCACTGTATTTTACCTGGATTGTTGTAGCATGCCCCAAAGCATTCTCCTTGATTTTGTTGTCCCTCTAAAGTGTACCCTCAATTCAGCAGCCAAAATGACCTTTGGAAATTAAATCAGATCAGATGAATTTGTTTGAAACTGGCCCATGTTTACCCTCACCTTTTACTCAGAGTTCAGCCTTTCTTTCCCTACACTGCACTGCAATGCCCTGGATTTTTTCTGTCTCTCAAAATGCCCTCTGTTCATTTTCTGACCTTATATCTTATTCTTTCCCTTCTCTCATTCTATTCAAATCATTCTACTCTGGTTGCCAAGTGTCAGTCATACCAGGCATGTGCTTAGCTTAACCCATGGACCTTTATACTACTTGCAGTTTCCTTTGAATAAAACTTTCCCCTGGATATGGTGCAGAGAACAGTTTCTTCAGCTCCCTGATCAAATAGTACCACGTAAATGAGACTATTCTTGAACATACTATGCAACTCTCACCTTCTCCCTCATTAGCCTTTCCTATCCCAACTCCTTCCTCTAGATTTACTTCAAAGGGCTTGCTACAATCTTTCACTCCAAATATTACTTCATTATTATTGTCCCTTGGATTAGATTAGCAGAACAGATTCAAAGAAAAATCTTTTTTCCCACAATCCCTTTTTGACAAGATCTGATTCTATCTGAATTTGTATATTATCTTTTATGGATTTTTTCCCCCTGATATTCATTTGTAGTTATAATTAATTACCTTTAAAACATTTTCTTACTTTCTGCATTTCCAGATACTGGAAATGAACCTTACTTATTTTTTTCCACTATCATTGTATAGTATTCAGTTAATTAATTTTCTTAGACTTTCAGATTTGAAAAACTACAGTTTATAATGCTTTCTTTAATTACTTATGTTGCTATTTTGAGTTTTATTTGAAATGTATAAAGGATACCATACTTGAAAACACTATTATATTTAAGTTGCCTCTAGTCATTCTAGCTTATTTTAAAGGGTTTTTAGGGTATATATTAAAAAGAAATACATATTCATGTGTATACACAAACATAAAAATACACACACAAGTTAGTTTTTAGAAAGCACTTTCTTACCATGCAATGTTTCTTAAATTTCTTCTACCATGGGGTTTGTCAATTTCCATATAGAATAACAACTTAATAGAAATGTTCCTGATGATTATATTTAATTAATTTCTACCAGAGCCACCCACCACTATTTATCAATATGTTTTTTAAATGTATTTCCACATGTAAATTTTTGATTATCCAATAAGTGGTACAATGGAACAAATGCATTAAAAAGCCTAATAAAATAATATGCAGGAAAAGTAAAATTAAAAGTATGTAAAATTAAAAATAAAACCATACTTTGTGGCTAAAAAATGGATAAAATTTATTACATGCAGTCAATAGCAATTTAGGCAATGGCTAGCCATATAATGTCAGTCATTGACATAAAGATCTCTAAAGTGAAATCTGAGTAGCTTTCATGGGTACAAAAGTATGAAAATAGAAATGTCTGAAATGTTAAATTTCTTTGTTGTATTTCGCAATGTGCTTTAACAATATGCTTTATTAATACAATCATTCTAGTCTCATTTAAGTGTATACTAAGTCAAAATAGTGGCTCTATACAGAAAAAAAACGACTTTGAATTTAACTCGGGTGAATATGTATTTCTTTATTCATCATGAACTAATTCCTTAATATGACATTATAGTTCCACAGATGAAGTGCAGGACTCTTTCCAAATAGAGACCACATGTTTGTGGAATGTCCACGCCATATTCCTGTGCCACAGGTAATAATTACAACAGTATTTATCAAAGGGGTTGTCTGCAAAAGAGCCATGTGTACCTTCTCCTCTCCAATTGTTACAAATGGAAGGAGACTAGAAAATTAAAAATAAAATTTCAAGGATGAAGGGGCAGAACAAAATATTAATCAGTTTCCAGCTGAGCTAGTGTAACCAACCACCAAGTCTTACTTTGATGTAAGCAAAGAGCCTATCCTTGGGGAGAAAAGAATGAACATAAAGGGAGCATTTTAAAAGTCTCTCATCTTCTTTGCAATATTTGTTTCTTAAATTATCCATTCTTCTTGCTATTAGAACTTAAAGGCTTCCAACTAGGCTTTGAAACTGATATGCTCTTGAAGCTGTTAGGCTGAAGTGAAAAAGTTGACATCTTTATTAAAGCACTTTTTTGATTATTAAAAAAAAAGTTCTACAACCTGCTCTGGTACCTCTATAACCAAATGTATTTAATTTCTTTATCTAAAGTATTTTCCCAGCTAAAATATTTATGCCTAAGTAAAATACTTGTCTTTCATATAAAAAATTTTAATTCAATGCCTAATGTCAAGATGTTATCTAATATTTCATCTGTGCAGATTATTAGATTAGATAAAGCATTCAAATTTGACAATCGTGTTTCCCAATTTACAGTGAAATAACTTTTGTTATTGCTCAAAAATGGTCCATTTTAAAAATTGCTGACTTTTGAAATTTAATTTATTGATAAAATAATTCTATAGAACTTTTTAGCTGATTCTAATTTTTATTTTTAATAAATCACATGTATAACCTTTACTATAAATTTATGACAAACACACATAATAAACCCAGTGATAGACACCTAGTGCTAAATCTCCCGTCTATTACTGTCTTATATTACCTTTATTGCGTATCTTGTACTTTGACACTTAAAATCACATGTACACACACACGCACACACGCACGCACACACACTTCTTCATCCTATAATTGGAGCTAAAATATCTTATTACATATCTGATTTAAGTAGATGAATTTTCTAGCAATTAGGCTTTGAAAGTTCAATTATAAGTGTATAAAATATTCATTCCAATTTTTATCAAATTTTGGCAAAGTCCTCTTATTTGAATGATGCTACTATACTAAGGAGGAAAAATGGCAGCCAGGGACTGCCCTGTAAGAGGGTAGGCACTCTATGTCCCAACATCTCTATGGCTTCGTAAATTGGGCTAGATGAGCACTGGAATTAAATCAACAGAAATAGTCATGTATACACAACTAAGACTTTGGACATTTATTAACTCCCTTTCAACATATGAAATAAAAAGATTTCTTAATTTTTTAAGTTACACAAAATTTGCCATATTTTTCTTTTTCTTTCATTTTCTTTTTATACAACAAAAGGATTTTTCAGTAGGTTAATACAGATTTCTAATAGAATATTTTATATTGTTTACAAACTTTATAAAAGCTGATACATACTGGCTTTTCCTTTCTCATTTCATCTTCTGTTTCATTTATAAAAATCTTATTCTTAGGTTTCAGTCTTACAGTAAAAAAGAAAAGTGAGATTGTTCTATGTCTCCATTTGATTCCAACTTGTCACCTCAGACATATCACATCATCTGACTAAGACTTAATTACCTCAACTGGCATGTAGAGATATTAATACCTATTTGTATAAAAAATAAATATCAAACAAAAAGCAGAATCGGACCTATAAAGAGAGGATGAACTGATGGTTGCCAAAGGACAAGGTGAGGGGTTGGGCAGAATGGGTGAAGGGGAGAGAGAGATACAGGCTTCCAGTTATGAATAAATTACAGAGATAAAAGGTACAGCATAAGGAATACAGTCAATGATACTATAATAGCAATGTAACAGGACAGGTAGCTACACCTGCGGTGAACATAGCATAATGTATAAACTTGTCAAATAATTAAGTTGTACACCTGAAATTAATGTAACATTGTGTCAACTATTCTCAAATAAAAGAATAAAAACAGAAAAAATGAAAAATCCCATAACATATTAAGAAAAATCCCATAACATATTAAGATTTTCCAAGCTACAATCAATCGTGTTCTCGAAAAACGGTGAAACTAGTAAATTTTAACTATTGTTTCCAAAGCCAGGTACAATAAGACTCCATTCCTTCCCAACATGTCATCATTATTGAAATGTCTATGAGAACTTACTTGGTGCAACAATTATGTTTGCTTGCAATTTTTATTATTTCTATTAAATAATAGAAAAGACGAAGAAATAGGGATCTTAGTAAAAGTAAAGGAGTGCTAGATATTTATCACTGTAGTTGTCTTTTCTCCTTCTGCAGAGATAATAAATGAAGTCGGATCACCTTTCTGGTTTTAAGGATTCTCAAATAGCCATCATGGAATCTAGCTCTAAAAAGAAGTCATGGGTCCTGGATCATTACACATTTGGAATATTTGGAACAAAAAAGACAAACATCTTAAGCAGAAGACTACAGGTAATATTTGAATATTCTTTTAATAATGTCTCAGGTAGAAAATAAAAAGGATAGCAAAATAGCCTCTTTAAAGGTGTCTTCATGTCAAGAAAATTTTAGACTTAACTCAGAGAAAGGCACTGGTATTTTTTTACAAAGTTTTAAGTACTATCTCTCAGGGTTCTTTTGAGTATCTCGTGTAATAATCTAAGTGAACCATCTAATTTATGCTTAGTACACAAAAGGCACTGAAACGTTAGTTTTTGTCTGTACTATGTATATTTTTTTGTACATTCGGGTAATATTACTTGTATGGTTTAATTTATTTTAAAATATATGTCGTCGTTTGATTCTAACATCAGAAAACACCTGACTGAATAGTTTGAGCCAATCATTTTATAAATGGAAAAATAAAATAAAATAAAGCCATTAAATCTAAGTAATTAATTTAGAGATAATAATTGGAGAACTCAGAGTTAGAACAATCCATTTTTTTCCCCAAATTTCCAGGCTTTCAATCAGTTTTTAGCTTTGGTTCTTCACCTTGATCTATCAACTCCATGACAGCAGGAATTCTTTTTGTGTCTGGACCTCTTACAGTGTCTGTAACAGCTGCCAACACATATGTCCATTTGACATTTTCTAGTAAGTTTTAAACTAACGAAGTGTACTATAGTACTAAGATTGTAATGCTGAAATACTGAGGGAAGAGAAGAATAGAACAATCCTCAGTAATGAAAGGTCCAGTGGAAACTGGGGCATCATGCTAATTTGAAAAGATAATATTTCTATCCTAACATAGTGACATTATATGTATTATTGAAAAATATGGGGCATTTCTCTTATGCTTCTTCAGTAAATAGAAATGTCTCTGTAAATAACACATCCAGAATTTTTCCTATGGTCCTCTTTTATAAAACAATAAACAAATAAACTAAGGCAAATATAAACACATTTTCGTTAGAACTCCTGCTTGATCCCATTTATAATCTTCCCTTGCTTTTAAGTCCTCAACATGTGGGCTGCTTTACTGATTTTCTTATAATAGAAAATATTTAATTAAAGTTATGACCAAGAAAAATGGAATTCATATCTGCACACCTATATTATAATCTGTATAATCATTATTTTATACCCATTGAACATTAAAGATGTTGACTTAAATCACTTTACTGGTAAAGTTTCTGGTAAACACAATACTCATCTTGCTTTAAATATTTAAAACAAATCCAAATTATTTAGTGAGACTGGTCTTTGAAGTTGAAGACTTTCATAAATTCTTCTAATAGCTCCATTGGTTGGAATAAAGTTATGTTCTAAATATTCAGCTGTATCCGTTCCTGATTAAAACTCTCCAAAGTATAGGGATAGAAGGAACATTCCTCAATCTCATAAAATCCATCTATGAAAAGCCCACAGCGAATATCATTCTCAATGGGGAAAAGCTGACAGCCTTCCCTTTGAGATCAGGAACACGA